>CM053029.1:585365167-585785167 GCA_028564925.1 Lithobates sylvaticus
AGATGGACACAGTTGACCGACTTTGGAGCCCGTATCTCGGGGCCACTTAGTGATAGGAACCCCAAATTTGGCGTGCAAACCCAGTGGAACCAACACTAAAACATATGGGGTTCCTAGCACCAAGTTTCGGGGCCCCAAAGTCGGTTCGGAAAATGTCAAGCACTTTTCTGCAGCAGAGAATGACATTTTCCAAACCGAATTTGGGGCCCCGTATCTGGGGGCCACTTGGTGCTAGGAACCCCAGCTTTTATAGTGCTAGTTCCACTGGGTTTGCACACCAAATTTGGGGTTCCTAGCACCAAGTGGCCCAGAGATACGGGCCCCAAAGTCAGTTCGGAAAATGTCATTTTCTGCAACAGAAAAATGCTTGACTCGAGTATAAGCCGAGGGGGGCATTTTCAGCACAAAAAAATTTTCAGCACAAGAAAAACTCGGCTTATACTCGAGTATATACGGTATATAGATCAGACTAAAATGAGGGACAAATGAGGGGGACAGAGGGACATTTCTCCAAATCAGGGACAGTCCCTCGAAATCAGGGACAGTTGGGAGCTATGTGGCTGTAAGAAAGACAATATCATCTGAGCACTAAAAGATATTTTGATAAAGAATCCGTCTCTTTGTATTACATTGTTTCATTTATGGGGGGGGGGGGGGGGGGAGAGCCGGCCGACATGCCACGTCTGATCCCGGTGCTAACAGACGTGGTCAGCTGAAAAACAAACCCTGTAAATGACTTCTTCCCCAGGGAAACGTCAGGTGGGGAAGTCGGCTGTTTTACAGCAAAATCAATGAAATATTTACTAGGATTCATGTGGGGACAGCGAGTCGGATCATTTTGAATTCACTAGAATTGGCTCACAAGACTCCTGATGACAATGCTGGAGGGTGAACCTTTCGCTGTCCTCTCCTCACTCGCCTGCCTGTAAGCATTAAATGGCTGTCATATCGTCCGTATCGCTTGGTTTATCGGGAGATGAGCTCAGTGCCAGCTCTACCCCATTTATCACCACTAGCTGTGATTCCAAAGAATCTAAATTCTGTATGAGTGTTTAATATATTTAAGAGGTTAATATAAACCGGGCTAAGCACTCAGACGCAAGCATGCGTCCTTATACGTGTTCAGATTTCTGGAAAGCAGTTGCATTATCCTTACTTACCACTAGATGGCTCAGGTGAGCACTTGTGGTTTATTTAACCACCTCAATACCGGGCACTTTTGCCCCTTGCTGCCCAGGACAATTTTCAGCTTTCAGCGCAGCCGTACTTTGAACGACAATTGTGCGGCCATGTAATAGACATGTGCAATTCGTTTCGTATTTTTTTGTTTTTCTTTTTTTTTTCGTTATTTTCGTTCATTCGTTATCGTACGAATGAACGAACGATTCGCTAAACATTTTAATGAATCGTTCGAATAGAACGAATCCGAAAACAACAAAAATCCGAAAAAACAAACAAATTAGAAACAACGAATGTACGAATGAAGAAAATCCGAAAAACGAAAACAGGAACAACGAAAATGAAAATGAACGAAAAAATTTGTACATTCGTAACTTTTCTTTTTTTGTTGAATTGGTAATTTCCCATGTCCCTTACAATGGCGCTGCTTAATGTGCTTCGAATAGATTGAACGAAAAAATTTGCACATTCGTAACTTTTTTTTTTTTCGATTCGTAATTTTCCGTGTCCTTACAATGGTGCTGCTTTAACGTGCTTCGAATGGATTGAACGAAAAAATTCGTACATTCGTAACTTTTTTTTTTTTTTTCGAATCGTAATTTTCCGTGTCTCTTACAATGGCGCTGCTTAACGTGCTTCGAATGGATTGAACGAAAAAAATTCGTACATTCGTAACTTTTTTTTACAATTCGTAATTTTCCGTGTCTCTTAAAATGTAATAATAGCATACACATTACATAAAATTATGAATTATGCTCCGATTGCGAATCTACGAATGTTACGAATGTACGAATAAATACGAATGCGTCCGAATTTCGAATAAACGAAAATTAAACTAACGGAAAATTGAATCAACGAAAAAAATAACTCTTACGAAAATACGAATCGTTATGGATACGAACACCGACGACTTACGAATTTACGAATCGTTACGAATCAACGGAAACGAAAAAAACGAAACGAAAATAAACAAATTTTTTTGTTGTGCGCATGTCTATCATGTAACAAAACAACCAAACCCAAACAACATTTTTATCATTTTCTTCCCACAAATAGAGCTTTCTTTTGGTGGTATTACCTCTGGGATTTTTTTTTTGCTAAACAAACTAAAAAAGAATATCAAATTTTTTTTTTTTTCTTAGTTTCTGTCATAAAATTTTGTTTTCTCCTTCACTGTCACTGATGGGCACTGATGAGGCGGCACTAAGGTGGTACTGATATGTAGAATTGATGGGCACTGATGCATAGCTCCCAACTGTTCCTGATTTCGAGAAAAGTCTCTCTGTCCCTCTTTCCTCCTCATCTGTCCCTCATTTTGGTCTGATCCATATATTTGTATATAAAATGCACTTTTTCAAAAAGTGTTTCCCAGTGCTAAACCTTTCATACAAATTCTAAATTGCTGCATTTGTACATTTTAAAAGCAAATATAAAGGAATAGTAGTGGTAAAAAAAAAAAAAACCCTTGTGGATTTAATTAAAGCGGAGCTCCGTCCTGGGGAAAAAAACATATTTTTTTTTAAAAAGTCAGCAGCTACAAATATTGCAGCTGCTGACTTTTAAAAATCGGACACTTACCTGTCCGGGGTCCAGCGATGCGGGGGAACGAGGACCCCCTCTCGTTCCCCGAGCCGCTCACGGCGCCGACACTCCTAATGTGGGAACCCGGCTGTGGCTTCACAGCAGGGCACCCACTGCGCATGTGCGAGCGGCGCCTTGCGCCGTGATTTGACGCTCAGTCATCTGGGACACGTGACAGGTCCCAGATGACTGTGCGGCGCCGAGGGGGAAGTGACGTTTTGCCCGGGCAATGAAGGTGGCAGACTTCGAGGGACCCCCTAGCAACAGGCATTTAGAGGTGAGTAGTAAAGGAGGGGGGAGATATTGCGCTGTATGTGATTATATAGATGGAGCTGCTAGCATTCCCGAAAGATTATCGGTAGGTCAAGAATGGGTTATGGATAAATGCAGCGCTTAAGAGGAGATTTAGTACCTAAAGAGTAAGTACCAAATGGGTATAGTTAAAAATGAAATGTCACAGTGATAGTGGTATGTAAACAGAAGAGATGAGGTATGTTTTGTCAGGTAAGGCGTATTGCTAACCTCTATTCACCTTAGATATAAATGAATATAAAAGCATAAAACCTCATGACATGAGCAGTGTAAAAAACTTATAATACAGTAAAATATAAAAGTTATATTAAACAGAGCAAACTGAAAACAAGCACATGTGGTGATGTTTAGTGAAAAAACCTATCGTGATAAATAAATATAAAAAGATAAGTAAAGTGACAATATGGGCTCAACATTGGTTGAGATGGTTGGTGCCGGGTGAGAGACCTATACACTGAAGTGTATGGTAGTGAAGTCCATAAGGATGGTTGGTGGTCAAGTGAATGGCACAATTTCCAGCAGGTGACTTTGTTCAATGTGTTGAGTGGGGTGATAGTTGAGTCCACTTGATCCGGTAAGCCTCATTCCATCAGGCTTAAGAGCCATCAGTCAACTATCACCCCACTCAACACATTGAACAAAGTCACCTGCTGGAAATTGTGCCATTCACTTGACCACCAACCATCCTTATGGACTTCACTACCATACACTTCAGTGTATAGGTCTCTCACCCGGCACCAACCATCTCAACCAATGTTGAGCCCATATTGTCACTTTACTTATCTTTTTATATTTATTTATCACGATAGGTTTTTTCACTAAACATCACCACATGTGCTTGTTTTCAGTTTGCTCTGTTTAATATAACTTTTATATTTTACTGTATTATAAGTTTTTTACACTGCTCATGTCATGAGGTTTTATGCTTTTATATTCATTTATATCTAAGGTGAATAGAGGTTAGCAATACGCCTTACCTGATAAAACATACCTCATCTCTTCTGTTTACATACCACTATCACTGTGACATTTCATTTTTAACTATACCCATTTGGTACTTACTCTTTAGGTACTAAATCTCCTCTTAAGCGCTGCATTTATCCATAACCCATTTAGAGGTGAGTAAAACATTTTTTTTTTCCCAATTATTTTTTTTTTTTTTTTTTATGATTTTTTAAGCCCCTTTTTTTTTTTTTTTTTACCGCAACCCCACTTTAACCTTTTTCTTGGGTTAATTCTCCTTTACGGGGGTGTGGCAGGGGGCGTGTCTTATGCCTACATACGCTTGCTGGTCCCTCATTCCCATCTCAAAATGTTAGGAGGTCTGCTAATGGGCACTGATATGCAGCACTGATGGGAACTGATATGCAGCACTGATGGGCACTGACAGATGGCACTGATGGACACTAATAAATAGCACTGATGATGAGATACTGACAGGTGTTACTGCTGGGCACTGATTGGCACTGTGGTGGGCACTGAGAGATTTTTTTTTGAGGGGGCACTGACTGACAGCTGTTGGGCACTTATTGGCAGGTGATGGGTACCTCTGATGGGGGAAGTGCTGATAATCAATGTGCTGATTATCACCACAGACCCCCCCCCCCCCGACAGGATAGCCGCCAATCGGCTCTCCCTGTCAGCGCCAACAGAGGAACGCTGTTTACCGTCACTTACTGGTTTGCGCGATGATCAGCTGTGATAAGAAGCCTCTGCCAGAGGCTCCTTACCACGATCGGAGATGTCGAACTTGCGATCACGGCGATGCGTGCCCCCACGGCACCCGCTGGCATGTTATCCTGCTGCACATCATATGACGCCCAGTCAGGATAACAGAAACACTTTAGTAGTTAAAGTGGGGTGCCCCTTAAAAAATGTTTTTTAAAAGTCAGCATCTACAAATACTGCAACTGCTGACTTTTAATAATTGGACACTTACCTGTCCCGGGGTCCAGCGATGCGGGGGGAACAAAGCCCTGCTCGTTCCCCGATCCGCTCGGCGGTGTCGGCATTCTTACTGTGGGCACCTGGCTGTGGCTTCACAGCCAGGCACCCACTGTGCATGCGCGAGCAGCGCCGCGCGCCGTGATACGCCGCGCAGTCATCTGGGACCTGTCACGTGTCCCAGATGACTGACTGCGCAGAAGGGAAGTGATGTCACCAGCCTGGGCAATGAAGGAGGCGGACTACGAGGGACCCCCTAGTAACAGGCATTTAGAAAATTATAATTTTTTTTCCAATTATTTTTTTATTAAATTTTTTTAGGAATTTTAAGCAATTTTTTTTAGGAAAACACCACTTTAACCACTTTAAGACCAGGCATTTTATATCCATAGAGAATAACATGGCGGTTGTTGCAATATTTTATGTCACACCGTATTTGAGTGGCAGTCTTTCAAACGTCATTTTTTGAGAAAAAAAAATAAAGTTTTTTTCAATATAAAAAAAAAAAACATAAAGTAAGCCCAATTTTTTTTGTATAATGTGAAAGATGATGTTACGCTGAGTAAATAAATAACTAACATGTCACGCTTTAAAATTGTGCATGCTCATGGAATGGTGACAAACTACGGTACTTAAAAATCTCCATAGGCGACGTTTTAATTTTTTTTACAGGCTACCTGTTTAGACTCATGGCGATACCTCACATGTGTGGCTTGAGCACCGTTTACATATGTGAGCGTAACTTACATATGCGTTCGCTTCCGCAGGGTGCTTTACATTTTTTCAAAGAATGAAAACATCCCTTGTAATAGAAATAAGCATGACAGGTCCTCTTTAATGAGAGATCTTTTTGACCCCAGATCTTTCCTTTACCTTTAACCGCCTCCCGCCTGCCGTATAGACAAATGACGGCGGAGCTAGGCGGCTCTCATTCTGGGTCGACGTCAAAGGACATCACCCAGTCTTTCCGCAATCACTGGCTCGTGGGAGCGCACAGCGCGGCAGCATTCCCATAGCTCCCAACTGTCTCTGATTTCGAGGGACTGTCCCTGATTTGGCGGGACTGTCCCTGATTTGGAGCAATGTCCCTCTGTCCCTCATTCCTCCTCATTTGTCCCTCATTTTGGTCTGATCTATAGAGTTGTATATAAAATGCACTTTTTATCTTTCAAAAAGTGTTTCCCAGCGCTAAACCTTTCATCTGATTTCTAAATTGCTGCATTTGTAAATTCCAAAAACCAATATAAAGGAATAGTAGTGGTAAAAAAAGCACTTGTCTGTTTAACTAATCTTTTTTTGTATAATTCTCCTTTAAGGGGGCGTGGCGGGGGTGTGTCCTATGCCTACATACTTTTGCTAATAGGTGTCCCTCGTTCCCATCTCAAAAAGTTGGGGGGGGGGGTATGCATTCACACTTCAGCGTTTTGAATCGCGGGCAAATTTTCCGCGAATCTGCGTGTGAATGACAAAATTACGGGACATGCATTTGAGATGCCATTCATTTGAATGACACCTGAAATCGTGGTGCGGGTCCGCCGCTGGGGCCACTTTTATTAGATGCAGACTTGCCCACGGTACAAAAAAAATGACCGGGGTTATGGCAGCTAGCTGCTGCTACAACAACGGCATTCAACGTCAAAGTAATTACGTAAATGTACTGTGGGCGGTCGGCAAGTGGGATTTAACACGTGTGCAAAAACGGCTCTGGCAGCAAAAGGGTTAAACCAAGGTCAGTTATCATCTATATGGGCCAGTTCACATCGGGAGTTCCTTTCTGTGCGATTCACATGCAACCCCGGTGCAGTGCCTTTTCAGCCCATTCATTTGAATGGTCTGAAATTGCGCTGGACCGCAGCAAAAGTAGTGCATAAAGACGTGGATGAGCGAGTTCGGGGTGAAGGAACTTGACTGGCCTGCACAGAGTTCTGACCTCAACTTGATAGAACACCTTTGGGATGAATTCGAGCGGAGACAGCGAGCCAGGCCTTCTTGTCCAACATCAGTGCTGACCTCACAAATGTGCTTCTGGAAGAATGGTCAAACATTCCCCATAGACACACTCCTAAACCTTGTGGACGGCCTTCCCAGAAGAGTTGAAGCTGTTATAGCTGGAAAGGGTGGGCCAACTCAATATTGAACCCTACGGACTAAGCCCCCGTACACACGGTCGGAAATTCCGACCACAAAATCCGTCTGATTTTTTCCAACGGATTTTGCCCGACACTGGTGTTGCATACACACGGTCGGACAAAGTTGTCAGAAAATACGATCAACGTGGTGACGTTCGTTGCGTACGACGGAACTACGTAGAGGCTATTAACCAATAGCTTTGGTCTCGTAATTTGATCTGAGCATGCGTGGCACTTTGTCCGTCGGAAATTCTCTACACATGATCGGAAAAAGTCCAATTGGATTTTGTTGTCGGAAAATTTGAGAGCAGGATCTCAAATTTTTTCCGTTAGAAGTTCCGACAGAAAAAGTCTGATGGAGCCCCCACACAGGCGGATTTTCCGACAACATGGTCCGATCGGACATTTTCCGTCGGAATTTCCGACCGTGTGTACGGGGCATTAGACTGGATGCCATTAAAGTTCATGTGTGTGTAAAGGCAGGCGTCCCAATACTTTTGACAATATAGTGGATTTGTATCTCGGGGTCCTGAGCCAATCGGGTTGAGCAGCACAAACTGCCAAAACGTTATTAGTAGATTTGCTTGAGTAACGAGTGGTGCGGCTCTCTGCGACACATGGAATGCTGGATGTCGGCTCGTTAGGCGGCACACTCGGGGATCGGTAAGGTGAATCGCTGCATTTTAAGATCATTGTTCTGCAGCAGTTTTTTTTTTTCGAGTCGCCTAACTACTCCTGGCACAGCAGGTGCGGAACAATGAGAGCGCGCCACCTTAAGGGACAATCGAACGCGGCAAACGGATCACAGGAATGATATTTTAGGGCTGTAAACTGCTTTTAGGAGCAAAATAATATTCCTGCACCTGGGGCTCCGGGATGATGTCTTGTGGTTGAGAAACTTACAAGCCAAAAAAAAAAACAAGCGCCAGTTTGTTCTACATTCAGATCGCACGTTACACGCTTCTTTAACCACTTAAGGACCGAGCCTCTTTTTGAGATTTGTTGTAAACATTTTCTTTTTGCTAGAAAACTACTTAGAACCCCAAACATTATATATATTTTTTTCTAACACCCTAGAGAATAAAATGGCGGTCGTTGCAATACCTTCTGTCACACCGTATTTGTGCAGCGGTCTTACAAGCGCCCTTTTTTTGGAAAAAATACACTTTTTTTAAATTGAAAAATAAGACAACAGTAAAGTTACCCGAATTCTTTTTTTATATTGTGAAAGATAATGTTACGCGAGTAAATTGATACCCAACATGTCAGGCTTCAAAATTGCGCCGCTCGTGGAATGGCGACAAACTTTTACCTTAAAAATCTCCATAGGCTACGTTTACATTTTTTTACATGTTTTGAGTTACAGAGGAGGTCTAGGGCTAGAATTATTGATCTCGCTCTACCGATCCCAGCAATACCACACAAGGGTGGTTTGAGCACCGTTTTCATATGCGGGCGCTACTCACGTATGCGCTCGCTTCTGCGCACGAGCTCGACGGGACGGGCGCATTTCAAAAAAAAAAATTCTTATTTATTTTACTTTTCTTTTTTTCTTTTTACAAATTGTGTCCCATTTATTCCTATTACAAGGAATGTAAACATCCCTTGTAATAGAAAAAAAGCATCACAGGACCTCTTAAATATGATATTTGGGGTCAAAAAGACCTCAGATTTCATATTTACACTAAAATGCAATAAAAAAAAAAAAAGTTGTCATTTAAAAAAAAAAAAATATTAAAAATGCCGCTTCCCGACCGCCTCACGCCGATATACGTCGGCAGAATGGCACGGCTAGGCAAAACCACGTATAGGTACGTGGTCCTTTAACCGCTTCAATACCGCGCCATAGTCATATGACGCCCACAAGGTGGATCTACCATCCTGGGTGGGCGTCATATGACGTCCTCGCATTCCCAGGCCGCCCGCGCCCGCGGCTTCGCTCGGGACCCGGTGCGAGTGCCCGCGGCCGCGATGTCCGCCGGGCACCCGCGATTGCCCGTTAAAACAACGGGACCGGGCGGGACCGTGGAGCTGTGTGTGTAAACACACAGCTCCACGTCCTGTCAGCGAGGAGGAGACCGATCATGTGATCCCAGTACGGAGGAACACATGATCGGTCTCCTCCCCTTGAGTCCCCTCCCCCACAGTTAGAATCACTTCTATTAGGGAACACATTAACCCCTGCAGCGCCCCCTAGTGTTAACCCCTTCCCTGCCAGTCACATTTACACAGTAATCATTGCAATTTTATAGCAATGATCGCTGTGTAAATGTGAATGGTTCCAAAAATGTGTCAAAAGTGTCCGAAGTGTCCGCCGCAATGTCGCAGTCACGAAAAAAAAATCGCAGATCGCCGCCATTACTAGTAAAAAAAAAAAAATTCAATAAAACTATCCCCTATATTGTAGACGCTATAACTTCTGCGCAAACCGATCAATATACGCTTATTGCGATTTTTTTTACCAAAAATATGTAGAAGAATACGAATCGGCCTAAACTGAGGAAAAAAAATCGTATTTTTTTTTTAAAAAAATGGGATATTTATTATAGCAAAAAGTTAAAAAAATATTGTGTTTTTTTTCAAAATTGTCGCTCTTCTTTTGTTTATAGCGCAAAAAATAAAAACCGCAGGGGCGATCAAATACCACCAAAAGAAAGCTCTATTTGTGGGAAAAAAAGGACGTCAATTTTGTTTGTGTGTAATGTCGCACAACCGCACAATTGTCAGTTAAAGCGACGCAGGGCCGAATCGCAAAAAGTGCTCTGGTAAGGAAGGGTGTTTAAAAGCCCTGTATTGAAGTGGTTAAGAGGCCAGCCGTGGGTCACGCGCGTGGCACCAGCGGCGCGCTCGCAACCCGGTCGGGAGCTCCGTGACCACGGCCGCGGGACCAGGGGACCCGATCGCCGCTGGTGTCCCGTGATCGGGTCACAGAGCTGAAGAACGGGGAGAGGTCTGTGTAAACAAACCTCTCCCCGCGCTTCCTACTCTGCCTGTCATTGATCGGCTGTTCCCTGTCATCGGGAAAGCCAATCAGTGACGTCAGACATCAGCCCGCCCCCTAATGTAAAAAAAAAACACACGTCACACACTATAACCCCTCCCCGCCCCCTAGTGGTTAACTCTTTCACTGCCAGTGTCATTTATACAGGAATTGCTGTATAAATGACAATGGTCCCAAAAATGTGTCAAAAATGTCCGATGTGTCCGCCATAATGTCGCAGTCACAATAAAAATCACTGATCGCCGCCATTACTAGTAAAAAATATTATTAAAAATGCTATAAAACTATCCCCCAATTTTGTAAACGCTATAACTTTTGCACAAACCAATCAATAATCGCTAATTGCGATTTTTTTTTACCAAAAATATGTAGAAGAATACGTATCGGCCTAAACTGAGGGAACAAAAAAAATTTTATATATTTTTTGGGGATATTTATTATAGCAAAAAGTAAAAAATATTGAATTTTTTTCAAAATTGTCGCTCTATTT
Organism: Lithobates sylvaticus; assembly: GCA_028564925.1. Taxonomy (NCBI): domain Eukaryota; kingdom Metazoa; phylum Chordata; class Amphibia; order Anura; family Ranidae; genus Lithobates; species Lithobates sylvaticus. The sequence continues at coordinate 585,375,804 of CM053029.1, forward strand.
TTGTTTTATAGCGCAAAAAAAATTAAAACCGCAGGGTGCGATCAAATACCACCAAAAGAAAGCTCTATTTGTGGGAAAAAAAGGACACCAATTTTGTTCGGAAGCCACGTCGCACGACCGTGCAATTGTCAGTTAAAGCGACGCAGTGCCGAATCGCAAAAAGGGGCCTGTACCTTTGGCTGCCAATTGGTCCGGGGCTGAAGTGGTTAAGAGCTATGGGTGGAAATTACATTTTGACGTCGCTTCTGCCCTGCAATGGTATGAAGACAGGTGGGGGCCATCATCCCCTCACTCGTCTCCATATCCAGCAAGGAAGAGCATCCGATCGCCTTCACCGCTGCCGACCACTCCGGTAAGCGGAGGAGGGCACCGAAGCGCGGACGGAGGGGGGGCCCCTCTCCCACCGCCGATAAAAGTAATCTTGCGGCGAATCCGCCGCAGAGACCACCATTATCAGAAACCGGGCTGCTGGCTGAAGAAGAGGATACCAGGGTTATGGCAACTAGATGCTGCCATAACAACGATATTCCTCTCTTAGGACGTATATCGGCGTGCGGCGGTCCAGAAGTGGTTAATAGATCGTTATTGGAACCCACACCATGGGGGTCATTCTATTTTATCTAGACTCTGTTTGATGGGTAATTCAGGGGCAGTGAGGTCATAATGAAGCAGAGGTGCATGTCCGTGGCTCGCAAAAAAAAAAATGAAAACCCTCGTTCACGATAAAAGCGACCTTGAAATTGTGTGACTTCACTTGAAACCGCACCATTTCAAAGCCGCACGTCGGCGCGACTTCTGGTGCGACTTGGATGACATCTGTGCGACTTCATGCACAGATGTCTATGCACGTCGCACCTGAAATCGCCAAAAAGTAGCGCAGGGACTACTTTTTCAAATCGGTGCAGCGCCGCAAAGTCGGCATCGCACCGCTTTGAACCAGTTCCATTGCCGACAATAGGTTGCGACTTCTCATGCAATTTGGACCTGTCAAATCGAATGACAAACTGCTCCGGTGTGAACGGGGGGCTTATCCAAATCTAAGGGCTGACACGGTTTTGCTGTGTTTTTACCTTGCTAAAAAAAAAAGCAAGAAAAAAACGCCATAAAAATATTTCCTTTTAAATCCTATGGGACGCATCACACCACTGCTCTGCTGGTGCCGTGCGTTTTAAAAAGTCCTGCAATATTAAAACACAACAAAAAATGCACTGCAGTTGTGTTTTTAGTGCATCTTGTGGACCTGTCATTTCGAATAGAAAAAAAAGAGAAGAGAATTATGGGTATTTGTTCTTCTGCAGATTCATACTCACCAATGCTTCATCTGTCCCCCGCCGGCTCCAACACTGAGAACTGAGCGATCAAAAACGGCTGATTGCTTGGTTCTCAGGGCTCCCTGAGCAGAGAGCTGGTGCCTGTCAGTCACCAGCACTCTGTCTGAATCGCTGGGCTGTGAAGGGGGCGGGACAGGGTGGCTCAGGCTATCAGCTCTTGGGTTTCCGGTCGAGGCATGTAGGCGGATCCCGACTCCATTGTCTTGCCCGACCCTGGACCGGCTCTGTGACGCAGCTAGCTAGCAAGCTGCTTGCTTTGGGAGCACTCGTGCATGCTCACTCCTGAGCCGACTCTCTGTGTCCATAAGACACAGAGAGCGCGGCTCAGCCCCCCTCCCCCATGCTCCCGCCTCACTGGCTGTCATTGACAGCAGTGGGAGTCGATGTCTCCCACAGCTGCATCTCAGCCAATGAGGATGGAGAGACGGAGAGAGACTCAGCTCTCGTGCACGTCTCTAGATCAGGCTTAGGTAAGTATTAGAGAGGGCTGCGGGGGCGGGGGGAGGGGGGGGCAGCACACGGAAGGTATTTTAGCTTTAAGCGTAGAATGCATGAAGGTAACAAACCTTCAGCCTTTACGATCACTTTAAATGACAAAAGTCACAAGGAAATTAAAAGCAAGTCTTTGGGGTCATAGCAAGCCTTACTTTCCTGCAGCGGGACCCTTTCACATGCTCTGCAGTGGGCCCCCTTCCTGCTGTGTGGGGCCCTCCTCCCCACAGTGGCGGAATTCCAGGATCCAGTGTCAAGTGACCTGGTGTGGAAATCCCCCTGAGGAAGCAACGTAACCCTGTGGCGACATGGGTAGGGGTGGAGCACAAGGACGACATGGCAGCTGATCCCAAAGGCTGTACACTGAGCAGCTGGATCATGAACACAGGAGACTGAATGAAAGTAATTTTTTTAAAAAGTGATTAAAAGAGTGGTGCGCTACACGCATCTGATGAATGTGAGTACTCAATTGTTCAAACTTTTTTAGATTTATTTTCTTATATATGGATGGGGAGGACATCACGGAGCTCTCAAGTAGTAATACTGTGAAGGAGATATAAGGAGAGCAGGAAACATACACCAATGAGTCTGGATGTGACTCAACAAGCAATATCTGTGCAGTGTGAACCAACCCTTACGGTCCTGCAGCGGGACACTTTCACATGTCCTGCAGCGGGCCCCCCTTCCTGCTGTGTTGGGGCCCCCACAGTGGTGGAATTCCAGGGCCCAGTGTCAAGTGCGACCTTTGTGACCTTGGAGGGGAAATCCCCCAGAGGAAGCCACGTAACCCTGTGGCGACACGCGTAGGGAGGAGCACAAGGATGGCTTGACAGCTTATGGATGGATGGGGAGGACATCACGGAGCTCTCAGGCAGTAATACTGTGAAGGAAATATTAGGAGAGCAGGAAACATACACCACTGAGTCTGGATGAGACTCAACAAGCGATATCTGACCAAACATAGTTGTGAGGTCACTAGAATTGAGGTGAGCCTATACCCAGAAGGGGAGCATGAATGTGGAGCACCTTTTGAGCACTTGAAAGCTACCTATAATGAAGTGATGGTGATCACCAGCGGTGAATTTGGCACTGGAGCACATTTTTATTGATTTTTTATAGATTTTTTTATAGATTTTTTTTATATACACTTTTAATTCGAGTTTTCTTTGAGCACTTGAAGCAGTCCATAGAGAGGATCACTTAACCCTGCATAGAAGCACATTAAGAGGATCACACCTGCTTTATATATCTTTAATGAACTATTAGAGTTTTTATAAGAGTGTATTCACACTATTAATTTAAAAAAATCTTTTTGGTATTTTTATTTATTTTATACGAACACTAATTTGTTTATATCATTCTTTGCACATATGGTATTTTGAAGAATTTTGAATTTATGTCTTATTAAAATAAACAATAGTGCAGCGCTCAAAGTGATGTGTGAACCTGGAAGCAATACAGAGCCTTAATTCAAAAATATGATTCCCAATAGTACAGGTCATGAAATGAATTAAACCAGAATAATTATTAGGTATATTAAATATTATACATGTAGTGGCCATAACCCCAAGGGGCGGCCCTGACTTTCTGGGCTTACCAATTACCTCCTCGTGGCTTGTCAGTTGTTGTCTAGGGGTTCCCAGGGTTAGTACCCAGTGACTTCAGATGCTGACACATAAAAGTCTAGACATGTGCAATTTGTTTCGTTGTTTTTCGTTTTTTTTACGTTATTTTCGTTCATTCGTTTTCGTACGAATGAACGAACGATTCGCTAAAAATTTTAACGAATAACGAATCGTTCGAATCCGAAAACAACGGAAATCCGAAAAAAACTAAATTAGAAACAACGAATGTACGAAAGAAGAAAATCCGAAAAACTAAAACGGGAAACAACGAAAATCAAAATGAACGAAAAAATTCGTACATTCGTAACTTTTTTTTTGTAGTTGAATTGGTAATTTTCCGTGTCTCTTACAATGGCGCTGCTTAACATGCTTCGAATGGATTGAACGAAAAAATTCGTACATTCGTAACTTTTTTTTTCGATTCGTAATTTTCTGTGTCTCTTAAAATGTAATAATAGCATACACATTACATAAAATTATGAATTATGCTCCGATTACGAATCTACGAATGTTACGAATGTACGAATAAATACGAATGCGTCCGAATTTCGAATAAACAAATAAACGAAAATTAAACTAACGGAAATACGAAACAACGAAAAAATAACTCTTACGAAAATACGAATCGTTACGAATACGAACACCAACGACTTACGAATTTACGAATCGTTACGAATCAAACGGAAACGAAAAAAACGAAACGAAAATAAACAAATTTTTTTGTTGTGCACATGTCTATAAAAGTCCTTTTTAAGGTTTTTATTTTGCAGGGGTAAAATCCAACATAACACAGTCTCTGATAGGAATAGAGGGCACGGGTGATGAAACTCAGGCACTCTGAACTGCTGACATCCACTGAATGTCTCTAATTAACCCAGAGAGTAGCCACTCGCAACTGGGCGCTTCACTGCCAGATAGACCTCTAGCCAGAGATTTAGCAGCCAACATGTGATTCAGAAACTTCGCAAAGTCTCTGCCACAGACTAGATTGTAAATGAAGATGAATAGGAACCTTTCCCACAGTACCTGGATCTCTCAACCTTCTTGGTGATACTGTGAGAAGTGTGGATTCTTTAGTGTCCATACAGCTCAGCTCCCAGGCTCTTACCGAGCAGCCAGCTTGTTGGCCCTCCTCCGAAGAGTCCTCCCCTGGTCACTTGTACGAGTTGCCATGTCCCTCCAATACCGAGAGCACACCGGGACGCCTTTGAATCCTCCTTCAGTTACTGGGCCTCGAACTAACCAGTTCCGAGACTCGGGAACTGACGGATCCCCACCCCAGACCATGAGGGAATCTGGGGCTGGTCGCATTGACCATGCTTGCGGAACGGCAAACGCTCCTAGGCCCGGGACCCCTCACGAGGCTGCCCCGGACCAGAACCAGGAATCCATCCAGCAGCCGTACCCTGAACACGTGACTCCAGCACCTTAACCACTTTCAGACCGGACCAATTTGCAGCCAAAGGACCAGGCCCCTTTTTGCGATTCGGCACTGCGTCGCTTTAACTGACAATTGCGCGGGCGTGCGACGTGGCTCCCAAACAAAATTGATGTCCTTTTCTTCCCACAAATAGAGCTTTCTTTTGGTGGCATTTGATCGACCCTGCGGTTTTTAGTTTTTGCGCTATAAACAAAAAAGTGCGACAATTTTGAAAAAAAAACGCATTCTTTTTTATTTCTTGCTATAATAAATATCCCCCAAAAATATATAAAAAACTTTTTTTTTCCTCTGTTTAGGCCGATACGTATTCATCTACATATTTTTGGTAAAAAAAAACGCAATAAGCGATTATTGATTGGTTTGCGCAGAAGTTATAGCGTTTACAAGATAGGGGATAGTTTTATAGCATTTTTATTAATAATTATTTTTTTATTAGTAATGGCGGCGATCAGCGATTTTATTGTGACTGCGACATTATGGCGGACACATCGGACATTTTTGACACTTTTTTGGGACCATTGTCATTTATACAGCAATCAGTGCTATTTAAATGCATTGATTCCTGTATAAATGACACTGGCAGTGAAGGGGTTAACCACTAGGTGGCAGTGTAGGGGTTAAGTATGCCTAGGGGTGTGTTTCTTACTGTGGCTGTCAGCTAGTGAATGCTGATCTCTGTTCCAATCACAGGGAGCAGAGATCGGCGTCACTAGTTGCTAGGCAGAATGGGGAGATGCTGTTTATTTCCGCATCTCCCGTTCAGCCTTCCCGTGAGACGATCGCGGGTGTCCCCGCGGCGATCAAGTCCGTGGGACCCGCGACCGGCCTCACGGGGGTCCCGACCGGCGCGAGCGCGCGCCGCGTACGGCGGCATCTTAAAGGGGACGTATATCGCCGTGCGCTGGTCGGGAAGCGGTTACATACCCGTTCCCAAACTACGCAGCGGGGCCAGACGCGCCCACTGATTGGCTCCGGGGAAAGATTGGTACCTAAGATGTCCAACCAGGTCTTGTTCTCAGCCGGTCATAGGTGCCTCACTGCACCTATGACCAGGCGGAAACCTCAGTACAGCCCAGCCAGACTGATGCCAAAGTAAATCCTGTACAATTAACCTCCAGAACTCCGTTACAGTTCTGAGAAAAACTAAATTTGCACTGATAGCGCACGCTTGGTAAAAGTGTGACCGCTACAAGTGATATAATAGCCAGAAAATTCATGGAAAAAAGTGAATGGAACCAAAATGTATATAAAATGTCATAAAAAATCTAAATCAAAAAGATCCAGAAAAAATCATAAATAGTCCAAAAGATCCTAAAATATGATAGTCCATCATGAAGAATGAATCTCATAAAATGGAAATCACCCGTGGAAAAACAAAATATGATGAAACTTTACCATCGCTGTGTGATCCACCACCAAAATATAAAGCCAGCACACTTACCACCACACATTGTGGACTCATATACTGATCAGGGGCGGACTGACAACTCATGGGGCCCCCGGGCAATAGGAGATTATGGGGCCCCCAGGCAATCAGAGATTATGGGGCCACACAGTATACACACTCAGTATACAATCACACAGTATAAACATACATGTATATACAGACATGTTTCTATTGGCTGAGAAGTTACTGGAGAGGTGGGGCAGCTATAATCTCTGGATTTTTAGACCAAAAGGATGTCGGTAAGGGACATTTCAGAAATAGATGTAAAAAAAACACAGATTTTTACATACTGTCCCTGGTTTTACTTAGGCTGGCAACCCTGATGGGGCCCCCTAGTGGCCCGGGGCCCTCGGGCAGTGCCCGAGTAGTCTAATGGTCAGTCCGCCCCTGATACTGATATTGTATTGGAGTCAACTACACAGTTACAGGGAATCACCCCAATCTTATCCAGCACTCCCAGGTGTTTGTTAGGAAATTCACCAACCCAGAATTGGATGGAAAGATTTAACCCTCAGAAGGCAGGCTGCAAACCACATCAGACTGGTAGGCAACTCTCGAGCATACAGTGCCTTGAAAACGTATTCATACCCCTGAAAATTTTCCACATTTTCTCATGTTACAACCAAACACATAAATGTATTTTATTGGGATTTTATGTGATAGACCAACACAAAGTGGCTCATGATTGTGAAGTGGAAGGAAAATAATAAATGGTTTTCAATTTTTTTTTTACAAATAAATATGTGGAAAGTGTGGCGTGCATTTGTATTCAGCCCCCTTTTACTCCGATACCCCTAACTAAAATCTAGTGGAACCAATTGCATTCAGAAGTCACCTAAAGTATATCACAAAAGTGAGTACACCCCTCACATTTTTGTAAATTTTTCATTATACCTTTTCATGTGACAACACTGAAGAAATCGCGAACATATTACAGCGCACACATTCAAGAATGACATTTCCTGCAGGGCTAGTTAAAACACCTGAACATATTCAAAAAAAATACGGGGGGTTTGGTCACACTATATGATTATATAGTGCTAAGCCCACTTACTGCGACAAAGTACCCCGAATTAGTGGGTCCTACACTAGTAATAGAATGAAAGATCCTGCGTCTCAACCATGGGAGCCAAACTCCTCTATGTGGGAGAACTGAAGGGATTCCTCCTATACACTGGTGGCCACTAAATAAGAAAAAAATGGTGAGTGCTTCCCAAATATGTTTTTGTATGTTGTAATAAACACTGAAGAAATGACACTTGTCTACAATGTAAAGTAGTGAGTGTACAGCTTGTATAACAGTGTAAATTTGCTGTCCCTTCAAAATAACTCAACACACAGCCATTAATGTCTAAATGTCTAAACAGCTGTGTCTAAAGGTGAGTACACCCCTAAGTGAAAAGGTCCAAATTGGGCCCAAAGTGTCAATATTTTTTGTGTGACGACCATTACTTTCCAGCACTGTCTTAACCTCTTGGGCATGGAGTTCAGCAGGGCTTCACATGTTACCACCGGAGTCCTCTTCCACTCCTCCATGACGACATCACAGAGCTGGTGGATGTTCTGGTGGATGTTAGAGACCTTGCGCTCCTCCACCTTCCGTTTGAGGATGCCTCACAGATGCTCTGTAGGGTTTAGGTCTGGAGATATGCTTGGCCAGTCCATCATCTTTACCCTCAGCTTCTTTAGCAAGGCAGTGGTCGTTTTAGAGGTGTGTTTGGGGTCGTTATCATGTTGGAATACTGCCCTGCGGCGCCGGTCTCAAAAAGGAGGGGATCATGCTCTGCTTCAGTATGTCACAGTACATTTCGGCATTCATGGTTCCCTCAATGAACTGTAGCTCCCCAGTGCCGGCAGCACTCATGCAGCCCCAGACCATGACACTCCCACCACCATGCTTGACTGTAGGCAAGACACACTTGTCTTTGTACTCCTCACCTGGTTGCCCCCACACACGCTTGACACCATCTGAACCAAATAAGTTGATCTCGGCCTCATCAGACCACAGGACATGGTTCCAGTAATCCATGTCCTTAGTCTGCTTGTCTTTAGCAAACTCTTTGCAGGCTTTCTTGTGCATCATCTTTAGAAGAGGCTTCCTTCTGGGACGACAGCCATGCAGACCAATTTGATGCAGTGTGTGGCGTATGGTCTGAGCACTGACAGGCTGACCCCCACCCCTTCAACCTCTGCAGTAATGCTGGCGGCACTCATACGTCTATTTCCCAAAAACAACCTCTGGATACGACATAGAGAACGTGCACTCAACTTCTTTGGTCGACCATGGCGAGGCCTGTTCTGAGTGGAACCTGTACTGTTAAACCGCTATATGGTCTTGGCCACCGTGCTGCAGATCAGTTTCAGGGTCTTGGCAATCTTCTTATAGCCTAGGCCATCTTTATGTAGAGCAACAATTATTTTTTTCAGATCCTCAGAGAGTTCTTTGCCATGAGGTGCCATGTTGAACTTCCAGTGACCAGTATAATGCCCCATACACACGGTCGGAAAATCCGACCACAAAATCCATCGGATTTTTTCCGACGGATTTTGTCCGACACTGGTGTTGCATACACACGGTCCTACAAAGTTGTCGGAAAATCCGATCATTCTGAACGTGGTGACGTTTGTTGCCTACGACGGGACTACGTAGAGGCTAGTAGCCAATAGCTTTGGTCTTGTAATGTGATCTGAGCATGCGTGGCACTTTGTCCGTCGGAATTCGCTACACACGATCGGAAAAAGTCCGATAGGACTTTGTTGTCGGAAAATTTGAGAGCAGGAGATAAAACTTTGTCCGTCGGAAAATCCGATGGAAAAAGTCCTATGGAGCCTACACACGGTCGGAATTTCCAACAACATTGTCCGATAGGACATTTTCCGTTGGAAAATCCGACCGTGTGTACGGGGCATAAGAGAGTGAGAGCGATAACACCAAATTTAACACACTTTCTCCCCATTCACACCTGAGACCTTGTAACACTAACCAGTCTAAAGACACCGAGGAGGGAAAATGGCTAATTGGGCCCAATTTGGACATTTTCACTTAGGGTGTACTCACTTTTGTTGCCAGTGGTTTAGACATTACTGGCTGTGTGTTGAGTTATTTTTAGGGGACAGCAAATTGACACTGTTATACAAGCTGTACACTCACTACTTTACATTGTAGCAAAGTGTCATTTCTTTAGTGTTGTCACATGAAAAGATATAATAAAATATTTACAAAAATGTGAGGGGTACATTTAGGGGGTGTACTTTGTGAGATACTGTAATTAGTAAATAGAGTCTACCTGTGTGTAATTTAATCTCAGTATAAACACAGCTGTTCTGTGTAGCGCTCAGAGGTTTGTTAGAGAACCTTAGTGAAAAAACAGCATCATGAATGCCAAGGAACACACCAGACAGGTCAGGGATAAAATTGTGGAGAAGTTTAAAGCAGGGTTAGGTTACAAAAGAATATCGCAATCTTCAAACATCTCACAGAGCTCTGTTCAATCCATCATCGGAAAATGGAAAGAGTATGGCACAACTGCAAACCTACCAAGACATGGCCGTCCACCTAAACTGACAGGCCGGGCAAGGAGAGCATTCATCAGAGAAGAGCCAAGAGGTCCATGGTAACTCTGGAGGAGCTACAGAGATCCACAGCTCAGGTGGGAGAATCTGTCCACAGGACAACTATTAAGCCCCATACACACGGTCGGACTTTTTCATGGATTCTGTCCGATCGGACAAGGTTGTTGAAAAATCAGACCGTGTGTATGCACCATCGGACAGTGTTCGTCGGTTTGTCCGACGGACAAAGTCTTATCTCCTGCTGGAAAGATTTGCCGTCAACACGGTCCGATCACACCAAATCCGAGCGTGTGTACGCTTGTCCGACGGACAAAGTGCTACGCATGCTCAGAAGAAATTCTGTGACGGAAGCGCTCGGTCAGGTAAAACTACCTTTCCTAATTGACACAGCACATTCGTCACGCTGCAATGTTAAAATGTCTTTAATGCAGCGTATTCTCTTTTTCTTTACAATGCAACAAGAATGACATGTTTTAGCTGCTCCTATTCACCCGCACTTCTCACAAACTTACTTCTTTATTACTTTGCAGCATTTATACACTACATGTTTATTTTTACTCAGATCGTAAAACAATCTTTGTTATTTTTTGACCATGATTTTTTTTTTTTTGGGGAATACATATTTGAAGGAGAATTTTTTTGTTTTTTGGAGGGGGGTTGTATGTCTCAACTTAGCAAAACCACATTATTAACATTTGTATTTCTTGCTTAAATTTACTAGGAGTTTGTTGGTTGTTGGTGCCCCTTGTTAATTATACTTTCGGATTAGTGAAATGTACCTGCCTACTCAAAGAAAAACTGTCATTGTAGAAAAGTAAAAACACAATAGTCAATGATTATTTCAAATCCAAAAAACATTTATTTAGGTCTCAGCAACAAACCAAAGAGGAACGCAGCCATGGTGAAACTTGGGGAATTTGCAAAGCCTTGGCCCCCCACGGCAACCATCATTTTACAGGCTTAAACAATTGGGGGCATGAAGAGTACCTATCTAAATAATAAGGGAGCGCAATCTGGTCCTGAAGTCCAAAACATCCGGAACTGCAGCAGATGCCATCTAGGTCCCCAGGCTCTGGTCCTACGAGAGGCTCCATCTTCTCTCAGACCAGACTGAGTCCAGGTCATCACTCTCTTGTCTTCCTTGTACGCTTCCTTCCACGCCGTGGTGCTGGTGCTGGTGGGGTGGCAGAAGGAGGAGGAGGAGGTGGAGCAAGGTCACTCTCGCAAACATGTGTGAGGGGAGTCATCTCCCCAGCCATCCCCTCATTTAGTATTTTGAGGATGACCTCCTCACACATGCTGCGTTGCCCCGCCTCCATACCCGTAAATTTACTGCTAACCAAGGAGGCAAAGGCCTCCTCGTAGGTGGGTGTGGCATAGAGGGAGGCTGAGGCATCTCTGATCAGCTGGAGGGCTGACTCTCCCACCTCCCCCATGTTTTTCGCCCTTCTGTAGGGAAGGCGGAGGGGAGAGACTGGGAGACAGTCAGGCTCCTACGCCTACCCCCCTCTTGGCTGCCACTACCCCCTGCCTCCTCCTGACTGCCACCTTCCACAGCCACCTCCTGGCTGAGGTCTTCCTGTGTATGAAAAAGGGACATAGTTTCAGTTATTTGTTCATCAAACGCACACAATTCTCATCTAGTGACTGTTGCAAAATGTTACAAATAGAAAACCATACAATTCTCTGCCCTGCAGTTTAGATTCTTCCCAAAAATGTCTCCCACACCACTGTCTGTTGATATGTCAATCACGTTAGGAACTAAGCAATTGTGGATCCTGAATTAACTGAACATCATTCATTATTCCCCAAACTGGTTACAAAACTACTATACCTGGAACAAGCTGGGCTCCTGCACATATTCCATACTGGAAGGCCCAGGTTGGTCCTCGGAAGCCTCATCAGGGGTGGCGTACGTGGAAGGACGCGTGCAAGGAAGAGTCGAGAGTGACTTCCTGACAGTAGCCTGGTCTTTGAGAAAGTGGAGCCTCTCATAGTACCAGAGCGTGGGGACATGGACATCAGCTGCTGCAGCTCCGGATGCTAGGGACTTCCGGACCTTATTGCGCTCCCGGAAATAGGTACTCTTCATGTTGTTGATCTTCACTTTTAAGTTTGCCACGGTTGCCATGGGCAGGGTAGGCTTTACAAATGCCACAAGTTTCAGCAGGGCTGCGTACCTCTTTGGTCTGTTGCTATAATCCCTGTGTTTCGCCTGCCATAAGAGGGGGAATTGCCGGTATTTATCAATGAAGAGGGGTAGAAAGCTCACGTCGTAGAAGGCCTCCATCACCTCTGCAAGACACAACGCCACACAAAACACTATAAATAATGTCAGCCTAAACTCTCCTAATCTTCTCCATAAAGAAGCCTCAAGTTCTAATCAGTCTAGGCTAGTTATGTACCAACGTCAAATTGTACCTTCGTTTGTAGCGATCGTCTCGTGCGTGAGCTTTCTCTCCCCTCGTCTCCCAGATCGTGGCTACGACACAGGCGTGTGACGTTTTATATACAGTGCGCATGCGTCAAACTTCGCCCGCCCCTGACGATCTTTCTCGTCTATTCCCCACCCCTTCTCTTTACGGCGCAGTGGGGAGAGCACATGGCGGGGACACAGCAGGTGCGCCCCAAATATCCCCCCAACGAGGAGGAGGACGAGGAAAGTCCGGAGGCACAAACGTCCCGATCCCGGAGCCTGAAATTCAAGGCCTCAAATATGTCATTTGGAGAAATGTTGGAGATGGTGGACATATTAAAGAGGAGCGACTATGATGGGAAGTATGGGCCTTACCTCAACCCCAATGTCCGCAAGGCCAAGATCATGTCTAAAGTTGTGAGAAGGCTGTACAATCATTTTGGGGTACAACGATCCAAGGAGCAACTGAGGAAACGCTGGTCAGACCTGAAACTGAGGGAGGCCGATCAGTACAGAAAGATCAAGCGAATTCTTCAAAAAAGTAAGTAGTTGTGTTTTGTGTTTGATTTCTTGCTTGCATACTGCTCCATGTGGTTTGATTTTTACAAAGTTGTACATTCCAAAATGGCCACTTTCATGTTCGTCTGTGCATTCGATCGTACTCAGCCTCGATCTTTCTGCCACTGTCATGGTCGTGTGTGTGTCCATTCGATCGTACGCAACCTCGAATGTTCGGCCACTTATAATACGTGGTTTGGTGTTTTTTTTTGGGAAAGGAAGTTTGTTCTCACTAGAAATGTCATCAAGAATGTAAAGCCAATTTATTCAATGTAAAGGAGAGGTCACCCAGTAGCTGTTTACCCATCTGGACTCTAGAGCACTAGTGCTGGGACACCCAAACCCACTTTTTATTAGGCTTTTCCACACATGTGCTCCAGTGGATACCAGAGGGGTGTCTCCATCACACAAACTTCTACCAAAAAGCTAGTCAGTTTAGCACCTTTACAAAGTGACTACATTCATGTTGTTGCCATTTGTAACTGGCCAAACTAAAATAGTGTCCGTCACTTTCAAGCAATGTTTGTCATTTCCTATTTCTGCCTCAATAGATAGTCTTGCTAAATCTTCCTTTTGTACATTCTCATAGGGGAGCGCAAACTTGGGCCGTCTGCGGAAACCCCCAAACCAACACCTCCCAAAAAAGGGGAAAGAGCAGAAGCAGAGGAGGAGGAGGAGGAGGAAGGAGAGATTATCGAACTTGGAGAAATTGTCACCACAACAGGTGAGTGTGGGAGAACCCAGCTACTGGTAAGCTAATCCATGTATGGCTGCCTCATTTCCAACACCCCATTTTTGTTTGTTTGTGGTTTTTTAGGTGACGTGGATGTTGAGGAAGAAAAATCGCACTTTACCACAGAGAGTGCCCACGTACTCATCGGGAGATAATGGTCTGCAATAGAGATCTAGATTACATAAAGCAAAACATCAATGATGTTCAACAAAAATTGAAGAACATCATTGATGTTTTAGGAAAAATATGAAAACGCACCAAGTAATTAACACACATTTGTGCCAGCTTCTGAACACATTTGCAACTTAAAAACTGTGTGAAATTTGGAACATGCACACATTGTGTCCACATGTGCTAGCTCCCATCATGGTGGATGAATGGCAACGTTTTTTTGGGGGTGCAAACACTTTACGAACTACGAAAGTGGTTGTGGTGAAGGGGTTGCACCCCCAAAAAACGTCCATTCATCCCCATGATGGAAAATGGCACTTTTGAAGCTTCTAGGCATGTGTTTTACCATCTAATGACCATTTTCAGACCCAAATTGTGTGCATGTTCTAAATTTCCACTTTCCGGGGGTGACCCCCCCATGTGATGAAGGCAAGATCAAACACACTTTGAACATATAGTCATGTCTGATCTTGTCTTCACTTTACAAAGTTGAACTTTCCTAGTTCATAGGTTCTGTTTTGCTCCATGCCTGGTTTTACCAATTGCGGAATGTTTGTAAACAATGTTGTAAATAACCAAGATGTTGTCAGTTTTGGCGTGAAGATTGTAAACGCACTTGTGAATGTTTTCCTAGTAAACTTTTTTATTTTTCTAAATGTGTGGCTTCCTTATTTAAAAAACACAATGCATTATGTATGTAAAATGTAAAGGATATGGGGGGCAATGGGTGTTATTTACTAAAGGCAAATCCACTTTGCACTGCAATTGTCTTGCCCAGGGAACTTTTTCAATGCACTTGTAGAGCATAGCGGATTTGACTTATGTAAATGACACCCACAGTGCTTTGTACGAAAACACGGAGCACAGCATTTTTGAGAATACACACATGTCAGACCTGGTGATGAAAAGGAGTATTTTGGGTGTCAGTTATGCAGTACAAACCTTCTCTAGACCAAAGATTAGGAAGCAAACACACAACATGAGAATAATCTTTTTGGGAAGAAGAGACTGTTACCTCCTTTTGCCCAGAAAGTGCATTCCCACTGTCGAAGGCAAAGGGAAAAAATGTCAAGGTAAAATAAGCTACAAAGAAGACTGAAATGACAAGAAATCATAGGTTGGTTAAAATATCAGATTTATTAAAAAATGCCTCTCACACATCGTCAGGCAGAGCAATGGCCCCCCTACCCACAAAGTACTCCATATATTGCTCGCGGACCACGCGGGCATTTAGAGGGGGCAAGCCTGGACGTGCCACTTGAAGGGCTGTGAGGTCCGCATTTGGAGGGCCCTCCACATCTTGGCCAACGGGCACCACATAGTTCCTGTTATGTCTTTTGAGGAAGTTGTGCAATATGCAACAGGCAAGAACTATGTGGTTCAGTTTGTATTCCGCCAAGTTAAATGCCGTCAGGAACAGGCGGAAGCGGCTGGCCAGGATGCCAAAAGTGTTCTCCACCACTCTTCTGGCTCTGGACAGCCTGTAGTTGAAGACCCTCTGGTCCGGGGTGAGGGTCCTCATCGGGAACGGCCTCATCACATGGGGAGTCAACGCAAACGCTTCATCTGCGACAAAGACGAAGGGGAGTCCTTCGGCATTCTCCTCTGGAGGTGGCAAGCACAGACTGCCACTTTGGAGACGCCAGTAGAACTCCGTGTGCGTAAAGGCCACACCATCCGAGATCCGGCCGTTCATCCCCACGTCCACATACATAAACTCGTATGTTGCCGACACCACCGCCAACATCACTACACTATTAAACCCTTTATAATTATAATAGTAGGACCCCGAGTTGGGCGGTGGGACGATGCGGACGTGTTTCCCATCAATTGCCCTTCCGCAGTTAGGAAAGTCCCAACGGCTGGCAAAGTGGGAGGCCACAGTCTGCCATTCCTGTGGCGTGGAAGGGAACTGTGGAGTGAAACAAGAAAAAAAAATTAGTCACTTTGCACTTAAACATTGCAAGCAGATTAGACAATCAACATCTTGGAACAAGAGCATTGTATAAAATTGGAGGCTGGAAAGTATTTGCACAGAAAAGTAGAGGCTCCCCTTCACAGATTACTCACCCCCCATCAATCCCCAAACTTCTGATGGGCCATTGGCAATAACTAGGGTTTTGGGGGGGGGGGGGCAGGTAACCCTCTGCACTTCATTGATTGGCAAATGGCTCAATAATGTGTGCTAGTTTGGCCAGACCCTCTGTACTTAACACTATTGGCAGCCCCCAGGAAAGATAAAATAACATTTCAACCCCCCCCCCCCCCCCAAAAAAAAAAAAAGGCAGGCACATTGTGACATTCTGAAATTACCAAGCAAGCTAATAGGAGGGAAAGAAGACAAAAAATTAGGAAATGGAATGTATGGAGGCAGCCCCTTGCACTACATGCTTTGCTGAATTCATCCCTAAAGATGCGCACTATAAAGAGGTAGGTATATAGTGTGTATGGACCTTGGGAAAGCCAGCAGATAAAGGATTGGTGCCATCTGACAGAGCAGTTGGGGGAGGGGGTTCCTAATGAGTTTGCCACCCCCACACACCAAAAAAACTAAAAACTAAAGGGGCTCTACATGAAGTAAACCACACAGCAAACATTTGTGCATATTTTAGGGGGGTGTTTGGGGGCAAACAATACTATGCAGCAGACAAAAGACATTGATTAAGTGACTAGGCCATAGGTGTCTATTGGGGCAGAAGAGCATGCTGGGGAGGTAAGTGAAGGGAAAAATGCATGAAGGAGAAAAGGGGCACAGCATATTAGAACATATTGCAATCATGGTAATTAGGGAAGGAGGTCAAAAATACAAGACATTAGCAAACAGAGCATACATAGAAGGGAATAGTCAAGTAGAAATGTTACCTTAATATAGTCCTCCTGCAGGACCTGAATGATGGCAGAACAGGTCTCTGGAATAATGATTCCCAGGGCCTGGGGAGAGATACCTGAAGAGAACTTCAAATCCTGAAGACTTCTCCCTGTCGCCAAGTACCTCAACGTGGCAACAAGCCTCTGCTCCGGAGTAATGGCTTGTCTCATGCAGGTATCCTGCCGGCTGATAAAGGGGGTCAGCAAAGCCAAAAGACGGTGAAAATCGGGGTCCGTCATCCGGAGAAAGTTCCTGAAATCATCAGGATTATTCTCCCGGATCTCACGAAGCAAAGGCATGTGCGAGAATTGGTCATGCTGAAGCAACCAATTCTTGGTCCACATACTCCTCGTCACTCTGTTCATGGACGGGTCTTGGCTCAAAGCTAAAAGCCCGACACCAATTCCGCGTACAGCACGAACTCGGCGACGAGTACGCACGGGAAACATCGCTCAGAAGGTCACAAAAGGTCGGCTGGTCAGAATGGACAAACAGAAAGCACCGATAAACAGCAAGGCCTGAAAGAACGAAATGAATACCAGCAACGAGCAGACAATAAGCAGTGCAAATCAAAGCGTCCTATATCAAGCAATGACCAACAAATGCGAACTGACTACACGCACTAATAAACAGATACGCACGACAAGCACAAACTGAAGAGCAGTAACGATCTGAGTCAGAAAACTGAGAAGCGCGAATCTTAAGTCACCAAACTTCCACTAACTCTCGATAAACACGGGATCAGCAGAAGGAGCCCAACGGGTGCCTGACGTGGTGCTGAACTTCCCTTTTGTAATCTCGTGGACGACGACTTACGTCACGACGTTCTTCCAGACCGGATATTCCGACAACGTAGTCCGACCGTGTGTACGCAACACCAACATCGGACAAAGTACGACGGACAAAATCCGACCGACCTGGTCCGCGGATTGTCCGACCGTGTGTATGGGGCTTTAGTCGTGCTCTCCACAAATCTGGCCTTTATGGAAGATTGACAAGAAGAAAGACATTGTTAAATAAAAGCCATAAGAAGTCCTGTTTGCAGTTTGCAAGAAGCCATGTGGGGGACACAGCAAACATGTGGAAGAAGGTGCTCTGGTCAGATGAGACCAAAATTTTACTTTTTGGCCTAAAAAAAAACGCTATGTGTGGAGGAAAACTAACACTGCACATTACCCAGAACACACCATCCCCCACTGTGAAACATGGTGGCAGCATCATTGTGTGGGGATGCTTTTCTTCAGCAGGGGCAGGGAAGCTGGTCAGAGTTGATGGGAAGATGGATGGAGCCAAATACAGGGCAATCTTAGAAGAAAACCTGTTAGAGTCTGCAAAAGACTTGAGACTGGGGCGGAGGTTCACCTTGCAGCAGAACAACGACCCTAAACATACAGCCAGAGCTACAATGGAATGGTTTATATCAAAGCATATTCATGTGTTAGAATGGCCCAGTTACTGTTGATATCACAATAATACAAGGTTAGCTATGAAACCAAGCACGCTGCTTAATGAAAACAAAGTCTTATTTATTTCCCAAGAAAATAGGAAACGCTAACATTAAAATACTAAAGAAAGATATTACAAACAGATAACAGAACATATAATACAAGAACATCAAAGATACTTATCACACGGCCTCCTCGGCTGGGCTTAAAATGGTAGAGAGATAGCCATGAGGCTCAAAATGGTGGAGAGCCATGCGGCTCAGGCACAAGCCAAGAGCGATAAGGGTAGAGACAGAGAGCCATGCCACTCAGAGGGGCACCAGCGAAAAAGGGATGAAATTCCTCCTGTGTGCCCTTTTTACACATTTATCCAGACCCATTCGTAACCACCCCCACTAGCTTCCTGTCCAATGAGCTATTGCCAAGAGGTAGTCCTTTTAATATCCTATATTACTGTCTGTCCTGCTGTATTGGCCTCTAGGGGCAGCATTGTCCATGTATCATGTCTCTGTATCCTGGGTCAATCTTCAATGCCTTTGATCTTTTGATCTTCTGTAGCAGGACATTCATCAATCATCTTGTCAGCTATGGTCCCTTTCAAGTTTGCGTTATAGCAACAGACGGTCTGGAGCCAAGAGCTGTTCAAAGATATTCCAGACCGCCCCCAGGAAAGCAAATGCTTGGTTGTATCAACCAGAAAGAAACTCAGACCTTTTAAAGCCATGGAACTGCAAGTATCAGCATGGCTGATCTTTGGGAATAGGAAACAGATATGTAGAAACTCCAGAAATATGACATTTAGACCATGTTGCCTTCCAACAATGAGCGAGCCCAGCACACTGATTGGATTGGACCCTGGTAGATCTGCCATTGCACCACAGTCAAAAAACAAACTTCCATTTGACCCCCCCTAACCATTAAAAAAATTGAACACAAGTTATGAAAATTTAAATTTTTGAACAAAAATTCTACTGGAGAATAGGCAACTTTTAGGGTAGTTTTCTCTAACCTTAGACGTGATTGCCGATTTGTTTCATTGTTGGATTTTGAAAAATAGAAAAACCAAAAAGGTGCTTCCCCCCCCCCCCCCTCCTTCACACTCTTCTAATGGATCTACATTTTCGAGGCTGCGCCCTCCGGCTCGGGAAGACCCTGAAGTAAAGCAGATGACATACAGAGTCATTCTCCATGCTTCTTAGATACACCTACAAGCTCTTCAAATTGAATACCGCTCAGAGACATAAAGTTCAGAGTGAGAATGCAGAAAAAACGCGGAATCCTTCCCAAACTGCCAAATAACATTCCTGTATTTATAGAAAAATAAAAAAAAAGTAACCGAAAATTGCATATTGTGCCCTTAATGTGCATCATACTTAGTGTGAACCTTTCATTAGCGTGCTGAAAAAATACCACAAATTCAATAATTTGAAGCAAAAGGTTAATGGTGTTATTACAACTATTATGCCTTTTAAAATCATTATCCTCTTGTATTTGTATGTGTGGATTACCTTCACCTTTCTCTGAACCCACTTTACCAGCTGTTTGCCTCAGCCATAAAGTTTGCTGAACACCATCCAAGGGATCGGATAAATGCCACGTTTTATCAATCAAGCCTTGGGGGATATTCAGCTTTCCCAGAACCCGAGGACTACGAGGAGCTCATTGCAAAGTTCCTATTTTGATTTTTAAATTGGTCATCAGCGAAACACTTACTTAATGTCAACGCGCAAAAGTGATGTATCGGAAAGGCACGCCGGGGCGAAGGAAGTGCACGTCACAAACTTCGAGTTCTCTCAAGGTTTGGAGGTCAGAGCGAGAACTACTTCTGGAATGTTAAATGTTCAGGTTATAGTTTATATAAAGAGGAATAAAAAAATGGTTTATTGATTTATCCACTTGAACTCCGTAAGATTCCACCCCCCCCCCATGACCAGGCCCTTTTTTGAGATACTGCGTTACTTACTTTAAGACCAGCCGCCGTCATTATACTGCAACAGGTTGGCTCTCCTGGGCGAATCGCCGTAGGTGTATGTCGGCCGCTTTAAGAGCGATGGGGGGGGGGCGCACTCGTGATGCACGTGTCCGGCGGCCACGATGACCGCCAGCCACCCAGAATGACCACCGGCCACCCGCGATCGCTCCACAGGGAGCCAGAACAGCATAGCTCCCAACTGTCCCTGATTTCGAGGGACTGTCCTTGATTTGGAGCAATGTCCCTCTATCCCTCATTCCTCCTCATTTGTCCCTCATTTGGTCTGATCTATACAGTTGTATATAAAATGCACCTTTTATCTTTCAAAAAGTGTTTCCCAGTGCTAAACCTTTCATCCGAATTCTAAATTGGTGCATTTGTACATTTAAAAAAACAATATAAAGGAATCTTATTGGTAAAAAAAAAATCTCTTGTGGATTTAATTAACCTTTTGTTTTGGTTAATTCTCCTTTAAGAGGGTGTGGCAGGGGGCGTGTCCTATGCCTGCATACATTTGCTAGTAGGTGTCCCTCATTCCCGTCTCAAAAATGTTGGGAGGTATGGAACGGAGATCTGTCAATGTAAACAGACAGATCCCCGTTCTGACAGGGGAGGAGAGACAGATCTGCTGTTCCTTCGTTATCAGGAACAGCGATCTCTCTCCTCCTTCAGTCAGTCCCATCCCCCCACAGTTAGAAACACCTCCCTAAGGAACACGTAACCCCTTGATTGCCCCCTAGTGTTAACCCCTTCCCTGCCAGTCAGTGACATTTACACAGTAATAAGTGCATTTTTTATAGCACTAATCGCTGTATAAATGTCAATGGTTCCAAAAATGTTTAAAAAGTGTCTGATTTGTCCGCCGCAATGTCGCAGTCCTGTTAAAAATCGTAGATCGCCGCCATTACTAGTAAAAGATAAATAAATAATAAAAATGTCATAAATCTATCCCCTATTTTGTAGACGCTATAACTTTTGCACAAACCAATCACTATACACTTATTTAAAAAAAATTTCCCCAAAAATATGTAGAAGAATATATATTGGCCTTACCTGATAAAGAAATGCGTTTTTAGTTTTTTTTTGGATATTTATTATAGGAAAAAGTAAAAAATATTGTTTTTCTTTTCAAAATTGTCACTCTTTTTTTGTTTATAGTGCAAAAAATAAAAACCGCAGAGGTGATCAAATACCACCAAAAGAAAACTTTATTTGTGGGAAAAAAAGAACATACATTTTGTTTGGGTACAGCGCCGCACGACAGCGCAATTGCCAGTTAAAGTGACGCAGTGCCGTATCGCAAAAAGTGGCCTGGTCATTAAGGAAGTAAATCCTTCCGTGCGACGCTGTACCTAAATAAAATGTATGTCCTTTTTTCTCCACAAATAGAACTTTCTTTTGGTGGTATTTGATGACCTCAGTTTTTTCTTTTTTGTGCTATAAATGAAAAAAAAGAAAATTTTCGAAAAAAAAGTAAAAAAAAAAAAAATATATATATATATATATATATATATATATATATATATATATATATATATATATAATTTTTTTTTTAATTATTTTTTTTACTTTCTACGCTAATACATTTCCAATATATATTAGATATATGTATATCCAATACATAATATATGTGGCCCTCCAGCTGTTTCCAGAACTACAACTCTCATCATGCCTGTCTTTGGGAGTCATGCTTGTAACTGCCAGCCTTGCAAAGCTTCATGGGACTTGTAGTTCTGCAACCGCTGGAGGGCCACAGGTGATATTTGATCACCTCTGTGGTTTTTATTTTTGACTCTATAAACAAAAAAAAACTGATCATTTTGAAAAAAAACAAAAACAATATTTTTTACTTTCTGCTATAAAACACATCCAATAAAAAAATTGACAAATTTATGAATTTAGGCCAATATGTATTCTGTTACATATTTTTGGTAAAAAAAAAAAAAATCCCAATAAGCGTATATTGATTGGTTTGGTTTGCGCAAAAGTTATAGCTACATAGCTAAAAATCTACAAACGATTTGATATTTTTATTTGTTTTTATTTTTTTCTTACTAGTAATGGTGGCGATCAGTGACTTATAGCGGGATTGCGATATTGCGGCGGACATTCTGACATTAACTGACACTTTTGACACTAATACAGCTATCAGTCTTAAAAATATGCACTGTCGCTGTACCAATGACACTGGCTGGAAAGGGGTTAAACATCTAGGTTGATCAAAGGGTTAAATGTGTACCTAGCCAGAGATTATGTGTTCTATGTGTGGTGCTTTTACTAGGGAAACTAATCGATTTCATTCCCTGCTTTGCAGGGAAAGTGAATCCATTACTTACGCTGACAGGACAGAGCTCTGCTTTGTTTATATAGGCAAAGCCATGTCCTGTGTGTTTCAGACAATCGTCAGGTGCCAGCATTTATCTATTGGCCGGTACCCGCTGATCGACACCTGCTGTGTAAAATGACAGCAGAGCCGGGTCGCTGGCGGCGTGCACGCCCCCTACTTGGAAGTGGCAAATTACGTACTAGGTGCTGCAGGGACGCCTTGCCACCATATATTTATGTTATACAGTCGGCAAGCGGTTAAAGTGTAAATATAGCTTTACCAAAAAAGCACACTAAGCTGTCCCATATTGGTAAAGTGTAGGGCTGCCACCTGTCCGGGATTCACCTGGACAGTCCGGGTTTTGAATCATGTGTCCGGGATTCAGTCCACCTGAAACCCAGACACATAATTCAGACAGGAATGTGGCTCGGAACAGGGCCTGACAGGAGGGTGAGGGGCACTATGTGTGGCACATTACTATTCTGCATTATTATTCTCTTTGGAGCGCCCAAAGGTGTCCCAGGTCTGTTACAATCCTATAATGTACCGTATTTATCGGCGTATAACACGCACTTTTTCCCCCTTAAAATCGGGGAAAAGTCGTGGGTGCGTGTTATACGCTGATACCCCAAAAAAAGTGACAAAAATGGCAAGCGCCGCCAAAAAATAGCGAGCGCTGCCAAAAAAGACCGAATCGCGGCCGAAAAAAAACGAAGCGGCGCCGGCATAGACCGAGCCGACTGTTCGGCTCTGCTCGTAGTCCCGCCTCCCTGCGCTCGCTACGGAAACAGCAGGGAGGCGGGACCGCGAGCGGAGCCAAACAGTCGGCTCTGCCTTTTCCGGGGGCGCCTCAGTCTTTTTTCGGCCGCGATTCGGCCGAGCTTCGGCTTTTTCGGTGGCGCACGCGACAGAGGGTCTCGGCGGCGGGAAATTTAAACCCGGACCAGACTGCAAATGACGCTGGCAAGCTACAATGACGCTGGGCAAGGCTGCAAATGACGCTGGCAAGGCTGCAATGACGCTGGGCAAGCTACAATGACGCTGGGCATGCTACAATGACGCTGGGCAAGGCTGCAAATGACGCTGGGCAAGGCTGCAATGACGCTGGGCAAGCTACAATGACGCTGGGCAAGGCTGCAATGACACTGGGCAAGCTGCAAATGACGCTTAAATGTAATTTTTTTTTTTTTCCCTAAACTTCCGTCCTAAAAATTTTTTTTCCTTAAAATGCCCTCCTAAACTTGGGGTGCGTGTTATACGCCGATAAATACGGTATATTAGTTGTGTATTAAAAATAAAAAAAATCTGGTGGCAGGCGACAGTGGCAAGTGACAATCCACTTCTGGTGGCAGGCGACAGTGGCAATTGACAATCCACATCTGGTGGCTGGCAACAGTGGCAAGTGACAATCCACATCAGGTAGCAGGCGACAGTGGCAATTGACAATCCACATCTGGTGGCTGGCAACAGCGGCAAGTGACAATCCACATCAGTTGGTAGGTGACAATGGCAAGTGACAATCCACATCAGTTAGCAGGCGACAGTGGCAATTGACAATCCACATCTGGTGGCTGGCAACAGTGGCAAGTGACAATCCACATCAGGTGGTAGGTGGCAGTGGCAAGTGACAAGCCACATCAGGTAGCAGGCGACAGTGGCAAGTGACAATCCACATCTGGTGGCAGGTGACAGTGGCAAGTGACAATCCACATCTGGTGGCAGGTGACAGTGGCAAGTGACAATCCACATCTGGTGGCAGGCGACATGACAACCTTCAAATGGTGGAAGGCAGGGTTGCCAACCGCCAGTACATTTACTGACAGTTGGTAAAAATGTATTTGATTTTTTTTACAACTGTCAGTAGATATCAGGGGATGATAATTTCATGCTGTGAAAAGTGTAAATCAAGAAAATTACTTTGTTATAGGTATTGTCAGTGTTTCCATATCATGCTTATACTATTCAAATATTCACTGTGTTAGTTTTCAATTGGAGTTCTGTAATTTCTCAGGTTGCCAGTAAAAAATGTGCTCCGCCGGTAAATGTTCCATGTTTTGTCAGTAAAAAATGCTGCGGGAGGTTGGCAACCCTGTCCAGTCACACCTGGAGTATGCTGTCCAGTTCTGGGCACCAGTCCTCAGGAAGGATGTACTGGAAATGGAGCGAGTACAAAGAAGGGCAACAAAGCTAATAAAGGGTCTGGAGGATATTAGTTATGAGGAAAGGTTGCGAGCACTGAACTTATTCTCTCTGGAGAAGAGACGCTTGAGAGGGGATATGATTTCAACGACACATACCGTACTGGTGACCCCACAATAGGGATAAAACTTTTTCGTGGAAGGGAGTTTAACAAGACTCGTGGCCACTCACTAAAATTAGAAGAAAAGAGGTTTAACCTTAAACTACATAGAGGGTTCTTAACTGTAAGAGCGGCAAGGATGTGGAATTCCCTTCCACAGGCGGTGGTCTCAGCGTGGAGCATTGATAACTATTAGATAAGCATCGGAACGACCGCAACATACAGGTATATACAATGTAATACTGACATATAATCACACACATGGGTTGGACTTGATGGACTTTTTTCAACCTCACCTACTATGTCACTATGTAAGTGAGCTGCCATCTAGACAGAGGCGGCTCTAGGCTTTGAGAGGCCTTAGGCAAATCTTAAACATGAGGCCCCACTCGTGCCCAAAATCAGAAAAATAATTCAAGCGATAAAAAAATAACTGTACAAATTGCATATATTAAGAGCCTTAAATCCTATGAACTATGAATTTACAGTTTCTAGAATTTTGGTGATGACAGGGAGTCAGTAGGTGCCATGATATGCCAGATGGCATATATATCATCAGGGCTGTGTGTGGGGCGGCTAGCAGTAGTGGTTATTGGAGCCCCCTCGGTCAGGGGTGACGTCACGGATGTGTCAGTATAAGGCAGGACCGTCAATATTCTGTACCTGGAAGCTCCGGCTGCAGACAGTCTCCCTGATGATCGCTGGGCGCCTGGTCTGGCATTGGCAGGTCCTCCATTACAGACATTCATCCTGGAGAGTGGAGCAGAGTGAGAGCTACTCGGCCACTGCTGGCATTAGCCAGGCTCTGCACAGGGCAGGAGATCCACAGAGCCCGGCAGAAGGGGAGGAGTCGGGAGAGGGGAGTACATGGAGCCACCCACTAACCCTGGTACGTCACCCCTGGCAGTGCTGAATTGAACAGTCCGCCCCTGGCAGGGGAAAAAGTAGTAGCGGGCAGAGATGGCCCTGGGAACACCTACTGGGGGACATTCCCTCCAACTCCCACACACTTCAGCCAAATTAGGCGGCCGCGAGGCCCCTGGGAGTGCGAGGCCTAAGGCGACCGCCTAATTTGCCTAATTAGAGAGCCGCCTCTGCATCTAGATAAAGGAAGACCCGTAGACGTGGTGTATCTGGATTTTGCAAAGGCATTTGATACAGTTCCTCATAAACATTTACTGTACAAACTAAGGTATGTAGGCATGGATCATAGGGTGAGTGCATGGATTGAAAACTGTCTACAGGGCGAGTCCAAAGGGTGGTGATAAATGGGGAGTACTCGGAATGGTCTGGTGTGGAAAGTGGGGTCCCCCAGGGTTCTGTCCTGGGATCAATTCTGTTTAATTTATTCATTAATGATCTAGAGCAGGGGTAAGCCACCCCCGGTACTCAAAGCCTCTTTTGCTGGCACTCGACTCCCTCCTCCTCACTGTGATTGAGAAAACCACAATCAGGTGACAGTTTGTGGAATTACTGTTGAGCTTCTGGGGAACTTTGTTGAACTTATTCCTGAACCTTTGTGTCACTTACTACTGAACCCTGGCACTCTGTGTCCCTTTAAACCATAGCCAGTATTCAACGCAATGAAAATCACACCCAACTTTTCCTGTGGCGCAGAGCGGTGCACTTTTCCTCAGCTGCGAGGGCCCAATTTATGATCCTGCACACAGGCCCACTGCTTTCAGAAAATACCCCTGACCTGAGCTCATCATTGCGTATCAATTCCAGATGCTTGTATGTGACATCCCATACATCCCATACATGACACACATCCCATACATCACACACATCACATACATACACACACATCACACACACATACATCACACACATCACATACATCCCATACATCCCATACATCACACACATCACACACAATGCATACATCCCATACATCCCATACATCTCATACATCCCATACATCCCATACATCACACACATCCCATACATGACATACATGACATACATGACATACATCCCATACATTCCATATATCACATACATCCCACACATCACACACATCACATACATCACACACATCCCACACATCACATACATCACACACATCCCATACATCCCACACATCCCATACATCACATACATCACATACATCCCATACATCACATACATCACATACATCCCACACATCCCATATATCACATACATGTGATATATGGGATGTGAAGAGCAGGGGGTTCAATGTTGGGCCAGATGAGCAGGTGGGTTTAGTTTTGGGGCAGATGAGAAGGGGGTTCAGTGGTGGGACAGAAAAGCAGAGGGGTAGAGCAGTAGGGCATATGTGAAAGGAGGTGTATTGGTGGGACAGATGAGCAGGGGGTACAGTGGTTGGGCAGAAGAGCAGAGGGGTACAGAGGGGAGACAGATGTACAGGAGATAAATTGGTGGGGCAGATGAGGAAACAGGTTAGAGTGGCGGGCAGATGAGCAGATGGGTTTAGTGTTAGGACAGATGAGAAGATGGTTCAGTAGTGAGACAGAAGAGCACCGGGATACGGCAGTGGAGCAGATGAGCAGGGAGGTACAGTGGTGCAGCAGATAAGAAAAGGGGGTACATTGATGGGGCAGATGAGCAGGGGGGTACAGTAGTGGGGCAGATGTGCAGGAGGTAAAGTGGTGGGAGGGATGAGAAGGGGGTTCAGCGGTAGGACA
The DNA here is from genome assembly GCA_028564925.1 of Lithobates sylvaticus. Taxonomy (NCBI): domain Eukaryota; kingdom Metazoa; phylum Chordata; class Amphibia; order Anura; family Ranidae; genus Lithobates; species Lithobates sylvaticus. The sequence goes on from CM053029.1 coordinate 585,403,171, forward strand.
GATGAACAGGGGGGTACAGTGGTGGGGCAGATATTCAGGGTAGTACAGTGGTGGGGCAGATGTGCAGGGGGGTACAGTAGTGGGGCAGATGTGCAGGAGGTAAAGTGGTGGGAGGGATGAGAAGGGGGTTCAGCAGTAGGACAGATGTGCAGGGGGTTACAGTGGTGGGGCAGATGTGCAGGGTAGTACAGTGGTGGGGCAGATGTGCAGGGGGTTACAGTAGTGGGGCAGATGAGCAGGGTAGTACAGTGGTGGGGCAGATGTGCAGGGGGACAGTGATCTGAGGTGTGAAGGTGCAGGAATTGGGGCTGATCTGAGGCCTGAGAGTGCAGGATGGTAATTTCCCACTACTAAAGTAGTTTACTTTATAGAAAATCAATTTTGTGATTGAGATTGTAAAGTTTACATTTTTTGGTTATAAAATAGTGACGCTCAATTTCTTTGAAAACATTTTTCGGCACACTGCAGGAAGGGGGTGAAAGTGCCCGGTATTATGGAGGGTAAACCCCAAACTTTCTGCAGTCTCACATGATGTAACTGGTGCCAATTCTCTCTTTGTACATCATCTGAAAGCTCCATTTATGTTATGCTCAGTCTTTTATTGTTTTTTTTCATTGTAACATTTTTATTTGGTCGGTGTTGGGTAGTGCTGTGTCATCCTTTCTACAATGAAGAGTGCGCTGTGAACAAAGCAGACGCACAATCATCACTGTGTGCCAGATGGGGGCGGTAGAGTGCGATAAAGTCTGCCGTGTGCTGCACATTATAATGTAGGAACTTACTAGCACATTACATAAAGGATGGTGTAGGAAACAGGGACTGACACCAGAATAGAACACAGTGATCTGATAGGACAAGACGATATAGAGTAGTGCTAAGAATAGAATACTGTTTACTCATTCGGATCAGCTGAACTTTGCTCTATTTATTTTAATAGAGTGTGTGGTCCACATCACTGTGCCCATGTTATGTTCATTTTGAAGAATGTATTAGGGCACTTTCACACTGAGGCGCGGGGGGCGTCGGCGGTAAAGCTAATTTTAGTGATGTTTTACCGTAGTTCTAGCGGCGCTTTTCGGCCGAATAAAGGGTTAAAAGAGCCCGCAAAGCGCAGCTGGCCATTGATTTCAATGGCAGGGGCACTTTAGGATTTTTTTTCTTTTTTCATTTTGCGCTTTTTTTAATGTGAAATGTGTAAATATATGTTAAAGGTGTAAAAATATTACCAAACAACGCAAACAAAGAAAAAGTTTTAATTGCTAATAGTTTATAAAATAGAGGTGAAAAAAATAAATAAAAAAAAAAAGTTAATTAAGGCCGATTAGAGTAAATTAAGGGTTAATAAGGAGTTAAACATTTAATTTAAAAAAAACGCAAAAACATTATTTTTTTTTTTTTTTTTACTTGACCGGTTGCATTAAAGGGGTTGTAAACCCTCTGCGTTTTTCACCTTAATGCATTCTATGTATTATCCGTATAAATGACAATGGTCCCAAAATAGTGTCAAAAGTGTCCGATATGATCGAGTGCGCATGCGCGGCTGCTCTAAGATGGCCGCCGGCTACTAGAGCTCTGCTCCACCACAGCCCACCGCTAGCCACCGGAGCCGACGGAGCCCTCGTTTCCGCCCCACACCGCGCCATCCTGACAGGGGAACACCCGGGGCACTGGGATATGCCAAAACCCCAGGTCCGGAGGGACCTCTCTGGCCAAATGACGGCCACGAACGCCCCCCTCACATATGCCAAGATGGCGTCGGCTACACGAGGCTTACAGGCCTCAGAACAACAAGAGGACTCTATAGCCGACCAGGACCAGACAGATCCACCTTATGCAGGTACTGACTTCCCCCCTCTGCAAGCTGTCAGCTCTCCCTCCTCCACGGAATCCCTTTTGGGGAGGATGAGCCCAGGATATCCCACATCCCCATTGCTGGATCCACACACAGGCATGCTGCTCACAGTGAGTGAGGCCCAAGCAGACATGCCTGTCCCCACTGACTTTCAGTCTATGATGACAGCCTTTTCACACATGCTGCATAAAGGACTGGCTCAGAATGCTGCCCAAATTACTGCATCTTTACATGCTGACCTGCAGCAAATAGGGATAAGGATGGACACCATAGAACAAAAAGCTGATCAATCAGTGGCTCAGATTAACCAAAACTCTGCCAGATTACAAGAAGTACAGGATCAATTGGAATCTGCCTTTTCAAAAATCGATGACCTCGAGAACAGATCCAGAAGATATAACTTTAGACTCCGGGGACTCCCTGAATCTGAGAAGGATGTCCATAAAGCAGTTAAATCTTTGATTAAAAACCTTATCCCTGACATTCCGGATAACCACCTGGAACTTGACAGAGCACACAGGGCACTACAGGCCCCTAGATCCGACGGATTGCCCAGAGATGTCATTGTTAAACCACATCACTATTCTGTCAAAGAAGCAGTCATGAGGAAAGCCAGATATTCGGATAATCTCACTTTACTCGGTCACAAAATTAAAATATTCGCTGACCTATCACCTTATACAGTCCAGAAGAGGCGCTCCTTCAAACCGTTGCTGCAGGTGCTGCTCGATAAGGAAATTGCATATCGGTGGTCTTTCCCTCTTCGTCTGAACTTTTCCTACAAAAGCAAGAATTTCTGCTTCTCCTCTTTCCAGGAAGGTGAACGACTCCTCACGCATCTCGGCCTGATACTGCTGGAACCTACACCTGCGCAAGTTAACCGAGGGACCCCTTCTTCTGCCAAAAGACTCCCGCCTGCCAGCCCGCAGCAACAATCCTGGCTGAAGCAGGGACCCAAAAGATCCAAAGAAACCATGCCACCCTGAGCATATTTGCTTATAATCCTTTTTTTTGATCCTGACCTGGACTTCTCCCCTGCTTCTGGGGTGATGTTCTGGGGGAAGGACAGGTTGGGGCTTTCTCTTTTCCCCCTCTTCCTTGTAGAGGGTGGTTAAGGGGGGGTCCCCCTTCCCCCACTGCACTAACTGATCGAGCATCTATACATGTTGTTATTTTCATGTTAAAGTTGATAATAATTATTTTTTACCTTTCATGATAATGGGGTACTGACTTACTGGTAGAGGGAATACAAACTATCCTCATTAGGAGGGGAACATGCAGTGTAATAGGTTGAATACCTTATTTGTCCCTGCTGCCTGGGGAAATTCGGCTTACTAGCCGGTCCCCCTCCCCCCTTTTTTTTTTTTTTTAACTCCATACAATTACTACCCCTGGAAGTTTGGCGATTGTTAGACCCCTTTCCATAATTTTCGCGTGCTAAAACTTTAATGTTGACTGGGGATTAGTCTCTACAGGGGACTCCGGCACTTATAGATGATGGGGTTGTTTTTGCCCCTCAGTAGTTACAGATTTGAGGTGGGGGGGCTGTGGTGGACCCAATGCGCCTCGATTGGATCAGGAACCCACTTGGCATACCTAGATCCTATTCCGGACTTTCTTCATTTGGAAAATCCGGAACCATGGGGGTTATGGTAGGTTTGGTGACTCTAAACCGACCTGGGGGTGGGAAGGGACCAGGGGGCCCCTTTGTTTTCTTGAGCTACTCATCTCGTACCGGAATGATTCATCAGCAGGTTATTAATGTTCTTGTTCTTCCCTCTCTCCTTCTCCCACTCATCTCTTTTCTCTCTCTCTTCTCGATTGCTCTCAGTGGTGCTAGCAGGTCACACGGACTTCTCCGGTCGTCTCTCTCAGGCTCTGGGCTCCCCGCTACAGGACCATCAGGTTTTACTCTGCCGTCTATCTCTATATGGAAAGGTAAGTCCCATAAGGATTGTATAGATCATTACCCTCTGATCCATGCCTGATTCTCATACCTTGCCCACTACCTTGAAGGTTATATCACACAACACTCAGGGCCTTAACTCCCCAATCAAACGTAGAAAAATCCTCCAATGCTATCACTCAATGCACGCCGACATCCTACTGCTGCAGGAGACACACTTCCCATCTACTTACAAGCCCACTTTTCTCCACCACAGTTATCCACAATTCTTCCTGGCCTCCGCGGAGAATAAAACCAAGGGGGTCGCGATCTGCTTTGCGAAACATATAAACCTCTCCCAACCTGAAACTGTTGTTGATCCCCAGGGTCGATATGTCCTAGTCTCCGGTTTCATTGATGGAGAACTCTACACATTTGTATCCTACTACGCACCGAATAAAGGACAAAAATTCTTTATGGAATCTCTGCTCACTACACTACATGAACATCTTAAGGGGACGGTTTTTATGGGCGGGGACACGAACATTGCATTTGACTCTTCCCTGGACAAGCTGGCAAACGGTGCGTCTAAACCCAAGCGTCCTTCTAAACAGAGCGTTAAAATAGCTGAAATACTTAATGAGGCAGGCCTGATAGACGTTTGGAGAGAGAACAACCCGCGTACTAAAGACTACACACATTTTTCAGCTCCACATAACTCCTTTGCCAGGATAGACCACATCTTCACCAGGGCCTCCACGCTTCCACTCATTAGGAACTCCACAATCATTGATTCGTCGCTCTCGGACCACTCATTAGTTGCGCTGACCACATGTAAACCGACGGGCACCGGTAACCGACCGCGTTGGCGCCTACGAGAAACCCTGTTGAACGACCCTATTCAATGCACTCTACTAGAATCTGCCATCCAAGAGTACTTTACCTTAAACGCGACAGATGGGGCTTCTCCTTCTATCGTTTGGGCGGCTCATAAACCGGTCATCAGAGGTAGACTGATTCAGTTAGCGGCACAACTCAGGGCGGAACACAGAGCTGATACAGTGAGACTTACGAAGGAGTTTCAGAAATTGGCAAAAGAACATAAACGTAACCCCAATCTAGATTCACTAGCCAAATTAGACACAGCAAGGGCTCTCCTAAATATGCAATTAACCACGTCAGCAGCGCAACATCTTAAATGGACTAGGGCCAAGTTTTATGCACAACAGGATAGGATTGGTTCCAGACTGGCAACTAAACTTTCCCCTAAACCACGCACTCAAGCCTTCCCCAAACTGAGGGTAACCTCGGGGGAACTGTCTCAGAACCCGAGCAAGATAATGGACACCGTTAAACAGTTTTATTCTGATCTTTATAAACAGAACCCCAGTACATCCGCAGCCAGGAGAGATAGGTTCCTTAACAACCTTAAGTTGCCAGTGATGGATAAGGCACATATAGAACTTTTGGAATCCCCCTTCACACAAGAGGAGGTCCTGGATACTATTAAGAACCTTAAATTGGGCTCCTCACTGGGTCCTGATGGCTTCTCCACGGGTTATTATAAGAAATTTGGGATTTGCCTAGCACCTCATCTAACCAGTATGTTCAACTCTCTCAGGGATGGGGCCTCTTTAAATTCAGATTTAAATGCAGCATACATATCGGTAATACCGAAACCAGATAAAGACACTAGTGAGGTAGGCAATTATCACCCCATATCTCTTATTAACAATGATGTCAAAATAATGACTAAGATACTTGCCAACCGCCTTTCCAGCTTTATCTCGTCATACATTCACAGGGATCAGGTAGGCTTCATCCCTGGGAGACAAGGACCGGATCAGATCAGAAGGGCAGTGGATATAATCTCTCTGGTTCAATCTCATTGGGATGGGAACCCTGCACAAAAAGGTTTTCTACTGTCAATTGATCTACACAAGGCGTTCGACTCGATTGACTGGGCATACCTGTCTGAGATCCTTAGGAGATGGTGATGTGGCAAATACTTTCTTAATCTTATAGATTCCCTGTATTCCACTCCATCGGCACAAGTGCGCCTACTGGGTAGGTACTCGGAGTCCTTTCCCATAAACAGGGGTACCAGACAGGGATGCCCTCTCTCGCCGCTTCTCTTTGCGATAGCGATCGAAACTTTAGCCGTTGCCCTTCGATCAAACCCTGATATTAAAGGGGTTTCTTGCGGCCCCCACGAACATAAATGCGCGTTATACGCGGATGATCTCCTTCTCTTCATCACCTCCCCACTGATCTCCATGCCTGTGATACTTCAAACCCTGGAGGAATTTAGTGGGGCGTCAGGACTACGCGTTAATATGACCAAATCTCTGGCTCTGAACGTAACTCTCCCGCCGGATCTCCTCAAACAACTCAAAGATAACTTTACTTTCGCCTGGGCTACAAACCAGATTCCGTATCTGGGTATCAAGCTTACCCCAAATATTGAAGGCCTTTTCCGCTCAAACTATCCCCCCATGGTGCATAAATGTTTGCAGGACGTGGAGAGGTGGTCCAGATGTGGTCTATCCTGTCTGGGCAGAATATATGCGGTAAAAATGACCCTACTACCAAAACTCTTGTACTTATTTCGCTCATTGCCAATACCCTTGCCCAAAAGTTTCCTCACTAAAACGCAGTCAGACATACTACGATTTATCTGGGGTAAGAAAGGCTACAGATGTCCTTCGGATACGCTCTACAGACTAAAGACGCAAGGAGGGTTAGGTCTTCCCAACCTTTGGGCTTACTACCAGGCGGCTCGGCTGGCACAAATATCGTTAGCTTACTCTAGTTATAATAAACCAGACTGGCTTAGTATGGAAAGGCAGGCTACATCATTGCATACTATTGACTTCCTTTTGGGATGTTCCCCGAAACATAGACCAGCTGTCATGGCTCCCACCCTATCGCACTCTATAGCGCTTTGCACCAAACTTTTCTCCCTTAATACCATAATCTCTCCTCTGACACCCCTAATGCACATCTTTCATAATCCTAACTTTCCACCGGGGATGGACATTGGGGCCTTTAAATGGTGGACTGACAAGGGCCTGTACCGTATCGGACACTTCTTCTCCCACTCAGGACCCATCACATTGCAACACTGTCGGAAGAAATTGGACATGCCCGACTCAGAACTTTATAGGTTCACACAAATTTCCCACTTCTTACACTCCATCTGGACCACCAAACCGCTTCCACCTAACATTACCCCATTTGAACACTGGTGTATCAACACGGCAGATCAGAGGGGAGGCATTTCACTGATCTATACGGCACTTATGACTAAACAGTCTATACCCTCTTATGCAAGGGCCTGGGAGGACGACTTGGACGACTCCTGGGACTCTGCGACATGGTATCGGGCTTCTACAAGAGCATACAAAGGTATCCTCAATGTCTCCCTTGTTGAAGCCAGCTTGAAAGTTTTACTGAGGTGGTATTATGTCCCTTCCAGGCTGGCAATACTTTTCCCAGGTACATCATCAGTTTGCTTCCGAGGCTGCGGTCTTGAGGGCTCTATGGTCCATGTGTGGTGGACATGTCCTCGCATACGGTCGTTCTGGAAGAAAGTATTCCGTTCCATAAGCTCGCTTACAGGTACCACTGTTACGCCTCACCCTAGGTGGGCGTTGCTTAACCACTTCAGCCCCGGACCAATTGGCAGCCAAAGGACCAGGCCCCTTTTTGCAATTCGGCACTGCGTCGCTTTAACTAACAATTGCGCGGTCATGCGACGTGGCTCCAAAACAAAATTGGCGTCCTTTTTTTCCCACAAATAGAGCTTTCTTTTGGTGGTATTTGATCGCCCCTGCGGTTTTTATTTTTTGCGCTATAAACAAAAATAGAGCGACAATTTTGAAAAAAATGCAATATTTTTTACTTTTTGCTATAATAAATATCCCCAAAAAATATATAAAAAAACATTTTTTTTTCCTCAGTTTAGGAAAAAAAATTCTTCTACATATTTTTGGTAAAAAAAATCGCAATTAGCGATTATTGATTAGTTTGCGCAAAAGTTATAGCGTTTACAAAATAGGGGATAGTTTTATAGCATTTTTATTAATATTTTTTTTTTTATTAGTAATGGCGGCGATCAGCGATTTTTATTGTGACTGCGACATTTTGGCGGACACATCGGACATTTTTGACACATTTTTGGGACATTTGTCATTTATACAGCAATCAGTGCTATTTAAATAGCACTGATTCCTATGTAAATGACAGTTGTAGTTAGGGGGTTAACCACTAGGGGGCGGGGAGGAGTCAGTGTGACGTGTTGTGTTTTTTTTTACAGTAGGGGGGCGTGGCTGTACGTCTGACGTCATTGATCGGCGTTCCCGATGACAGGGAACCGCCGATCACTGACAGTCAGTGTAGGAAGCGCGGGGAGAGGTTTGTTTACATAGACCTCTCCCCGTTCTTCCGCTCCGTAACCCGATCGCGGGATACCAGCGGCGATCGGGTCCGCTGGTCCCGCGGCCGGGGTCACGGAGCTCCCGACCGGGTCGCGAGCGCGCCGCTAGCGGCGCGCGCGCGACCCACGGGCAGGCACATGCACGATCACGTACAGGTACGTGATTCTGCCTGCCCGTGCCATTCTGCTGACGTATATATGCAGTGGCCGGTCGGGAAGCGGTTAATTTCCCTATCCCAGAGCTATCCAAAGCCTCACAGGCTCTAGCACTGTTTCTATGCCTAGGAGCCAAAATGACAATAGCCGAAGCCTGGAAGTCAGATACCATCTCTTTTCGGTTGTTTAAACGTAAGGTAACCTGGGTCATGGTCCAGGAACAAATTGTCGCCAAGCTCAATGATTCTACCGAGAAGTTTGGAGCCATCTGGGAACCCTGGGCTACCCTCTGCAACATCTCCCTTATACCGGGAGTACCTCCGGGCAGTTAGACCACGCACTGTTCAAGTTGACAGACAGAACACCACCTTCCTCTCGTCTTTCCTGTTCCCTCACTCGTTTCTTCCCTCCCCATTGTGCTGCTCTATCCTTTTCTGTCGCCTCTCTTGGCGAACCGCTATTTCCTGCACATAACCTGACCGGTATAGTATGTTACATCCGAAGTTTGTATTTCAATATGTGAAGGGCTTTGCCCCGCCACTCCAGTTCTGATCATGGACCTAGCCATATACACATTGGGGCGTCTCTGTACTCCCAGCCCCTGGGGTGCAGCAGGATCCCATTTGGGGCTCCTGGGAGTTTGGGAGTCGCGGAGTATCCCCAATTCGGATTTCTTTTGAAGATCGGCTGGTGTGCCGGGGCAAGTTGTTCCCTGGGCAGACGGGACGGGTACCTGTTGTCTGGTACGACATCCAAGGCTGCGTTGCCGAGCGAATGTGATTATAGTACTTACCTGTTCAATGACATGCCTGTATACTTCACATTGTTATGCAGTTGTATTGGATATCTTTTTGTTAAGTTTGTAAAACTTTAATAAAAATTTTCAAACGTAAAAAAAAAGTGTCCGATATGTCCGCCGCAATGTCGCAGTCACGATAAAAATCACAGTTCGCCGCCATTACTAGTAAAAAATAATAATAATAATAAAAATGCCATAAAACTATCCCCTATTTTGTAGACGCTATAAATTTTGCGCAAACCAATCTATATAAACTTATGGCGATTTTTTTTTTTAACCAAAAATACGTATCGGCCTAAACTGAGGAAAAAATGTGTTTTTTTTTTTTTAAATTTAGATATTTATTATAGCAAAAAAACTAAAAATTGTGTTTTTTTTTCAAACTTGTCGCTCTTCTTTTGTTTATAGCGCAAAAAATAAAAACCACAGAGGCGATCAAATACCACCAAAAGAAAGCTCTATTTGTGGGAAAAAAATTATAAAAATGTCATTTGGGTACAGTGTTGCATGACCGCGCAATTGTCATTCAAATTGCGACAGCACTGAAAACTGAAAAATGGCTTGGTTAGGAAAGGGGTGCAAATGCCCTGTATTGAAGTGCTTAGTTATACTTTAACCTCTTCCGGACCAGCTGCGGCAGTTATCCCCTGTGTGAGCCGTCGTAGCTGTACGTTGGCTCTTTAAGACGCCTTCGGCGGCGCGCATGCCCCTCGAAGCGCGTCCCCTGATCCGATGCAAGTGCTTGGTGGGCGCGATGACTACCGGGCACCCGCAATTGCTTGTTACAGAATGAGAATGGTGATGTGTATCACATCCCGGTTCTCTCAGGGTAGAGGAGAGAGATCGTGTGTTCATACTGAGTATGAACACCGATCTCTCTCCTCCCCTAGTCAGTCCCATCCCTCCCCCCACAGTTAGAACACACACTAGGGAACACAGTTAACCCCTTCCCTGCCAGTGTCATTTATACAGGAATCAACGCATTTTTATAGCACTGATCGCTGTATAAATGTCACTGGTCCCAAAAATGTGTCAAAAGTGTCCGATCTGTCTGCTGCAATGTCGCAGTCCCGCTAAAAATCGCAGATCACCGCCATTACTAATAAAAAATAAATGAATAATAAAAATGCCATAAATGTATCCCCTATTTTGTAGACGCTATAACTTTGGTGCAAACCAATCAAAATACGCTTATTGCAATTTTTTTTTTTTTTTTAACCAAAAATATGTAGAAGAATACGTATCGGCCTAAACTGAGGAAAACATTTTATTTTTTTAATTGGGATATTTATTATAGCAAAAATTGGCACAGGGTTCCCCTTCAAAAGTAAAAGATAGTGTTTTTTTTGTTTTTTTTAAATGGCGTAGAGGTCCCCCAAAATCCATACCAGTCTCTTCAGGTCTGGTATGGATTTTAAGGGGAGCCCCAAGCCAAAATATAAAAAAAAATGGCGTAGGGGTCCCCCCCAAAATCCATACCAGACTCTTATCTGAGCACGCAACCTGAAAGGGCGCAGGAAATGAGGGGGACGATAAAGCGCCCTATAGCATACCAGGCCACAGGTCCTCAACATGGGGAGGATGCTTTGGGTCCCCCCCAAAGCACCTTGTCCCCATGTTGATGGGGACAAGGGCCTCATCCCCAAAACCCTTGCCCGGTGGTTGTGGGGGTCTGCGGGCAGGGGGGCTTATTGGAATCTGAAAGCCCCCTTTAACAAGGGGACCCCCAATATCCAGCCCCCCCCCCATGTGAATGGCTATCGGGTACATTGTACCCCTACACATTCACTAAAAAAAATGTCAACATTTTTTATTTTTTTTTTAATAAAGGATTTGTTCCAAACTGTCTTCTGTCATTTTTACCATTTTGACACTTTTTTTGGTGAATGTGTAGGGGTTCAGTGTACCCGACATAGCATTTTTCTTTTAGGCCAAAAAGTACAAAAGTCGATCTTTTGTTTATAGTGCAAAAAATAAAAACCTGCAGAGGTGATCAAATACCACCAAAAGAAAGCTCTATTTGTGGGAAAAAAAGGACGTCAATTTTGTTTGTGTACAGCGTCACACGACCGCGCAATTGTTAGTTAAAGCAACGCAATGCCGAATCGCAAAAAATGGGCAAAAATCTGCCAAATCTTCCGGGGCCGAAGTGGTTAAGTGGTTGGCAAAAACGCAGCTCAACCGCACATTTTTGCCACCTCCCCATCCGCACCTAAATGAAAGTGATTCTAAAGGTTTAAGGTTTTATTACCTTCGAGCATTGAAGGGAGTTTAACAAGACACGTGGCCACTCATTAAAATGAGAAGAAAAGAGATTTAACCTTAAACTACGTAGAGGGTTCTTTACTGTAAGAGCGGCAAGGATGTGGAATTCCCTTCCACAGGCGGAGGTCTCAGTGGGGGGTATCGATAGTTTCAAGAAACTATTAGATAAGCACCCGAACGACCGCAACATACAGGGATATACAATGTAATACTGACATATAATCACACACATAGGTTGGACTTGATGGACTTGTGTCTTTTTTCAACCTCACCTACTATGTAAGGTAAAAAAAAAAACCTTCAGTATGCAGCTCCCCCCACAGCCCCCCTAATACTTATCTGAACTTGATCGCGATATAGCGAAGTGCATGAGAGCGGCTGCTCTACTGAGTCGCTGCCTCCGGATTGGCTGAGAGACATTGGCTCCCGCTGCTGTCGCTTAACTGTATTAAAAGGGACACATGAACGTGCATAACATAACACTGCAGATCATAAGAGTATATTATCTAAACAATATGACACCATTTATGATTTGCTGTTTAGTCATTTAGAACCTTTCAATAGTTAAACCTCATTTTTTTTCCCAATAACCTAGGTAAACAAGTTGGTAGAAGGATAGGGAACTGACACTCTGTACCTTATGTCAGATTCGCTCCCTTCTGTTTTCTCAACCCACAGGCCAGTACATCAACACAACACGACAAACACTATTCCAACTGTTATATTCAAAGTATTTGGCTCCTTTAAATAGAGTTCCAGGAAAGTGAGAACAGACTCCTTGTGCTAAAAACAACCCTAATGCCCCGTACACACGGTCGGATTTTCCGACGGAAAATGTTCGATGGGAGCTTGTTGTCGGAAATTCCGACCGTGTGTAGGCTCCATCGGACATTTTCCATCGAAATTTCCGTCGCACAAAATTTGAGATCTGAATGTCAAATTTTCCAAAAACAAAATCCGTTTTTTTTCAGTATAAGTATTTTTGTGCCAAGTCACTGTTGTTTATTATTTATATTTTATATTATATGTTTTCATGCCACAAAATCACTGTCTGTTCACTTATACTTTAGTAGCAGGATTGTTCAACTATCGCAGGGATCATCACAAAACTCTACCCATATACTGACATCGTCAGTTTGATAATGCCCATTTGTGTTTAACCGCTTCCCGACCGCCTAACGCAGATATACTGCGGCAAAATGGCACGGGCAGGCAAAATCACGTACCTGTACGTGATCGTGCATGTGCCTGCCTGTGGGTCGCGCGCGCGACCCGGTCGGGAGCTCCGTGACCCCGGCCGCGGGACCAGCGGACCCGATCGCCGCTGGTGTCCCGCGATCGGGCTACGGAGCTGAAGAACGGGGAGAGGTTTGTGTAAACAAACCTCTCCCCGCGCTTCCTACTCTGCCTGTCACTGATCGGCTGTTCCCTGTCATCGGGAAAGCCGATCAATGACGTCAGCCCCGCCCCCTAATGTAAAAAAAAACACACACGTCACAGCCCATAACCCCTCCCCTCCCCCTAGTGGTTAACCCCTTCACTACAACTGTCATTTATACAGGAACCGATGCATTTAAATAGCATTGATTGCTGTATAAATGACAATGGTTCAAAAAATGTGTCAAAAATGTCCGATGTGTCCGCCATAATGTCGCAGTCACAATAAAAATCGCTGATCGCCACCATTACTAGTAAAAAAAAAAATATATTAATAAACATGCTATAAAACTATCCCCTATTTTGTAAACGCTATAACTTTTGCGCAAACCAATCAATAATCGCTAATTGCGATTTTTTTTACCAAAAATATGTAGAGGAATACGTATCGGCCTAAACTGAGGAAAAAAAATGTTTTTTTATATATTTTTTGGGGATATTTATTATAGCAAAAAGCAAAAAATATTGCATTTTTTTCAAAATTGTCGCTCTATTTTTGTTTATAGCGCAAAAAATAAAAACCGCGATCAAATACCACCAAAAGAAAGCTCTATTTGTGGGAAAAAAAGGACGCCAATTTTGTTTTGGAGCCACGTCGCACGACCGCGCAATTGTCAGTTAAAGCGACGCAGTGCCGAATCGCAAAAAGGGGCGTGGTCCTTTGGCTGCCAATTGGTCCGGGGCTGAAGTGGTTAAACAGTTCACTAACACATTCTACTAAAGTGCAGCTACACATACATCTACTACAGTTTGCACTGCATCTTCTTTCTTTTTTTCTTTTTTCTTTTTTTTTGCAGCAGGAAATTTAGCCATATTACTCTTTTTATTTTATATTTCTAGGTGATACAAAACATTTACTTTTTCCACATTTGAAGCTCACCATTTTCTCATTTTTTTTGGGATGTGTTAAACTATCCACAAACACACACCAGAGGGCGTTACATCTTTTTTTTTTATTTCTTTATTTATGTACATTTTTCACTCAAATAATCCATGGATTATTACGGCAATTTAACAACATATGTGTCTTCCTATGATCCTGTCACCACTAAGTTTAAGGATTAAAAACACTTTTTAATTTAAAAATTCTCCAAAGCAGAGTATTTGTTGTTCCTAGAGGTTGATCCGTACTTTCATTCATCTTATTCAGTTAGCATTTTTTTCACCTTACACATGCGGCCTAACCCCCCAGGATTAAAATTTCCTAAAAAGTCTGAGAATTTTTTAAATAATATTCACAGCAACCCCAAGAAAAAAGGGGACACGTGGCTCACTAGCCACACTAAGTAACTACTGAGGACCAACCGCAGAGGGTATAACACAGTGCACAAACAATTGGAACAGCGCCAATCCTACCACATTTTTTTTCTTTTCTCTATCACATTACCACACTTCGGTGAGGTTTTTGAGTAGGGGCAGCAGTTCCAGAAGGCACGGTCACACAAATTCATACCTTGAAATCCATAGCGCGGGTCGTACCCCAACTTCATTTACAAGACATGTTTGAGCCAACATCCGGCGGAAGAAAAAAATGGATTTTGTTGTCGGAAAGTGCGATCGCGTGTCGCCATTAGTCACTTGAAGCAAATCAGGAGAGGATAAAAAAATATTGAATATTACTCCTTGAAATCCAACAATCTTCAGCTATCTTTGAAGTATTATGAATAGGGTGATCCTTGATGGTATGGTAGGACAAATTTAGTGGATCTGTGGTTGATCCTTGTCTTACTTCAACCACTTGCCGACTGCTGCATGCCGATATACGTCGGCACAATGGCAGCGGTGGGCAAATGGGCATACAGGTACGTCCCCTTTAAAAGTCGGGGCTACGCGCACGCCGCATACAGCGGACATTGAGTCTGCCGGTCCCACGGGCACGGTCAGTGCCCGTGGGACCGGCAGACTCGATGTCCGCAGGTCTCCTGGCGATCGTGTCACGGAGCCGCAGAACTGGGAAGTGCCTATGTAAACAAGGCATTTCCCCGTTCTGGCTTGTGTCATGACAGAGATCACTGCTCCCTGGCACTGGTCGGCAAGCGGTTAAAGTGACACTAAACTCTGGCTTAAAGCGGTATTAAACCCAAAACCAAAAGTGTAATATATATCCCAGGTTACCAATCATTAGATGTGATGGCTGCATTAGCTTTCTTTAGGCTTTTTCCACCTGGTGATCTGGCCAGTAACACACACCTCCTGTATTAGAGTGACCCCACTCTGAATAAGGGAGCACAGGGGGCACCTTTGGGCAGCACCATTGTCTGTCAGTCTGGGGGGGAGGGGAGTGTTAAATAGGCACGTGCATTTGTTACCGTCCGAAGTTTCAGTGATTTTCGTTTCAACAAAGCGATAATGAACGCGCAGAATCCGAAATCCAAAAGATCCGAAATAAAAAAAAAATTATTTATTTTCGTATCCATTATATTTTCCGAATCGTTGCAACGGCAGTTCGATATAGATAGGAGATTCGACATGACGCTGACAATAGTGACCTGTGTCTATCGAACCTGTGGTCGAATGTGCCTAACCTTAGCTCTATTAGTACAAGATCATTTGACACAGAGGGAAAAGATTCCACATTATAGAGACAATAGTAAAAGATCTATTAGTGGAATGGTTGGGGGAAGTAAAATGATGATGAGGATGAATGTTATTGGCTGATTGTAACCAAAGAGGAGGGGCAGTAAAATAGCCAGAACTTTAGAACACACTTAGGCCCCTTTCACACTGGGGCGGTTTGCAGGCGTTATTGCGCTAAAAATAGCGCCTGCAAACTGACCCGAAACAGCTGTTGCTGGGCTTTCACACTGAAGCTGTGCGCTTGCAGGACGCTGGAAAATGTCCTGCAAGCCACATCTTTGGCTCGCTGTAGGAGTGGTATATTTACTGCTCCTATAGCGCCCGTTCCCATTGAAAACAATGGGGCAGCGCTCCGAACCCGCCCGCAAAACGCCGCTGCAGCGGCGGTTTGCGGGCGGTATTAACCCTTTTTCGGCCGCTCTCGGGGGGTAAAACCACCCCGCTAGCGGCCGCAATGCGCCGCTAAAACGACGGTAAAGCGGCGCTAAATATAGCGCCGCTTTACCGCCAGCGCCCCCAATGCCCCAGTGTGAAAGTAGCCTTACAGCCAACCTCCTTTCACTTACTATTAATACCGTTCGACATGAAGATTCTACAAAGCAGCTAAAGACATACGATCGCCTCGAGCGGACATTTGCGGTCAAATGCTCCTCCCATAGGCTAAAGAAGAATTCTAATGTTGTTTGACTAGTAGTAATAATTAATAATTATAATTATTACTAGTCAAATAACATTAGATGTCTACTATAGCTTGTGGGTGGAGCGTTCAACCGATCGCGGCGTCGTACAGTTTAGCTGCTTCGGCGAATCTTCTTAGAACATCCAACAGACACCATAAGCCTTCAATTGACAGATTCGACCTTAATTAATTTGGATTTTCGTACAAATGCATTTTTTAACCACTTCAATACACGGCCATTTTCCCCCCCTTCCTGCCTAAGCCAATTGTCAGTGCTGTCGCAATTTGAATGACAATTGCGCGGTCATGCAACACTGTACCCAAATTACATTTGCAAAGGATTAGGAGGTAAATTGGGGGACTCACGTGTTTCATCTTCCCTAATTGATTGCTGCCGGTTTTCCTCCTATAAAATAATTTATATAACTGTTTCCTGCTGGGTGCCATCTTGCCTGTGGGCATGTGAAACCCCACAGGCACTTCAGATGGCCCAGCATGCACCGCCTTACTGCGCCGAGCTCGCGCGTACGCAGTAACGGTAAAGTGCAGCTCACGTTCTCCGAAATCTCGCGAGATTTCGGCACATCTCGCGAGATTTCGGAAGATGTGTCCGAAATCTCGCGAGATTTCGGAAGATGTAGCCGAAATCTCGCGAGATTTCGGATGATGTCCGCACTGACTCCTGGGATCAATGACACCAGATCCCAGGAGACAGTGCAGCTTGACGACGATTGACGCAGAGACCCCGCCCACCGCCGCAGAGACAGAGGAAAGGAAGTCAGCGATTACAAGGTAAGTGGAAAAAAAAAAACACACTTCATTTAGTACTCTTTGCCTGATTTGGAAGGCAAAGAGATTTACTAAATGAAATGTGTACAGAACCGCTTTAAC
Organism: Lithobates sylvaticus; assembly: GCA_028564925.1. NCBI lineage: Eukaryota > Metazoa > Chordata > Amphibia > Anura > Ranidae > Lithobates > Lithobates sylvaticus. The sequence goes on from CM053029.1 coordinate 585,420,150, forward strand.
TTTGTATTGACACCCGCAGTGGTTCGCATATGTCAGTGTGAACCGTGTGTGAGTCGGGAGCGAAGCGGGAACTGGATTTGCACAGGTTCTCGATTTGCACCAGTGTGAACCGAGCCTAAAGGTTTTACATGAATGAATAAAAGCTGATCATTGTAAGTCCTGTAAGCAGATGCAGTCTACTTCCTCAACTGCAGGAACAAGAGGAACAGGGTATTTATGGTTTCCTGGGTTACTAGGGGAAGCTATCCTATTGGATGTTGCCACCCCATGTGACTCTGGCAGCCATTTTTATTCAGGCAGAGCTTATTTAGGGCCCTGTCTCCCAGGTTTGGTGCACATTTCACAAGTGGGCAGTGTAGGGAAAGGTTCCTGACAAGGAGGGAAAGCGTAGGGCCTGCAACTCCTCTGGACATCTTCCCGATTGGGAACGAGATGGCCAGGCTACTTACTGCCTTCTTTACCTGCGCTGGCGGTCCAACTGAGCATCGCTCCATTCACATTGCTGAAAACTGAGTTCACCTGGTTGGTTGGTTTTCCCTCCGGGTTCTGTTGTGAACTGTTTCTGCATATTTCAATATAAGTTCTTTATTACACCTGTCTGTGTGAATTCTTGCCACCACACCACGCTGCACACCACCCACAGCACTGTTAGTGGTAAATTGGTTTGTCTCAACCCCCTAACTGCTACATCTGCAGGACAGCTTGTTAGCTGCTGTGATATGACTTCCTGTTAGTTTCACACTCCATGGTCCCACTGTATGTAGGAACATAGCCACCCTCTTTTGTTCGCTAATGAAATTGTGGTGCAAAGTTGGTGAGCAGAACATGAGCAGAACTTGACCAACATTTACGCCAATCTTTGCTTTCTCTCTTGTTTTCTTTTCTCCTAAATATGTGACCTGGATAAAACCAATAGTTTGGGCCTTGTAAATCCTATTACCTTTATGGATATTTCCCTTATCAATTTAATTATACTGTCTTGGCCGTGAGCCCCATGGAAATCGATGAGTTTCTGAGGCACGCGGAGCTTAATCACAATTAGCCCTCCTAGGTTTCAGTCAGTTGACTGTCAACTCTGTAATTGGAGTTTGTGCTGCCCAAGGCACACCATTATCTTTTTTTTTGTTTTTAAAAGGCATAATCCTTTTTGCCATTGCCCAAATAATATGGATAGTACCAAAAAGAGCATAAACGTGCATAGGCTCTAAAGTAGGCATCAGTGTGTTACTAGGCTGAACCATATAGGTAGCCAAATGGGCCACCTGCAATTGGTTTGTGATGTTTCTATGACAGCTGAATGTATTCTGAGCCAGTTGTAGCCAAGTCACATACCATTTGTCTGCTATGGAATAATATTGCTTGTGATAGCATGGGCTGTGACAGGTCCTCTTTACAGAGAGATTGGGGATCTTTTAGACCCTATATCTCTTCTTTGTTCTCCAAAGCATCTGACTAACCCTGTAGCATGGCTCTCCAGTTCTGGGAGGGCATCCATGGACGTCCTCCCATGTGCGTGGCTCCCGCTCACCTCCTGGGGTGCGCATCGGGTGCGTTCTGTGACCGCTGTGCCCTTTGGACACAGCTGATCACAGATCGTGGTAAAGGGCCAATCAAATCGGCCCTTTACCATGTGATCGGCTGGGTCCAATCACAGCTGGTCACATGTAATCAAACTTGCCGGTTATCGGAATTCCTTTCCTAATCAATGCCCATCAGTGCAGCTTATCAGTGCCACCCCATCAGTGCACATCAGTGCCGCCTCATCTGTGTCTCCTAATCAATGCTTATCAGTGCAGCTTATCAGTGTCTATCAGTGCTGCCCCATCAGTGTCACCTCATCAGTGCCTCCTAATTAGTGCCCATCAGTGCAGCTTATCAGTGCCCATCAGTATCACCTCATCAGTGCCTCCTAATTAGTGCCCATCAGTGCAGCTTATCAGTGCCCATCAGTGCCGCCTCATCTGTGTCTCATAATCAATGCCCATTAGTTCAGTTTATCAGTGCCAATCAGTGCTGCCCCATCAGTGCCTCCTAATCAGTGCAGCTTATTAGTGCCCATCAGTGCCGCCCCATCAGTGCCGCCCCATCAGTGTCGCCTCATCAGTGCACATTAGTGCAGTCTCATCAGTGCCTTCTAATCAAAGCCCATCAGTGCAGCTCCCTTTCTTTCCTAATCAATACCCATCAGTGCAACTTATCAGTGCCGCCCCATCAGTGCACATCAGTGCCTGGCTCATCTGTGCCTCCTAATCAATGCCCATCAGGGCAGTTTATCAGTGCCCATCAGTGCCACCCCATCAGTGCCTCCTAATTAGTTCCCATCAGTGCAGCTTATCAGTGCCGCCTCATCTGTGCCTCCTAATCAGTGCCTCCTAATCAGTGCAACTTATCAGTGCCCATCAGTGCCGCCCCGTGAGTGCCCATCAGTGCCCATCAGTGTCGCCTGATCAGTGCACATTAGTGCAGCCTCATCAGTGCCTCCTAATCAATGCCCATCAGTGCAAATCAGTGAAGAAAAAAAAAATACTTATTTGCTAAATTTTATAACGAAAACAAAGAAAATTATTTTTTTCAAAATTTGGGGTATTTTTTTGTTTCTTTAAATAAAAAAATTAAAAACCCAGCGGTGATTAAATACCACTAAAAGAAAGCTCTATCTTTCTCCAAAAAATTATAAAAATGTACCGTACAGTACAATGTTTCATGAACGTGCGTTTGTCATTCAAAATGTGAGAGCGATGAAAGCTGAAAATTGACCTGGGCAGCAAAGGGGTGAACGTGCCCGGTATTGAAGTGGGTATAGCTGAGATGGGTTTGATTAGATGCTTGTACTGTAACTGCTTATAAAGTGTTATCTGAAGTTCAGCTTTAAGTTTGTCAGTCATCTAAATTTGCTAGTTGAGTCCATCTAACACCCACCACCCCCCAGACTGACAATGCCGCTGTCCAAAGGTGTTTCTGTTGCGCCTTCATCCAGAGTGGAGACACCCTAAAACAGGAGGTGTGTTGTTGGTCAGATCACCAGGTAAAAATAAAAGGAAAAAGCCTAAAAAAATAAAAACTAATGCAGCCATCACATCTAATGATTGGTAAGCTGCAATATTTAAACATTTTTGTTGTTAGGTTTAATACCACTTTAACCGCTTCCCGACCGGCTCATGTACATATACGTGAGCAGAATGGCACGGGCAGGCAAAATCCCGTACCTGTACGGGATCCTTTAAATGCCTGCCCGTGGGTCCCGGTCGGGAGCTCCGTGACCCCGGCCGCGGGACCAGCGGACCCGATCGCCGCTGGTGTCCTGCGATCGGGTCACGGAGCTGAAGAACGGGGAGAGGTATGTGTAAACAAACCTCTCCCCACGCTTCCTACTCTGCCTGTCATTGATTGGCTGTTCCCTGTCATCGGGAAAGCCGATCAATGACGTCAGACGTCAGCCCCCCCCCCTAATGTAAAAAAACACACACACGTCACAGCCCATAACCCCTCCCCTCCCCCTAGTGGTTAACCCCTTCACTACAACTGTCATTTATACAGGAATCAATGCATTTAAATAGCATTGATTTCTGTATAAATGACAATGGTCCCAAAAATGTGTCAAAAATGTCCGATGTGTCCGCCATAATGTCACAGTCACAATAAAAATCGCTGATCGCCGCCATTACTAGTAAAAAAAAAAAATATTAATAAAAATGCTATAAAACTATCCCCTATTTTGTAAACGCTATAACTTTTGCGCAAACCAATCAATAATCGCTAATTGCGATTTTTTTTTACCAAAAATATGTAGAAGAATACGTATCGGCCTAAACTGAGGAAAAAAAATGTTTTTTTATATATTTTTTTGGGGATATTTATTATAGCAAAAAGCAAAAAATATTTTTTTCAAAATTGTCGCTCTATTTTTGTTTGTAGCGCAAAAAATAAAAACCGCAGGGGCGATCAAATACCACCTAAAGAAAGCTCTATTTGTGGGAAAAAAAGGACGCCAATTTTGTTTTGGAGCCACGTCGCACGAACGCGCAATTGTCAGTTAAAGCAACGCAGTGCCGAATCGCAAAAAGGGGCCTGGTCCTTTGGCTGCCAATTGGTCCGGGGCTGAAGTGGTTAAAGTAACGTAGACATATTTAAAATTGACAGTTCTAGTTTTCAAACCGCACAAAAATAATACTTGCCTCTTTCACTCAAAACTGAATTCTAAATGTAGTTTTACCTTTTTCCCAGGAAAATAAGACCTGTTGGGACTGGTGAATATTGGCATTTGTTACTTTTGGCATCAGTGTGTGAAGCTATTTGCCAGATGTGGAATGCAGCAATTGAACTTGATCTCATGTAACGCGAAGGTTCAAGCTGACCTCACATTGGTCTCAGATGTCTACTCTTCACACTCATACAAAAAGGGACTCTTGTTGATGATGAATAGCACTGGTAAGGAAAGGATTCATTTGCTTTAATTTCAGGTTTGGTTTTGTTCAGTGCCGGGACAAGGTCATCTAGCACCCCAGGGCGAAGATGGCGAAAAGTGCAACCCCCCCCCCCCCTGCCAGACAGAGTCCTCAGTAGAGCTCCCCTTCACATCAGGTATCCCCAATTGAGTCATCCTTTACATCAGGTGTCCCTAGTAGAGTCTCCCTTTAGATCAGGTGTCCCCAACAGAGCCCCCCATTACATTAGGTGTTGCCAGTAGGGCCCCCTTTACATCAGGTATCCCCAATAGAGTCCCCCTTTAGATCGGGTATCCCCAATAGAGTCCCCATTTACATCAGGTATCCCCAATATAGTCCCCATTTAAATCAGGTATCCCCAATAGAGTCCCCATTTACATCAGGTGTCCCCAACAGAGCCCCCCATTACATTAGGTGTTGCCAGTAGAGCCCCATTTACATCAGGTATCCTCAATAGAGTCCCCCTTTACATCAGGTATCCCCAATAGAGTCCCCCTTTACATCAGGTATCCCCAATAGAGTCCCCATTTACATCAGGTATCCCCAATAGAGTCCCCATTTACATCAGGTGTCCCTAGTATAGTCTCCCTTTACATCAGGTGTCCCCAACAGAGCCCCCCATTACATTAGGTGTTGCCAGTAGAGCCCCATTTGCATCAGGTATCCCCAATAGAGTCCCCCTTTACATTAGGTGTTGCCAGTAGAGCCCCCTTTACATCAGGTGTCCCCAGTAGAGTCCCCCTTTACATCAGGTGTCCCCAGTAGAGTCCCCCTTTACATCAGGTGTCCCCAGTAGAGTCCCCCTTTACATCAGGTGTCCCCAGTAGAGTCCCCCTTTACATCAGGTGTCCCCAGTAGAGTCCCCCTTTACATCAGGTGTCCCCGGTAAAGCCCCCCTTTACATTAGATGCTGCCAGTAGTGTCCCCTTTACATCGGGTGTCCCCAGTAGAGTCCCCCTTTACATCAGGTGTCCCCAGTAGAGTCCCCCTTTACATCAGGTGTCCCCAGTAGAGTCCCCCTTTACATCAGGTGTCCCCGGTAAAGCCCCCCTTTACATTAGATGCCAGTAGCGTCCCCTTTACATCGGGTGTCCCCAGTAGAGTCCCCCTTTACATCAGGTGTCCCCAGTAGAGTCCCCCTTTACATCAGGTGTCTCCAGTAGAGTCCCCCTTTACATCAGGTGTCTCCAGTAGAGTCCCCCTTTACATCAGGTGTCCCCAGTAGAGTCCCCCTTTACATCAGGTGTCCCCGGTAAAGCCCCCCTTTACATTAGATGCTGCCAGTAGCGTCCCCTTTACATCGGGTGTCCCCAATAGAGTCCCCCTTTACATCAGGTGTCCCCAATAGAGCCCCCTTTACATTAGGTGTTGCCAAAAGAGTCCCCCTTTACATCATGTGTCCCCAGTAGAGTCCCCCTTTTAATCAGGTGTCCCCAATAGCGCCCCTTCACATCAGGTTTCCCTAATAGCATTCCCCTTCACATCAGGTGTCCCCAATAGCATTCCCCTTCACATCAGGTGTCCCCAATAGCATCTCCCTTTACATCAGGTGTCCCAGTAGAGTCCCCTTTTATATCACGTATTCCCAATAGCGTCCCCCTTTAAACCAGATGTCCCCAGTAGAGTCCCCCTTTACATCAGGTGTCCCCAGTAGACCCCACCTTTACATAAGATGTCCCCAGTAAAGTCACATGACGGGGAAGAGAGGAAGAAGGACGCTGAGGCTGAGGATAGTTCTGTTTCAGGGTCAGCTCTTTTCCACCCCATGCAGGCTGGAGGGAGGAGAAAGCCGAATCCTCCCTCCAGCAGCAGCTATCGCACCTAAGGGATGTTTTATACAGCTGAGCTGCAACTTTACCGGCCCCCCGGTTGCCCACTCAAATGCTAACAACACAGCTGGACAGGGCTATACTATTGTGGTGTGTTTTTTTTTTTTTTTTACTATCCTCCTTGCAAGAACAGCTAGTAATATTGGGTCCTTTGTTCTCTCTAGCCCTATGTGAGGCTTTACCCTCGCTGATACCACCAGAAACCCTTGTGTGGGAACTCCCAGAAGCATACAGAGATTACATACACTGCACTTTAAAAAGATAAAATGGACTGTATTGGCCATATTTAAATCTAACCCAGCAGATTGATACAATGCACCCAACATAGGTACCGCTAAAGTCAAACCCAGCCAGGGGCGTACCTATAGGGGTCGCAGGGGACGTCATTGCGACCGGACCCTATGGTTGCCTGCATAGAAGGGTGAAGGGGGCAGCGGCATGTAGAGGAACCGATCCCTCTATGCAGCCACTGAATGTCTGCGGGGGGAGAGGAGAAGAAGCGGGCATTCAGCGGCTGCAGAAGGGAAATGGAGGACATCAGTTCCTCCACATGTCACTTCTGCCACCTCCCTATCGCTGATCAACTGCCCCGGGATCCTGCTGTATGCTCTCTCCTGAACCCCCACCGCTCCATGCAGCGATGCCGAGTTTCCCTCTGCCGCCAGCTGCTGCGGGGGATCTGTCAGGGTAGAGAACGGGGAAGGAGCCAGTAAACGTGTCATTTACTGACCCCTTCCTTGTCTTAATGAATAAAGTCAGTGATCCCACCAATCACTGGCTCTGTTTTTTATTTATTTATTCATAGCTGGGGCATAGTAAACTGTGTTTACTATGCCTCATTTTATGAAAGAACGGGAAGCTCTGTACAGCTCTCATGAATCTCAGTCCCTTTCTCTGTCTCAAAAGTTTGACATCAGGGGGTCTGTTTAGACCCCTAATATTTCACCAAAGCCCCCGAATGGGGGGTCCCAAAAAATATGTAAAAAAATAAAAATAAAAAATTGAAAATAAAAATAGAAATAAATAAAAAAATAATAAAAAAATAAAACAAAAAAAAAATAACAAGAGTGGCAGAACTGCCAGGGTCACAAAGGTCGCACTTACGAATTGGCTCTGGCGTTCCGCCACCTGTGGGGAGACCCCAAGAGCGTGGTGGACCGTAATAAAGGATCCTACGATGGGAGTAAAGGGCCCGGGATCAGTGGTCCAGACTAGGGGGCTCTTGGGGGGCCAGGGGGGGTCTTCATGGTTTCTAGCACCAGGGTCTTGAAGGTTCTAGTTACACCTCTGAATCCAGCGTCCATTGCAGTACTAGGAGCATAAACAATAGCTCTCCCAATGAGAGGTTACACTTCAAGTAACTAAAAATGAATTATAAAGAGATGTGACAGGCTAAGTCACTTGAGGGCTGTCAGAGAAATGGGCTAAGCTTATGCCTTGAAGTTTGAACACAATAACAGCAACCTATTTTTGCCATCAGGAAACGTAATTATTTGGACAGTATTTATGGTGAGCATCTGCCAGCAATGTCGGGGCCCTTTAAAAGTTGGTGCGCAGAAAGGTGAATATGTCTCAAGGGGGGTGGCATTTAACAGCAGTCTTGTGTAAACTTAACCTCAGTAGGTACGCTATATTAACAAAAAGTATTAGGATGCCTGCCTTTACACGCACATGAACTCTAATGGCATCTCAGACTTAGTTTGTAGGGTTCAATATTGAGTTGGCCCACCCTTTGCAGCCATAACAGCTTCAACTGTTCTGGGAAGGCTGTCCACAAGGTTTAGTAGTGTATCTATGGGAATTTTTGACCATTCTTCTAGAAGAGCATTTGTGAGTTCAGGCACTGATGTGGACGAAAAGGCCTGGCTCGCAGTCTCCGCTTTAATTCATCCCAAAGGTGTTCTATCAGGTTGAGGTCAGGACTCTGTGCAGGCCAGTCAAGTTCCTTCACCCCAAACTCGCTCATCCATGCCTTTATGGAACTTGCTTTGTGCACTGGTCCAAATCATTTGGTGGAGGGGGTATAATGGTGTGTGGTTGTTTTTTTAGGGGTTGGGCTTGGCCCCTTAGTTCTAATGAAAAAAAAACCCTTAAGGTGTCAACATACCAAGATATTTTGGACAATTTCATGCTCCCAACTTTGTGGGAACAGTTTGGGGATGGCCCTTTCCTGTTTCAACATGACTGCGCACCAGTGCACAAAGCAAGGTCCATAAAGACATGGATGAGCGAGTTTGGGGTGGAGGAACTTGACTGGCCTGCACAGAGTCCTGACCGTAACTGGATAGAACAACTTGGGGAGGAATTAAAGCGGAGACTGCGAGCCAGGCCTTTTCGTCCACATCAGTGCCTGAACTCACAAATGCTCTTCTAGAAGAATGGTCAAACATTCCCATAGATATACTCCTAAACCTTGTGGACAACCTTCCCAGAATAGTTGAAGCTTGTTGTAATTATGACAAAGAAATAACCATATCTCATAAGTTTAAGATGGGGATATATGGTTGCAAAGTCAGTTAGGCCTCAAAACAGCGGTGAAGCCCAGGGTGGTCACATGAGAATTTTTTTTAACCACTTAAGCCCCGGACCAATTGGCAGCCAAAGGACCAGGCCCCTTTTTGCGATTCGGCACTGCGTCGCTTTAACTGACAATTGCGCGGTCGTGCGACGTGGCTCCAAAACAAAATTGGCGTCCTTTTTTCCCACAAATAGAGCTTTCTTTTGGTGGTATTTGATCGCCCCTGCGGTTTTTATTTTTTGCGCTATAAACAAAAATAGAGCGACAATTTTGAAAAAAATGCAATGTTTTTTGCTTTTTGCTATAATAAATATCCCCAAAAAATATATAAAAAAAATTTTTTTTTCCTCAGTTTCGGCCGATACGTATTCTCCTACATATTTTTGGTAAAAAAAAATCGCAATTAGCGATTATTGATTGGTTTGCGCAAAAGTTATAGCGTTTACAAAATAGGGGATAGTTTTATAGCATTTTTATTAATATTTTTTTTTTTACTAGTAATGGCAGCGATCAGCGATTTTTATTGTGACTGCGACATTATGGCGGACACATCGGACATTTTTGACACATTTTTGGGACCATTGTCATTTATACAGCAATCAATGCTATTTAAATGCATTGATTCCTGTATAAATGACAGTTGTAGTGAAAGAGTTAACCACTAGGGGGAGGGGAGGGGTTATGGGCTCTGACGAGTGTGTGTTTTTTTTACATTAGGGGGCGGGGCTGACGTCTGACGTCATTGATCGGCTTTCCCGATGACCGGGAACAACCAATCAATGACAGGCAGAGTAGGAAGCGCGGGGAGAGGTTTGTTTACACAGACCTCTCCCCGTTCTTCAGCTCCGTAACCCGATCGCGGGACACCAGCGGCGATCGGGTCCTCTGGTCCCGCGCCCGGGGTCACGGAGCTCCCGACCGTGTCGCGAGCACGCCGCTGGCGGCGCGCACGCGACCCACGGGCAGGCATTTAAAGGGCCACGTACAGGTACGTGGTTTTGCCTGCCCGTGCCATTCTGTAGACGTATATCTACATGAGGTGGTCGGGAAGCGGTTAAAGTAGAACATACTGTGTTCTTATCACTCAGAGATCTGTAAATAGGTTGTCTGATCAAAAAGTATATTTTATGATCTCTAAACAAGATTCATTTGAGAAGCTTTGAAGCAACAAAAAAAGCTTGGAAACCCAGCAAACACCATTGTTTTCCCAGGTGAGACAAGACATTATTAAACAATGTCTAGCGGTTCTGCACTGTCTTTATGGTTTTTTTTTTTTTTACTGCAATGCAATGGCTTATGCAATGCAGTTTAGGTACTCACGTGTCCTTGGCTTTAAATCGGCAGCAGCTTGTTTCAAATAGATTTATTGTTTCTGTAAATTTTTTAATGCTGGGGGCCATCTTGCCTGTGGGCATTTGAACCCACACAGGCACTCCAGATGGCCCAGCATGCACCGCCGTTACTGCGCCGATCTCCAGCGTGCGCAGTAACGGCGAAGTGCAGCTCACGTTCTCCGAAATCTCGCGAGATGACGGCACATCTGCCGACATCTCGCGAGATTTCGGAAGATGTGGCCGACATCTCGCGAGATTTCGGAAGATGTGGCCGACATCTCGCGAGATTTCGGAAGATGTGGCCGAAATCTCGCGAGATTTTGGAAGATGTGTCCGAAATCTCGCGAGATTTCGGAAGATGGCCGCACTGTCTCCTGGGATCAATGACACCAGATCCCAGGAGACAGTTCGGCGTGACGAGGATCCCCGCACAGACCCTGCCCACCCCCGAAGAGACAGAAGACAGGAAGTCATCGATTACAAGGTAAGTGAAAAAAAAAAAAAAAACACATTTCATTTAGTACTCTTTGCCTGATTTGGAGGGCAAAGAGATTTACTAAATGAAATGTGTGCAGAACCGCTTTAACAAAACTTATTGTGAGGACCCCAGGAGTTTGTATACAGTTGGACTCTATCTAAGAACAAATTGAGCCGGCCCAAAGTAAATTTCAAACATTTCTGAGAGACATCAGAATTCGGTCTACTCAGTGATATTTTAAAATACATATGATTATAAGTCAAATTATATATTATATTCCAAGGCATAGATACAATTATGACTTTAGTGTCTACTGACCCAATGATAAATCTGTCATAAGGTAAAAATATAATATTTTGATGTAGAACAAAGTAGAAGTAAGAATTGCTTTAAGATACCAATCATTGTTATGAAAGACATATAAATTGTGACTATATCTGCATTAAAATATACATATAGGATGTGTTTCTCCTAAATAAATAAGTATTCATAGGATATACAAGAATTATACATTTATCTATATAGATAATCATTTTATGTGATATTGATGAATCTAAATTATACTGAGTGTATTGTATATTGTACCACTTACCAGAGTCCCTGAATGATATATATATATATATAGCACCAATTGACAAACAGATCCACATTAAGGATGGGCCCGGTGCTCGATGCGAACCCACGTTCGCATCGAGCACCGGGCGTTCGCTCGCTCGGCGAGCCCAGAACTATTTTGGCCGCTCGCATCACGTTCGTGTGATGCGAGCGGCCCCGCAATGCATTGCGGCCGGCGCGGCCGACGCAGTGCATTGCTGGCTGATGATTGGCCAAGCATGCACTGTGACCCCGCATGCTTGGCCAATCACAGCCCCGGAAACTCGAAGAGCCATAATTGGCTACAGGCAGGACGCCTGTAGCCAATTACAGCTCAGGGGCTGTAGTACACGCCCCCCCCTATAAAAACGCCGCCACGCCGTCTGCGCCGGTCACATGCTGTTCCGGCGCAGATTGAGCAGGCTGTTTCTGTGACACTCTGCTGCATTTAGATAGTTAGAGAGATTCACTTACAGAGATTGAGTTAGATAGATTCAGTTACAAAGATTGATTGACAAAGAGGGGCTTGTAGTGTGCTCGTGGCAGGCAGGCAGAGCTCCTATATTTTGTTACCAGAAGCACCTATAGGACTTGTAGTGTGTTCGTGGCAGGCAGGCAGAGCTCCTATATTTTGTTACCAGAAGCACCTATAGGACTTGTAGTGTGTTAGTGGCAGGCAGGCAGAGCTCCTATATTTTGTTACCAGAAGCACCTATAGGACTTGTAGTGTGTTCGTGGCAGGCAGGCAGAGCTCCTATATTTTGTTACCAGAAGCACCTATAGGACTTGTAGTGTGTTAGTGGCAGGCAGGCAGAGCTCCTATATTTTGTTACCAGAAGCACCTATAGGACTTGTAGTGTGTTCGTGGCAGGCAGGCAGAGCTCCTATATTTTGTTCCCAGAGGCACCTATAGGACTTGAAGTGTGTTAGTCCCATTACACACACAGAGCTATATTTTCTTCCCAGAAGCACCTATAGGACTTGAAGTGTGTTAGTCCCATTACACACACAGAGCTATATTTTCTTCCCAGAAGCACCTATAGGACTTGAAGTGTGTTAGTCCCATTACACACACAGAGCTATATTTTGTTCCCAGAAGCACCTATAGGACTTGAAGTGTGTTAGTCCCATCACACACACAGAGCTATATTTTGTTCCCAGAAGCACCTATAGGACTTGAAGTGTGTTAGTCCCATTACACACACAGAGCTATATTTTCTTCCCAGAAGCACCTATAGGACTTGAAGTGTGTTAGTCCCATCACACACACAGAGCTATATTTTGTTCCCAGAAGCACCTATAGGACTTGAAGTGTGTTAGTCCCATCACACACACAGAGCTATATTTTCTTCCCAGAAGCACCTATAGGACTTGAAGTGTGTTAGTCCCATCACACACACAGAGCTATATTTTGTTCCCAGAAGCACCTATAGGACTATAAGTGTGTTAGTCCCATCACACACACAGAGCTATATTTTGTTCCCAGAAGCACCTATAGGACTTGAAGTGTGTTAGTCCCATCACACACACAGAGCTATATTTTGTTCCCAGAAGCACCTATAGGACTTGAAGTGTGTTAGTCCCATTACACACACAGAGCTATATTTTCTTCCCAGAAGCACCTATAGGACTTGAAGTGTGTTAGTCCCATCACACACACAGAGCTATATTTTGTTCCCAGAAGCACCTATAGGACTTGAAGTGTGTTAGTCCCATCACACACACAGAGCTATATTTTCTTCCCAGAAGCACCTATAGGACTTGAAGTGTGTTAGTCCCATCACACACACAGAGCTATATTTTGTTCCCAGAAGCACCTATAGGACTTGAAGTGTGTTAGTCCCATCACACACACAGAGCTATATTTTGTTCCCAGAAGCACCTATAGGACTTGAAGTGTGTTAGTCCCATTACACACACAGAGCTATATTTTGTTCCCAGAAGCACCTATAGGACTTGAAGTGTGTTAGTCCCATCACACACACAGAGCTATATTTTGTTCCCAGAAGCACCTATAGGACTTGAAGTGTGTTAGTCCCATTACACACACAGAGCTATATTTTGTTCCCAGAAGCACCTATAGGACTTGAAGTGTGTTAGTCCCATCACACACACAGAGCTATATTTTCTTCCCAGAAGCACCTATAGGACTTGAAGTGTGTTAGTCCCATCACACACACAGAGCTATATTTTCTTCCCAGAAGCACCTATAGGACTTGAAGTGTGTTAGTCCCATTACACACACAGAGCTATATTTTCTTCCCAGAAGCACCTATAGGACTTGAAGTGTGTTAGTCCCATCACACACACAGAGCTATATTTTGTTCCCAGAAGCACCTATAGGACTTGAAGTGTGTTAGTCCCATTACACACACAGAGCTATATTTTGTTCCCAGAAGCACCTATAGGACTTGAAGTGTGTTAGTCCCATCACACACACAGAGCTATATTTTGTTCCCAGAAGCACCTATAGGACTTGAAGTGTGTTAGTCCCATTACACACACAGAGCTATATTTTGTTCCCAGAAGCACCTATAGGACTTGAAGTGTGTTAGTCCCATTACACACACAGAGCTATATTTTGTTCCCAGAAGCACCTATAGGACTTGAAGTGTGTTAGTCCCATCACACACACAGAGCTATATTTTGTTCCCAGAAGCACCTATAGGACTTGAAGTGTGTTAGTCCCATCACACACACAGAGCTATATTTTGTTCCCAGAAGCACCTATAGGACTTGAAGTGTGTTAGTCCCATTACACACACAGAGCTATATTTTCTTCCAGAAGCACCTATAGGACTTGAAGTGTGTTAGTCCCATCACACACACAGAGCTATATTTTGTTCCCAGAAGCACCTATAGGACTTGAAGTGTGTTAGTCCCATCACACACACAGAGCTATATTTTCTTCCCAGAAGCACCTATAGGACTTGAAGTGTGTTAGTCCCATCACACACACAGAGCTATATTTTGTTCCCAGAAGCACCTATAGGACTTGAAGTGTGTTAGTCCCATCACACACACAGAGCTATATTTTGTTCCCAGAAGCACCTATAGGACTTGAAGTGTGTTAGTCCCATTACACACACAGAGCTATATTTTGTTCCCAGAAGCACCTATAGGACTTGAAGTGTGTTAGTCCCATCACACACACAGAGCTATATTTTGTTCCCAGAAGCACCTATAGGACTTGAAGTGTGTTAGTCCCATTACACACACAGAGCTATATTTTGTTCCCAGAAGCACCTATAGGACATGAAGTGTGTTAGTCCCATCACACACACACAGAGCTATATTTTCTTCCCAGAAGCACCTATAGGACTTGAAGTGTGTTAGTCCCATCACACACACAGAGCTATATTTTCTTCCCAGAAGCACCTATAGGACTTGAAGTGTGTTAGTCCCATTACACACACAGAGCTATATTTTCTTCCCAGAAGCACCTATAGGACTTGAAGTGTGTTAGTCCCATCACACACACAGAGCTATATTTTGTCCCAGAAGCACCTATAGGACTTGAAGTGTGTTAGTCCCATCACACACACAGAGCTATATTTTGTTCCCAGAAGCACCTATAGGACTTGAAGTGTGTTAGTCCCATTACACACACAGAGCTCCTATATATTCTTCTCAGCAGCACCCACAGGACTTCTAGTGTGTTAGTGGCATCACACAGAGCTCCTCTATTTTCTTTGCATAAGCACCCACAGGACTTCTAGTGTGTTAGTGGCATCACACAGAGCTCCTCTATTTTCTTTGCAGAAGCACCCACAGGACTTCTAGTGTGTTAGTGGCATCACACAGAGCTCCTCTATTTTCTTTGCAGAAGCACCCATAGGACTTCTAGTGTGTTAGTGGCATCACACAGAGCTCCTCTATTTTCTTTGCAGAAGCACCCATAGGACTTCTAGTGTGTTAGTGGCATCACACAGAGCTCCTATATATTCTTCTCAGCAGCACCCACAGGACTTCTAGTGTGTTAGTGGCATCACACAGAGCTCCTCTATTTTCTTTGCATAAGCACCCACAGGACTTCTAGTGTGTTAGTGGCATCACACAGAGCTCCTCTATTTTCTTTGCAGAAGCACCCATAGGACTTCTAGTGTGTTAGTGGCATCACACAGAGCTCCTATATATTCTTCTCAGCAGCACCCACAGGACTTCTAGTGTGTTAGTGGCATCACACAGAGCTCCTATATATTCTTCTCAGCAGCACCCACAGGACTTCTAGTGTGTTAGTGGCATCACACAGAGCTCCTCTATTTTCTTTGCATAAGCACCCACAGGACTTCTAGTGTGTTAGTGGCATCACACAGAGCTCCTCTATTTTCTTTGCAGAAGCACCCATAGGACTTCTAGTGTGTTAGTGGCATCACACAGAGCTCCTATATATTCTTCTCAGCAGCACCCACAGGACTTCTAGTGTGTTAGTGGCATCACACAGAGCTCCTATATATTCTTCTCAGCAGCACCCACAGGACTTCTAGTGTGTTAGTGGCATCACACAGAGCTCCTCTATTTTCTTTGCATAAGCACCCACAGGACTTCTAGTGTGTTAGTGGCATCACACAGAGCTCCTCTATTTTCTTTGCAGAAGCACCCATAGGACTTCTAGTGTGTTAGTGGCATCACACAGAGCTCCTATATATTCTTCTCAGCAGCACCCACAGGACTTCTAGTGTGTTAGTGGCATCACACAGAGCTCCTATATATTCTTCTCAGCAGCACCCACAGGACTTCTAGTGTGTTAGTGGCATCACACAGAGCTCCTCTATTTTCTTTGCAGAAGCACCCATAGGACTTCTAGTGTGTTAGTGGCATCACACAGAGCTCCTATATATTCTTCTCAGCAGCACCCACAGGACTTCTAGTGTGTTAGTGGCATCACACAGAGCTCCTATATATTCTTCTCAGCAGCACCCACAGGACTTCTAGTGTGTTAGTGGCATCACACAGAGCTCCTCTATTTTCTTTGCAGAAGCACCCATAGGACTTCTAGTGTGTTAGTGGCATCACACAGAGCTCCTATATTTTCTTCTCAGCAGCACCCACAGGACTACCGACTACAATGGCTGGAAGACCGCCAAGGGGAGGCAGAGCGTGCAGAGCCAAGAACACAGGGCAGGCAGGCTCTGTTTCTAGTGGACGTGGCCGTGGACGTGGTCGTGCATCGTCATCAGCACGTGGCCATGGGACACGCGCGTCTTTGTTTTCGGCAGCTGGACATGTGGAGCCGCATCATGCTGAAGGCTTGGTAGAATGGATGACCAAGCCCTCCTCATCCTCCTCATCCTCTCTCACCCAGGCTCAGGGTACTGACAGAGCATCATCAGCCACCCCTTCCCTAGACCCACCATGTCCTCCTGAGGAGTCCCCCGAACTCTTTGAGCACAGTGTTGGGTACATGCTCCAGGAGGATGCCCAACGATTCGAAGGCTCGGATGACGATACCCAGCTTGAGGAATCTGGCAGTACAGTTCCACCAGCTGCAGCTTACTGCCAGGTTTGCTCTAGTGGTGAAGAGGGAGGGGATGATGAGGTCACTGACTCCACGTGGGTGCCTCAAGGGAGAGAGGATGAGGAGGAGGACGAGGAGGAGGAGGATGCGGCGTCACATGTCCAACGAGGCAGGATGCCCCCTGGAGGCCAGGTAGAGGCCAGCACAGCAACTGTACAACACCGCAGAGCTCCGCCTGTGCAGGGCGCTGCCTCTGCACGTTATCAGAAAAGTTCTTTGGTGTGGGCCTTTTTTGAGACGAGTGCAGCAGATCGCACCACTGCTATTTGCAATATTTGTCTCAAGCGTATCTCGCGTGGCCAAAACATCAGCCGCTTGGGCACGACAAGCATGACCAGACATATGGCGACCTGCCATGCAGCTCGTTGGCAGGCACACATAAAAGACCCACACCAAAGAACTAAGCGGACCTCTCCTTGCTCCTCCTCAGCTGGGATCTCCATCCCCACTACACCTTCAGTCCTCTCTGAAAGCTGCTCTGAGAGGACTGAAGGTGTAGAATTCGGTGTGTCACAACCAAGTACTTGCAGTACACCGACGTCCGAATGCAGCAGGCAAATTTCCCTGCCCCAGCTGCTGGACCGTAGAAAGAAGTACACTCCCAGCCATCCACATGCCCAGCGGTTGAATGCTAGCCTTGCTAAATTGCTAGCACTTCAACTGCTGCCTTTTCAGTTGGTAGACTCGGCCCCCTTCCGTGAGTTTGTTCAATGTGCGGTTCCTCAGTGGCAGGTTCCCAAACGCCACTTTTTCTCGCGGAAGGCGATTCCGTCTCTCTACCGGCATGTGGAGGGCAATGTCCATGCCTCGCTGGACAGGGCGGTCAGCGGTAAGGTGCATATTACCGCTGACTCATGGTCCAGCAGGCATGGACAGGGACGGTACCTTTCTTTCACGGCCCATTGGGTCACTCTATTGGCAGCTGGGAGGGATGCAGGACAAGGTGCAGTAGTGTTGGAGGTTGTTCCGCCACCACGCCTCCAAAACGCGACTACTGCTACTGGTTGTGACACACCTCTCTCCTCCACCCCCTCCTCTTCTTCTTCCTCCAGTGCTCTGTCCTTGGAACCAGCGGTGCTCCGTAGGCGTACAAGGGGCTACGCAAGTACGCAGGCAAAAAGATGCCATGCCGTGCTTGCGCTGGTGTGTTTGGGGGACAGGAGCCACACTGGGCCAGAGGTTCTGGCAGCTCTGCAGGGGCAGGCCGAGAGGTGGTTGACGCCACGTCAGCTTAAGCCAGGAATGGTCGTTTCTGACAATGGCACCAACCTCCTCTCCGCCCTGCGACAGGGGCAGCTCACCCATGTGCCCTGCATGGCTCACGTCCTCAACCTGGTGGTGCAGCGGTTCTTGGGCAGGTTCCCAGGCTTACAGGATGTCCTGAGGCAGGCCAGGAAAGTCTGTGTGCATTTCCGCCGATCTTATAATGCCAGTGCTCGGCTGACTGAGCTGCAAAAGGAGCTGAACCTGCCCAAGAACCGCCTAATATCTGACATGCCCACCAGGTGGAACTCAACGTTGGCCATGCTGCAGCGACTGCACACGCAGCAGAGGGCCATCAATGAGTACCTTTGCGACTACGGCACCAGGACAGGGTCAGGGGAGCTTGGTTTTTTTTCCCCACGTCAGTGGAGCATGATCAGGGATGCATGCACTGTCCTCTCACCATTTGAGGAGGCCACGAGGATGGTGAGCAGTGACAGTGCATGCATCAGTGACACTGTCCCTCTTGTCCACCTGTTGGAGCATACGCTGCGTGGGATAATGGACAGGGCACTTGAGGCAGAACAGAGGCAGGAAGAGGAGGACTTCCTTGCCTCTCAAGGCCCCCTTTATCCGGACAGTGTTCCTTCTGTCCCACCCATCACACAGGAAGAGGATGAGGAGGAGGAGGAGGAGGAGGAGGAGGAGGATTGTGTGAGCATGGAGGTGGAGCCTGGCACTCAGCATCAGCAGCAGCAGTCTTTTAGGGATGATGTACAGTCCCAACAAGCCAGTGGACTTGTACGTGGCTGGGAGGAGGTGGCTGGCGATCATGTCATCCTCAGTGACCCAGAAGACTCCGGACCGAATGCCTCAGCTAACCTACGCTGCATGGCCTCCCTGATCCTGCAAAGCCTGCGGAAGGATCCTCGTGTTCTTCGGATCAAGGAGAGGGACCATTACTGGCTGGCCACTCTCCTTGATCCGCGGTACAAGGGTAAGGTTGCGGACCTTATCTTGCCGTCGCAGAGGGAGCAGAGGATGAGACATCTCAGGGAGGCCTTGCAGAAAGGTCTGTGCAACGCGTTCCCAGAAACTGGGAGGCTACAAACTCCTGGTCCTGGGCGACGAGTTGCTGAGGCTTCGGTCAGTGGCAGAAGGAGCGGTGGGGAAGGTGGACGTCTGACCGATGCGTTCAGACAATTTTTTAGTCCGCAGCCCCAAGGTATGATCGGTTCCAGCAACCATCGCCAGCGTCTGATATACATGGTGCAGGAATACCTTGGGGCAAGGTCAGACTTGGACACCTTTCCCACCGAAAATCCTCTGGCTTACTGGGTCCTGAGGATGGATCACTGGCCAGAGCTTGCACAGTATGCAATTGAGCTACTGGCCTGTCCTGCCTCCAGCGTTCTTTCCGAACGCACATTCAGTGCTGCTGGAGGATTTGTGACTGATCATAGGGTGCGCCTGTCCACCGCCTCGGTTGATCGACTGACATTCATCAAAATGAATCAGTCTTGGATCACCACCAGCTACCAGGCACCTGAGGCGGATATAACCGAATAATTTTTAATGTCAGATCCCTTCAAGACTGCCTATGCTGATGCTGAGTGACTGTCCTCTTATGTTCACTGACTATCCTCTTCCTCCTCCTCAATGATCCATGCCACCACACCAGTGCCTAAGGCACAATTTTTCAGCCCCTGTTTAACAGGGGCGTGTACTTACAATTTTTAAAAAAAATGCTTCGCAACACGTGTGACTGCTGTGCTCCAAGTACAGTCTCTGTGAGGGCCGTGTTGCAGTGTTGTGGCACCAGCACCAGTGCCTAAGGCACAATTTTTCAGCCCCTGTTTAACAGGGGCGTGTACTTACAATTTTTAAAAAAAATGCTTCGCAACACGTGTGACTGCTGTGCTCCAAGTACAGTCTCTGTGAGGGCCGTGTTGCAGTGTTGTGGCACCAGTGCCTAAGGCACAATTTTTCAGCCCCTGTTTAACAGGGGCGTGTACTTACAATTTTTTAAAAAAATGCTTCGCAACACGTGTGACTGCTGTGCTCCAAGTACAGTATCTGTGAGGGCCGGGTTGCAGTGTTGTGGCACCAGCACCAGTGCCTAAGGCACAATTTTTCAGCCCCTGTTTAACAGGGGCGTGTACTTACAATTTTTTAAAAAAAATGCTTCGCAACACGTGTGACTGCTGTGCTCCAAGTACAGTATCTGTGAGGGCCGGGTTGCAGTGTTGTGGCACCAGCACCAGTGCCTAAGGCACAATTTTTCAGCCCCTGTTTAACAGGGGCGTGTACTTACAATTTTTTAAAAAAATGCTTCGCAACACGTGTGACTGCTGTGCTCCAAGTACAGTCTCTGTGAGGGGTTGCAGTGTTGTGGCACCAGCACCAGTGCCTAAGGCACAATTTTTCAGCCCCTGTTTAACAGGGGCGGGTAATTACAAATCTTGATCTAATAGTTCACAGCAGGGCCCATTCCTGCGCCCACCAAGAGTAACTATGAGGGCCTGCAGTCTTGTGGCAACACCGTCCACCACCACCGCCAAAGGCCCAATTTTTCTGCCCTGTTCATCAGGTGCTTGCAATTACAAATCTTGATCTAATAACTCACAGCAGGGCCCATTCCTGCGCCCACCAAGAGTAACTATGAGGGCCTACAGTCTTGTGGCAACACCGTCCACCACCACCGCCAAAGGCCCAATTTTTCTGCCCTGTTCATCAGGTGCTTGCAATTACAAATCTTGATCTAATAACTCACAGCAGGGCCCATTCCTGCGCCCACCAAGAGTAACTGTGAGAGCTTACAGTCTTGTGGCAAAACCGTCCACCACCCCCAATTTTTCTGCCCTGTTCAACAGGTGCATGCAATTACAAATCTTGATCTATTAACTCACAGCAGGGCCCATTCCTGTGCCCACCAGTCTTGTGGCTACACCAACATCTAATAGGGCAAATTTCTGCAGAGTATATACGCCAGGCCCCTACTTTCAAACATCCAACTTACAAACGACTCCTACTTGCAAATGGAAAGAGAAAACAGGAAGTGAGAGGAAATCTACCCCTAGGAAGGGAAATTCTATCCTGTTAGATTTAATTTGGGAAAAAGGTATCTCCTCTCTACTGATACTTTATCACCAATCCTTGTTTCAATTAAAACCCCACTTTTTCCAAAAACATTTGTCATTGGGACGGAAAGTGAGGTGACATGTTCTGAACAGATGTGCAAAGACAGCAAATGTTACAGGGGTGATAACCCCTCCCTATGTTCTCCAAAAAGCTTAAAAATAGATTTTTTTGGGATGGAGCTACACTTCATAATGTACCTGTTCAGATTCTACTTAAGATCAAACCTAAAGCCGCAAGTGGTTTTAAATGGCTTCTTTTTTTCCTTTACAAATGTCATTTTGTGCAAGGACAGTTCTAAACACGGGAAACACATGCCACTTCACAGGCATACTTTGGACACCCCCCCAGGTACCATATTTAAAGGAAAATGTCACTTTTTTTTTTTCACTTTATGCATCATTAAAATGACTGCTCCCGAAAAAAAACGTTAGTTTTTTTAAAAGTTCTTTTTGCATTGATATATGTCCCCTGGGGCAGGACCCGGGTCCCCAAACCTGTTTTATGACATTAACATGCATATTGGCCGTTGTAATTAGCACTTTTGATTTCGAACGTTCGCGTCCATTATAACGTATAGGGTTCGAAAATTCGCGCGAACTTTCGGTCCGTTCGAAGGTTCTGGTTCGAACCGAACCCGGGGGTGTTCGGCTCATCCCTAATCCACATTATGAAAATAGAACATATTATTTAACAGATAGTTCAGAACACATTTTTCTGCCCTAAGACATGCCTAGTGGTTGAAGGTGATATTACCTGAATTCACAAAAGTTAATCATTAGATTTTTTTCAAACAGTGGAAAAGAAGTCATACCTTTTCGGCTGAGCTTATTATAATTTTTATTATCCTATTGGCCAACATAGTATTTAGGATGAGGATAGATGCCATGAAAAGAACACTCACACACAATCACAGAATCAATCAGACACGCAGACACACACACTCCATTCATCAACTCCTTCCTGGACACCTTATGCTTTGAAACTCAGAGGCCGCAAGAAGTAATTCCTCTGTAGCGGTCACACTTGTGCGCTATGCGTCGAAATTTAGTTTTTTCCCTCAGAACAGTAACCGGGTTCTGAGAGTTAATAGTACAGGTTAACTTTGGCATCAGTTTGACTGGGCTGTACTAGGGTTCTGCCTGGTCATGGGTGCAGTGAGGTCTCCATGTTAGGCCTAGAACCAGGCCTGGTTGGACGTCTTAGGTATCAATCTTCCCTGGAGCCAATCAGTGGGTGCTCCTGGCCTCGCTGTGTAGTCTGGGGAAGAGTACTTATGGTGCTGAAGTCACGTGTTCGGGGTTCGGCCGTAGCTGTCTGTTCCTGATTCTGGACCGGGGTAGCCCCGCGAGGGGCCTCGGGCCTGGGAGCGTTTGCCATCCCACAACATGGTCAGTTTGACTAGCCCCACAAACCCGCATGGTCTGGGGCAGAGATCCGTCTGTTCCCGAGTCTCGGAACCGGTTGGTCCGAGGCGCAGTAACTGAAGGAGGATTCAAGGCGTCCGGGTGTGCTCTCAGTCTTGGAGGGGCACCGTAGCTCATGTAAGCGACCGGGGGAGGACCCTTCGGAGGAGGGCCAACAAGCTGGCATTTCAGTAAGAGCCTGGAAGCTGAGTTGTTTGGACACTGGAGAATCCACACTTTCACAGTACTGCCAAGGAGACAGAGAAAGTTCCAGGTACTGGGGAAAGGTTTCTATTCACCTTCGGTTGAAAGTTTATTCTGTGTCAGAGACTTTTGCAAGTTTCCGGATCACATTGCTGGCTGCCATACCTCTGGCTAGAGGTTTGTCCAGCATTGAAGTACCCAGCTGCGAGTGGCTACTCTCTGGGTTTTATTAGAGACATTCTATTGTGTCAGCAGTTCAAAGTGCCTGAGTTTCTTAACCCTTGTCCTCTATTCCTAACCAAGACTGTGTTATGTTGGATGTTGCCACTGCAGAAATAAAAACCTTCAAAAGGACTTTTATTGTGTCAGCGTTCAAAGTTGTTGGGTATCAACCCTGGGAACCCCTGGACATTCAACGACAAGCCAAGAGGAGGTAACTGGTAAGCCCAAAAGTCAAGGCCGCCCCATTGAGGGTTATGGCAGCTACACCTCTTTAAGAGTAGCCATCTTGAAAGCCACGGCAGCCATTCTAAAAACTCTGGTAACCAGCAATTCAGACCAGTAGCCATTTTGGAACAGGTAATTATGTTTTGTTGATTATTACCTTATAATCATTTGTGTTATCTTAAATATTTACTCATTGATTATTGTACAGTTGGATAACTATTTCCCTCGAATCAGTAACCGCCCTGTAGATTTTCTCTAAGCTTAAATTTTTCATTCTATAGTTTCCATACTATTGACATAACAAACGTCTAATTTTTATTTCACATTGTTAACCACTTACTCACCTGCAGTATAGTAACAGTAACAATTTGTGAAATACAGACGTTCTGTCTAATTGTCATTTTTACAAGGTTATTGATTCTACAGGGAAATTTATAAATTCTGTGTCATTTAAAAAGTACAACACTCCCATTAGCGAATGTTTCAATTGAGATTCTTAATTTTATGTAGCACAATTATTATTTTAATTTTATGTAATCGTATTTGATTGATCCTGTATCTTAAAAATATTACTGTTTAAAAATAATTTTAAAATACACACAAAATGTTAATATTTATGTGCAATGGGTGCGCTATCAATCAACCTTAAAAAGCGTGTAGATATGGTTAAAAATTGCTTGTGCAATGATACTGGTCAAGTGGTGTGTAAAACCTCCTTAAAATCCGTGCACTATGTATGTATAAATAAATACATAAAACCATATATAAATATATAAATATATAAATAAGTGGATACTCTTCCTAGTTGTGATACCAGTGATTTAGTGATATTTGTGAAATGGTGCTGTGAATAAAAAACAGTAAAAAAAGGGGGTGAAACCACGTTTAAATTCAAGCCCTTAAAAAATCCATGCGTTTAAAACTGAAAAAAACGCATTTGGTTGTGCGATTTATTCATGGAAAAAGCACACACATGGTTATGCGATTATATTGGGAGAAACACCATAAGTGTTTTTTAGGATCCTTTAGGAGTCCATGCATCTGACAGGTGTCTCCTTAGGGGTTTAAT
Organism: Lithobates sylvaticus; assembly: GCA_028564925.1. Classification (NCBI taxonomy): domain Eukaryota; kingdom Metazoa; phylum Chordata; class Amphibia; order Anura; family Ranidae; genus Lithobates; species Lithobates sylvaticus. The sequence goes on from CM053029.1 coordinate 585,444,333, forward strand.
TGCGGTTGCTTAGACAGGTGTTGTTCCTGATTAGTTAGTGCTGAGGCGTTTTTCTAACTAATTGCCCTTTGGTATTGAGCATAGATTAAAACTTGAAGGATAAAAGATGTACACCATCAATAGGAAAGATAAGCACCATTTAGTAAATGTATATTTGAACAAGTGTATACATAATACTTTCACTTATCTTTAGTTGTGGTGTCCTCTTTCCTGCTGGTCCTTACTATCTCTTCCGTGTTTGCATGAGGATAGAAAACAGATAAAAAACCATTGCGCAATATAGTTATACTTTGAATGGTGTGCATGTGCTGTGGCTGAAGCCCATCTACTTACACAGCACCCTACGAACGAAGCGCGGTGGTTAGAAATATGTCAGGCACTGTTTGGGCTCCCTGCCCTGCTTGTCTCAGTAGTGTTGCTTAGCTCCTCCTCCCGACGCGTTGCGACACGCCCACGTGTCTTTATCAAGGGATTATAAGGGATTTATACACTTGTTCAAATATACATTTACTAAATGGTGCTTATCTTTCCTATTGATGGTGTACATCTTTTATCCTTCAAGTTTTAATCTATGCTCAATACCAAAGGGCAAATAGTTAGAAAAACGCCTCAGCACTAACTAATCAGGAACAACACCTGTCTAAGCAACCGCAATTAAACCCCTAAGGAGACATCTGTCAGATGCATGGACTCCTAAAGGATCCTAAAAAACACTTATGGTGTTTCTCCCAATATAATCGCATAACCATTTGTGTGCTTTTTCCATGAATAAATCGCACAACCAAATGCGTTTTTTTCAGTTTTAAACGCATGGATTTTTTAAGGGCTTGAATTTAAACGTGGTTTCACCCCCTTTTTTTACTGTTTTTTTATTCACAGCACCATTTCACAAATATCACTAAATCACTGGTATCACAACTAGGAAGAGTATCCACTTATTTATATATTTATATATTTATATATGGTTTTATGTATTTATTTATACATACATAGTGCACGGATTTTAAGGAGGTTTTACACACCACTTGACCAGTATCATTGCACAAGCAATTTTTAACCATATCTACACGCTTTTTAAGGTTGATTGATAGCGCACCCATTGCACATAAATATTAACATTTTGTGTGTATTTTAAAATCATTTCTTCCACGTGTGAGAACACTAATATATGGGTTGCAGCATCATCATTTGGCTATCTTAAAACATTGTTGCCGTTCTGTCTTTGAATACCCACTCTAGCGCTTAAGTACACATACCCAATACTGTTTAAAAATAACTTGTTCATAAATACCGTGCAGGGAAATTATCCCCATAAGCACGACAAGCTGTTATAGCTGCAAAGGGTGGGCCAATACTTTTGGTAATATAGTGTACTCCTTAGTGCAGCAATGCAGTAGGTGAAGCAAGTTCAAAGGGTAGATGAGGTATAAGGACTAGGATAATATGTAGCATGGAGGAGCGAACGGAAAGCAAAGTCAGCATTTGGCATATTTGTCTTTGATGGCTGCTGTTTACTAATGGATGCAGTAGTAAGTTCAATAGACCTCTTGTAGCAAGTGTCAATGGAAAGAAGTGACTCTTTATCTAGTCTAGACTGGAGGGAGTCTCAACAGTTAATGACAGCTGTAATGCGGGTCAGAGATCCTCTCATCAGATTCCTCTGTGGCAGTCCTCCAATGGCAGCAACTGATGTGTATGGTGGGGGCCCCCTTAAGCAGCAGATGCAATGGCGGCTTGGACAGCAATTCTGGATTGCAGATGCCCATGTTCTGATCAGCCTCCTGGATCCGGCGTCTGGCACAGAAGTCCGCTCTCTCTCTGGCACTGCACAATTTAGACCGGTACAGCTCGGCTCTCTCCTTCCCGGTTGGTGCACTTCCCCCAACTGCCCAGCTCCTTCCTGGGCTTTTACTTTTATATGGTCCCCCCTGCTCCCAGGTGCTTATGGACCTTGTAGTTGTGTCCATGAATGGCTCTAGTTAGGAGCCTTCTTCAAGACTACATCTCCCACGCTGCTCCTGGTAACTGTAGTCCAGTCACATTTAGGCAAGATTAATTGGCAGTGCCATCTTGTGAACAAATAAAGTTCTGCTATTCAATAACATATACAGTGTTACAGGATTAAAAAAACAAAAAGCAGATGTTCAGAAAGTAGCAGGATTGCCTCCTGAACCACTGCTACACTGCCCTTAGAAAAGTGATCCACCATTTTCAGAGGGTTGGTAAACAATGCCCACTATCTGAAAGAAGCATTCGGGCTCACCATTATGTAACTCCATGCATTGCAAGTGGTTGTGGCATGGACCCATTCAGTTATACTCACCTGTGGCCAGGGGCGGACTAACAACTCATGGGGCCCCCGGGCAATAGGAGATTATGGGGTCCCCAGGCAATCAGAGAGTATGGGGCCACACAGTATACACACACAGTATAAAATCACACAGTTTACACATACATGTACACACAGTATTCACAGACATGTTTCTATTGGCTGAGAAGGTACTGGAGAGGTGGGGCAGCTATAATCTCAGTATTTTTAGACCAAAAGGATGTCGGTAAGGGACATTTCAGAAACAGATGTTAAAAAAAAAGATTTTTACATACTGTCCCTGGTTTTACTGAGGCTGGCAACCCTGATGGGGCCCCCTAGTGGCCGGGAGCCCTCGGGAAGTGCCCGAGTGGCCGAATGGTCAGTCCGCCCCTGCCTGTGGCCAATTCAGCAAGGTACGGTTGACTAGATCACACAGTAACTTGTGAAAATCTTCCCATAGAAAGGTAAAGTTTAATCGCTTGCCGGCCCACCATCAAATACTGCCACGGGGCGGCTTGTACATGCACCATAATGTATCTGTACGTTGCAGCTTTCTTCCAGGTTCAGGGTGCGTGCCCCCGCCCACCAGCTCTGCAATTGCCAGTTAAAGTAGCAAAAAATGTCCTGGTCATGAAGGAGGTAAAATCTTCCGGAGCTCAAGTGAATAACTAAAAGGCAAAACTCTTCTTTTCCTTTTATATAGAGTATAGAGGGATTAGAACCCCTGTGTTAACCACTTCTATACCGGGCCTATTCTGGCACTCCTCTCCTACATGTAAAAATCATAATTTTTTTGCTAGAAGATTACTCAGTACCACCAAACATTATATAAGTTTTTTTTAGCAGAGACCCTAGAGAATAAAATGGTGGTCGTTGTAACTTTTTATGTCACATGGTATTTGCGTTTCATGAATTTAAAAAAAAAAAAACACTAAAGTTAGCCTGTTTTTTGTATAATGTGAAAGATGTTACGCCGACTAAATAGATAACTAACATGTTACGCTTTAAAATTGTGCACACTTATGGAATGGTGCCAAACTTCGGTACTTAAAAATCTCCATAGGCGACATTTTAAACATTGTTACTTCTTTAGAGTTACACAGGAGGTCTAAGCCTAGAATTATTGCTCTCACTCTAATGTTCGGGGCGATTCCTCACATGTGTAGTTTGAGCGGCGTTTACATGTGCAGGCACTCTGTATATATGCATTCGCTTCTGTGTGTGAGTGTTACTTTTATTTTTTATTTTGACACTTTCCCTTATTTTTTATCACTTTTATTCCTATTACAAGGAATGTAAACATCCCTTGTAATAGAAACAGGACATGACAGGTCCTCTTTACAGCGAGACTAGGGGACTGAAATCCAATGATCTTGGCTTCCCAGCCAAGGCAACGGCAGTGTTTACATAAGCTGAGGCCAGACATGATGTCATAATGTCGCACCCAGCCTCCGAAGGTCATAAAGACCATCTGGTCCGTGGTATTCTCTATGGCAAGGGTCTCAAACTGGTGGCCCTCCAGCTGTTGTGAAACTACAAGTCCCATGAGGCTTTGCAAGACTGGCAGTTATAAGCATGACTCCCACAGGCAGAGGCATGATGGGACTTGTAGTTTCGCAACAGCTGGAGGGCCACCAGTTTGAGACCCCTGCTCTATGGTAATCGGCCGCCGCCGGCCGATTTATTCTCCGGTTCACCAATCGCATGGGCAAGCCGGTACAAGCATCGGAGGGTGGCGGGAGGGGGGCATCCCCTCCCACCGCCTGTAAAAACAATCAAGCACTATGATTTACATTGTAGGGAATCCTTGGCAGAAAAAGATGATATCTGAATGATTTGCACTCATCATTCAGATTTAACCACTTAAACTCCAGGACGTCATATGATGTCCACCTAAGGAGAAGTGGTCGGGCAACCATTGATTACACGTATTTGCTAATTCCCTCTAGCATTCTCCAGAGTTGTTACATTGTATGTAATTACTATGCTTCTCAGCTCCATCTAGTGGCCATACTGTGATTTTTTTTACTACTGCCCATAATAAAAGACCATTTGTTAATAAGAGAAAATAACCTAAAAAAGGTTCTTCTTTTATGATGAAAGAAAGAATGTTTCTATGAACGTTTGAGCGCAAAGCTAGCCGTCTACGGCCATTTTTAGCCTACTGTTCTAAAGATGATGTTACAGAAGATCCAACCTAAAGGTTAAATTGGAAACTCCAGTCTTTTGCTGTACATTTAGTTCAGTGTAACCCCCAGTATTAATAGAGACAGGCACCAGTGTGGTGGGGGGTAGACCATGATCCATACATCCAATACTAGAACAGCTCCTCTATATTTGGAGACAGACGCATTCCGAGCAGCTTGACCGATGACATCTCTGACACGTCCACCTGTTTTGTTGCAGCCAACCCAGACCTTTCCAATACAGTGCCGGTTCACACTGAAAGCGAATTTTGTTTGCGAATTTGATGCATTACAAAAAGCCTGGATTCTCAAGTCTTCCAAAAACACAATGGGGAGATTTACCAAATCCAGTGCACTCTGAATCTGGTGCAGCTTTACATGGTAGCCAATCAGCTTCTAACTTCAGCTTGTTCAATTAAGCTTTGAGCATAAAACCTGGACGTATATTGGTTTCTATGCAGAGCTACAGCAGATATTGCACGCTCCATTTTTAGTAAATAACCCCCATTGCGTTCAATGACGGTCGTTCACATCTATGCGTTGCGATTGCGATGCGGCAACAGAAAGGGTCCTGTGCGAGTTTACCGTGTTGCAGTGCGATTTTCCTCTCCTTAGACATCAATGGAAACCGACATGAAATCGCATCTTGTGTGTCAGATGTGTGCAATACTGCTCTTTCTGTATAGATTCTTACATATTTACCCCGTAGCAGAAATCGCAGCCACGCCCAATCCCACCCAAAAACGCGATTGAATTCTCATTACAATCGCACTGTCTTTAGCGCAAATCGCAATGCAAAATCGCACTGAACTCCAGCAAAACTCTGCTTGAGAATCGCACCCATAAGTGTGAACCCAGACTAAGCCCCTGTTCACACCAGAGCGACTTGTCATGCAATTTGACAGGTCACGTGAGGCCATTTATGAATGGTCTAAGGACAGGAAGTGGTTAAATATTATCCTCAGTAGCCACTAGACATGTGCACAATAGAAAAATTTGTTTAGTTTCTTTCGTTTCCGTTGATTCGTAACGATTCGTAATTTCGTAAGTCGTCGGTGTTCGTATTCGTAACGATTCGTATTTCGTAAGAGTTATTTTTTCGTTGATTCACTTTTCCGTTTAATTTTCGTTTATTCGAAATTCGGACGCATTCGTATTTTCGTAGATTTAGTTACATTCGTACTTTCGTTAGATTGATTTATTCGTACTTTCGTAACATTGTTTTCGTATATTCGTAGCATAATTCATAATTTTATGTAATGTGTATTCTATTATTACATTGTAAGAGACACGGAAAATTACGAATCGAAAAAAAAAGTTACGAATGTACGAATTTTTTCGTTCAATCCATTCGAAGCACGTTAAGCAGCGCCATTGTAAGAGACACGGAAAATTACGAATCGAAAGAAAAAAAAAAGTTCCGAATGTACAAATTTTTTCATTCAATACATTCGAAGCACGTTAAGCAGCGCCATTGTAAGAGACACGGAAAATTACCAATTCAAAAAAAAAAAAAAAGTTATTTTGATTTTCGTTGTTCCTGTTTTAGTTTTTCGGATTTTCTTGTTTCGTAGTTTCGTTGTTTCTAATTTGGTTATTTTGGATTTTCGTTGTTTTTCATATTCGTTTGATTCGATAATTCGTTATTCGTTAACATTTTTAACGAATCATTTGTTCATTCGTACGATAACGAATGAACGAATATAACGAATTTTAACGAAAAACAAAAAAAAAAGAAACAAATTGCACATGTCTAGTAGCCACAAAGGGTACAAATTCACTTTGTGAGCACCAAATACCCTTATGGCTTTACTGTCCCACCGGCGAGCCCCAAAATAGAGCGGTTGGTTCCACTGGCTTACCATAGAGCTTGTCGAGGACCAGAAGGTCTCCGGTGAGTTCTATTGTATAGCAAACCAGAAGCAATAAGCATTTTCGTCACTTCCAGTATCCCCTGATGTAAACAGCACCATTTTTAAATAGTGAAAGCATCTGCTCACACCGATCTTGGTGTTTTGAATGCTTTTAAGGGCAGAGAGGACATTTGGGGTCTAAAAGAACCCCAGATCTCGCCATAAAGAGTACCTGTCACTGCCTATTGCTGTCACAAGGGATGTTTACATTCCTTGTGACAGCCTTAAAAGTGATAAAAAAAAAAAATAAAGATTTAAAAAAACTGTGTAAAAATAAAAAAAATTATAAAAAAATAAAATGTTTTTTTTAAAGCACCCCGCCCCCCCATGCTCGCGCTCAAAAGCGAATACATGTGTCTATCCCGCACACATACGTCAATGGCAATCGCACCACACATGTGAGGTATCGCCGCAAACATTGGACCGAGAGAAATAATTCTAGCACCAGACCTCCTCTGTAACTCTAAACTTCTAGCCTGAAAAGGTTCTTAAAGCGTTGCCTATAAAGATTTATTTATTTATTCATTTATAATATTTATTTATATATTTATTATCGCAATTTGTCACCATTCCACAAACAATTTTGAAGCATAACACGTTAGGTATATATTTACTCGGCGTAACACCATCTTTTATATTTTATCAAAAAATTGGGCATTATATAGTGTTTGTGTGCATTAAAATTCATTAACCACTTGCCGACCAGCCGCCGCAGTTTTACTGCGGCAGAATGATACGGCTAGGCGAAACGATGTTACCTTACGTCGCTTCGCCCTGTGGCCACTAGGGGCGCGCGCGCTGCTCGCTCTTGGGGCCGATGCGAGTGCCCGGCGATCGTGATGACCGCCGGGCTCCCACGATCGCTCGCGATACGGCGAGAACCAGGATCTGTGTGTGTAAACACACAGATCCCCGTTCTCTCAGGGGAGAAGAGACCGATCGTTTGTTCATACAAAGTATGGACACCGATCTATCTCTTCCTCTTGCAAGTCCCCTCCCCCCTTTAGTTAGAACACAGAGAGGGAACACAGTTATCCCCTTGATCGCCCCACCTACTGTTAACCCCTTCCCTGCCAGTGAATTTTTTACAGTAATCAGTGCATTTTTATAGCTCTGATCGCTGTGTAAATGCCAATGGTCCCAAAAATGTGTCGAAAGTGTCCGATGTGTCCACCATAATGTTGCAATCATGATAAAAATCGTAAATCACGCCATTACTAGTAAACAAAAAAATAATAATAAAAATTCTATAAATCTACCCCCTATTTTGTGGACGCTATAACTTTTGCGCAAACCAATCAATATACGCTTATTGCGATTTATATTATCAAAAATATGTAGAAGAATACATACCGGCCTAAACTGAGAAAAAATTTACTTTTTTAAAAAAAAATTGGGGATATTTTATTATAGCAAAAAGTACAAAATATTGTGTTTTTTTTTTTCAAAATTGTCGCTATTTTTTTGTTTATAGCCCAAAAAATTAAAACCGCAGAGTTGATCAAATACCACCAAAAGAAAGCTCTATTTGTGGGAAAAAAAGGACGTCAATTTTGTTTGGGTGCAGCGCCGCACGATTGTGCAATTGTCAGTTAAAGTGCCGAATCGCAAAAAACTGCCTGGTCATTAAGCAGCCAAATCTTCTGGTTCTGAAGCGGTTAAAGTGTATTTTTTTTTTATTTGCATTTGAAAAACCTCTGAAAAACCTCTGTGCAAATACTGTGTGACATACAAAAATTGCAAAAAACACAATGTTATTCTCTAGGGCCTCTGCTAAAAAATATATAATGTTTGGGGGGTTCAAAGTAATTTTCTAGTAAAAAAATATAGATTTTTTACTTGTAAAGAAAAAGTCCTGGTCTTCAAGTGGTTTGAAGGAAAGTGTTACATAGTAGGTGAGGTTGAAAAAAGACACAAGTCCAACCTATGTGTGTGATTATATGGGAGTATTACATTGTATATCCCTGTATGTTGCGGTTGTTCAGGTGCTTATCTAATAGTTTTTTAAACTATCGATGCTCCCCGCTGAGACCACCACCTGTGGAAGAGAATTCCACATCCTTGCCGCTCTTACAGTAAAGAACCCTCTACGTAGTTTAAGGTTAAACCTCTTTTCTTCTAATTTTAATGAGTGGTCACGTGTCTTGTTTAACTCCCTTCCGCGAAAAAGTTTTATCCCTATTGTGGGGTCACCAGTACGATATTTATAAACTGAAATCATATCCCCTCTCAAGTGTCTCTTCTCCAGAGAGAATAAGTTCAGTGCTCACAACCTTTCCTCATAACTAATATCCTCCAGACCCTTTATTAGCTTTGTTGCCCTTCTTTGTACTCGCTCCAGTTCCAGAACATCCTTCCTGAGGACTGGTGCTCAGAACTGGACAGCATACTCCAGGTGCGGCCGGACCAGAGTCTTGTAGAGCGGGAGAATTATCGTTTTATCTCTGGAGTTCATCCCCTTTTTAATGCCAATATTCTGTTTGCTTTGTTAGCAGCAGCTTGGCATTGCATGTCATTGCTGAGCCTATCATCTACTAGGACCCCCAGGTCCTTTTCCATCCTAGATTCCGTCTGAGGCCCCCCCCCCAGTGTATAAATTGCATTCATATTTTTGCCACCCAAATGCATTATTTTACATTTTTCTACATTAAACCTCATTTGCCATGTAGTTGCCCACCCCATTAATTTGTTCAGATCTTTTTGCAAGGTTTCCACATACTGCGGAGAAGTTATTGCCCTGCTTAGCTTAGTATCGTCCGCAAATACAGAGATTGAACTGTTTACCCCATCCTCCAGGTCATTTATGAACAAATTAAATAGGATTGGTCCCAGCACAGAACCCTGGGGACCCCACTACCCACCCCTGACCATTCCGAGTACTCCCCATTTATCACCACCCTCTGAACTCGCCCTTGTAGACAGTTTTCAATCCATGTACTCACCCTATGGTCCATGCCAACGGACCTTACTTTGTACAGTAAACGTTTATGGGGAACTGCGTCAAATACTTTTGCAAACTGAAGCCCCCCGATTCCCTCGTGAAGACTGAGAAGAATAAATTCAAAACCTTCGCCATCTCCCCATCCTTTGTAACCAGGATGTCTTTCCTCATTCTTTATGGGGCAAATATGGCCTGTCCTCCCTTTTTTACTGTTTATATACTTAAAGAATTTATTGGGATTTTTTTGCTCTCCTCCGCTATGTGTCTTTCGTGTTCTATCTTAGCCACCCTAATTACTCCCTTGCATTTCTTGTTGCATTCCTTATAAATTCTGAATGCTGATGATGATCCTTGTATTTTTTGAAGGCCTTCTCCTTTGCTTTTATATGTATTTTTACATTGGAGTTAAGCCATCCAGGATTTTTGTACGCTCTTTTAAATGTATTACCCAATGGGATGCATTGGCTAATGCCCTTATTTAATATGCTCTTAAAGCAAACCCATCTCTCCTCCATGTTCTATGTTCCTAACATTTTATCCCAATTCATGCCTTCTAGCAAGGTTTGTAGTTTAGGGAAGTTGGCTCTTTTGAAATTCAGTGTCTTTGTATTCCCCTTATGTTTCCTATTTTTGTGATTTATACTGAAGTCAATTGACCTGTGATCACTGTATCCTAAATTGCCCCGTATTTCCATATCCGTGATCAGGTCTGTATTGTTGGTAATCAGTAGTTCCAGTAACGCTTTATTTCTAGTTGGTGCATCTACCATCTGAACCATGAAAATTGTCCTACAAGACATTCAGGAACTGGCGAGCCTTAGACAAATGCGTGGTTCCCTCGGCCTAGTCTATGTCTGGATAAATAAAATCCCCCATTATTATAACACTTTCCACCCTTGCTGCTAATCCAACTTGTGATAGGAGGTCCCCCCCCCCCCCCCCAGGTTAGGGGGCCTATAGCATATTCCCAGTATTATTTTCATCCCTCTGGAGCTCTACCCATAAGGATTCCACCTCTTCCCTAGCTCCCTTAGTGATGTCATCTCTCACATTCACTTGTACATTATTCTTGATATATAGGCATACCCCTCCCCCTTTTTTACCCTCTCTAGCCCTGCAATAAAGAGTATACCCTTGAATGGTTGCCAGCCAATCATGAGAGCTGTTGAACCAGGTCTCTGAACTTCCCACAAAATCCAAATCCTCCTCGTACTCGTTTAGACCGGTCGCATACTATCCTCTGTAGCTGTGCCGTCCAATGTTTGCCAAAATGGCTGTATCCTTGGGCAAGTTCAAATATTGCAGTAAAGTGTTCCTGATTTGTTGCGGCACCTCCAGCAGCGACCAGATATGTTAGGATTGAGAGTGTGTAGTTAGGGAGGACTGTGATGCCAGTAATATAGGATCTTGAACTGGTTTCCCATGTAATCAGTGCAGGTAGAGGTTTTGTAGGCTCTCTTCCAAAATATACTCCATTTCTCTGGAGAGAATTGTTTGCTCAGTATCTGTTCCCATTTACTCATATAGTCATGTTTTAAGGGTGTGTCGGCCTGTGGGGTCACCAAGAGTTAATTTATACTTGAGATGAATCCTACGCAGTTTGCTCCGGTAATGCAAAGATTTTCAAAAGGGGTGGGGGTGAGAATGTCGGGAGAGATAGATTGTGCAATGTGTTTAATTTGAAAATAACTGAATAAAGCTTGTGGGGGCAGGTTGTATCGTTCCTGTAATGTTGTGAAAGGCAGGAAGGATTTTGACTGCATCTGTAAGAGAACTGCTGTGACATGCATATACTATGGCCAATTAAATAAGTGCACAGGCGAACAAGATGTAGCACCCTGGTGTTTAGGCAGGGTTGCTAGCCAATTTAGTTTGCCAGGTAGTAATTGTCCTGGATAATTGTTAGGTGATACACTAATTTCCCCCTAATTGTGGAATCGCTGCACTTTTCTCTCCCGTCACTAGGTGGCATTGTAGATGGTGACATTAGATAGACAAGGGCATAGCAAGGACAGATTATGAATGGATGGGGTGTCTCAGCCAATGGGCCAGGGTTTCTTTAAGCCCCTTGGCCTTCTGGGAGAGACTATTTATTTGGGTGGAGTCAGGTGATCGGGGCTCTGTGCCACCTGGATGGCTGTCTGGGTGGACATGCCTTATGTCGCCCCGGGCTGCTAGGTCGTAAGCCTTAGGCCTGGCTGCTAGGCTGTCTGAGGCCTATCCAGGAGCAAGAGATGTAGGGTAGGGTTGGACTGCAGGACTGGAGTCCAACCGAGTTGTGAAGGTTCAGCCAGACGGGGGAACCATGTTCGACTCGAACATTGCCTGTTCGTCTGTTCAGTGAACACCGAACAATTTGGGGTGTTCGCGGCAAAATCGAAAAGCCGCGAGCACCCTGTAAAAGTCTATGGGAGAAATCCCAAGTGCTAATTCTAAAAGCCTATATGCAAGTTATTGTCATAAATGGTGTTTGGGGACCTGGGTCCTGCCCCAGGGGACATGTATCCATGCAAAAAAAAGTTTTAAAAACGGCCGTTTTTTCAGGAGCAGTGATTTTAATAATGCTTAAAGTGAAACAATAAAAGTGTAATATTCACGCAACCTGGCAGGCCGCAGGAAAAGAGGGGGGACGAGAGCGCCCCCCCCCCTACCGTACCAGGCCACATGCCCTCAACATTGGGAGGGTGCTTTGGGGGTCTGTGACCCCTCAAAGCACCATGTCCCCATGTTGATGGGGACAAGGGCCTCGTCCCCACAACCCTGGCCGTTGGTTGTGGGGGTCTGCGGGCGGGGGGCTTATCAGAATCTGGAAGCCCCCTTTAACAAGGGGACTCCCAGATCCCGGCCTCCCCTCCTGTGTGAAATGGTAAGGGGGTACAAAAGTACCCCTACCATTTAACCAAAAAAGGTGACAAAAATGTTAAAAATCACAGGAGATGGTCTTTGACAATTCCTTTATTAAATTCTTCTTTCATCTTCTTTCTTCTGGTCTTCTTCCTTTCTTCATCCTTCGGTTTCTTCATCTTCTTCTTCCATCTTCTTCTTCCATCTTCTTCCATCTTCTTCTCCTCCGATCCGCTTCTTCTTGCTCTTGCTCTTGTCTCCCCTCCTGTGTGAAATGGTAAGGGGGTACAAAAGTACCCCTACCAATTCACCAAAAAAGGTGACAAAAATGTTAAAAATTACAGGAGATGGTCTTTGACAATTCCTTTATTAAATTCTTCTTTCATCTTCTTTCTTCTGGTCTTCTTCCTTTCTTCATCCTTCGGTTTCTTCATCTTCTTCTTCCATCTTCTTCCATCTTCTTCTTCCATCTTCTTCTTCCATCTTCTTCCATCTTCTTCTTCCATCTTCTTCCATCTTCTTCTTCCTCCGATCCGCTTCTTCTTGCTCTGGACTTCTCGTCCGGCATCTTCTTCCACGGCGTCGGCGTCTTTTCTTCTGTGTCGGGCCGCTCCACGCAATGGGAGGCTCCCGCCGTTGTTAGGCTTCGCTCTGTCTGACAGCTCTTTTATAACGTGGGCGGGGCCACCAGGTGACCCCGCCCCCCTCTGACGCACGGGGACGTCATGGGGACTTCCCTATGGCTTTCCCCATGACGTCAGAGGGGGGCGGGGGCCATCATGACTACCTGACTACCATCTGATCCGCCAGATCATTTTTAGTGGATAGGATCGGATGTCGGCAGATATCAACGGACACATGTCCTCATATATCCGCCGCTCCATAGAGGAGAATGGAGCGTCCGATCAGGACTGCCTAAAAAACTGACAGTTGGACCCGATCCATCTGCTAGTGTTAAAGGGGACGAAGTTACACCAAGATGATGTATCTTTCAGTAACTATGATTATTTTTGTTTAGATTGCTTCATGCATAATTATACTAATGACTCCTGAAAAAGTGGATATAGTCCATGAAACGTGTCGGGAAAACAGTATTTTATGATATAATGAATTATCGTGACACAACAATGTTTTTTTTTTAAATATTCTCTTTTATCATACCAAAAAATATTGACAAATATACATTATATAGCACATTTCTGTATTTAAATCTTTTGTTACATCAATTCATTCATAATGTCCCCCTCCCTCAAAACAAAAACAAAAAACCTGCCACACCCCCAATCGATCTCTCCCCTTCTCTCAACCCCCCCCCTCCAGTCCACCTACACCCTCATCATGGTCATATAGCCACCAGATTTTTTAAACTCCATCCATTTTCTTCATATATTGCAGTATACCTCCATTGAGTCCTCTACTGTATGTATTGTTTCTTCTATGGCTCTCACTCATTCCACCCTTGCTACCCACTCCTTCATATTCGGGGCTTCTTGGGTTCTCCATAGACTCGGGATTAAACTTTTAGCTGCATTTAGGAGATATGGGACTAAGGTATTCCTTTATTGGGGGATTGTTCTTCTCGTATCGTGGAATAAACAGGGGTCCTTCTGAATCCGTTCTCGCGTTATTTGGTAAATCGCTCCTATAATTTCCTCCCAATAAGATTGCATCTTTATGCATTCCCACCAGAGATGCGCAAAGGTCCCCGGGGCATCATAGCCTCTCCAAGACGTTGGGGGGCCTTCTGCCCCAAACCTATGCGCTCTCTGAGGGTGTCACGTACCATCTTGCCAATAATTTATAACACATTTCAACTGTCCCTACATCATTTGAGAAAAAACAGGCTAATCTTAGGATTTTTTCCCTATGTTCCTCATCTCTGAGAGAGCATATTTCCTCTTGCCACTTCCCCAAATAAGGTGGATAGTCGGATTCTGCTTCCTTAACCAGGATATCATATATTTTGGATATACTTTGATTTAAACTTAGAAGGAAGCAAAGTAGTAGTAGTTCTTTATTTGCCTCATTTGTCCTCTTCCCTCGCAGTGGTTGTGGTAATGATTGTGTAAAGTGCTGTAGTCGTGTGTACCTCCATTTATCAAGTGGCTTATTCCCCCATTTATGTGTGACACAACACTATTGTATATTTGTACTGTAGTTGGAGTTTTTATGACATGTTGTGCAACAAAATGGAAAACTATTTTAGGAGTGTTGAATAAAGAAATTGTGTTTTAATGTAAGATATTATGCCTCAAAAATCCCATTTCAATATACCGTACCCTTTTTTTATGTCTGATAGTTTTATGACTATCGGACACCAGGTTGCTGACCTTCCTCAGATTGGATATCTGGTTTAAACAACTTGTGAAGGCTGTGATTTCCTGTTTTTGCATTGGAAACTAAGGGGTAGTAGGACCACATTTTCTTGTTATGGACACTGCCTGTTCGGAAAAGGAAGTTGAGTTTCTATGGCATCACCATATGGTGAGTGAGGCTATCAGGAATGGCCAGTGTGTAGAGGAAAGAAGTCAAGGGGGAAGCGGCTAACGCCAACTCAAATTTCTTCTGGCATGTTTTCCAGATCCATTTAGTGAATTTCATTGTAGTGAGAAGATAAATGTCTCTAAACTCCACTGCTGGACCCCAAGGAATGGAATTGCAGTAAACTGGTGCATTTCATAGTTTTTCAAACTCTGACCATTTATCATAGGAGTATAAGGTGGACCAGATTATTCTATAATCTATAATGAAGTAATTTAAAGAGCGTGCTGCTGAGATTATTTCTCAGAACTTCACATGAATGGGGAAATGTAGACATGACTTGATTGATATCTATAGGTACGATATTATGTCAGTCACCTTCTTTATCTGAATGAAGGCTTATCTCTCAACGGCTCCCACAGATCTGATCTCCTGAGTGGCTCCCACTCAGTGTAGGATGGGGACAAGGGAGATGCAGGTGCCCGGGGCACAGTGCGGATGGGCGAGGGGGTTTTGTGGGGTCGTGGTTAAGTTCCTGCACCTATTTTCTGAGAAAAAAAGCCCTGGTAAGGATAATATGTAACCGTACATATCTGTAGCACTGTCCCTGTAGGGCTTGCTGTGTTGACTTCTTAGGCCTCCCTCTGATTACCTGCAGCCAGTTGCTAAGAGTTTTCACTTATCCCCCTTGCTCCTTTTTGCTCGTTACGCAATAAGCAGTCCAGGGTATTTGGTTTTATTTGTGTATATATATATATATATATATATATATATATATATATATATATATTGTTGAACTTGGATGGGAGAAGGGAATAGTGGGATACTCCAACTTGAACTATTCACAATAGATAAGGACAACTCCCACTTGGCCTCACCAGAAGATTTGTGGAAGCAGACACTGTTTTTACCATACTGCCACATGTATGGAAAAAGCAAGTCTTCTTATGCCCTGTACACACGGCCTGACTTTGACAGCAAAGGTGCGACGGAGCGACTCTGTCGGACAATTCAACCGTGTGTGGGCTTCATCGGACCTTTGCTGTCGAAAAATTTAGACGAACTTTAGATTTAGAACATGTTTCAAAGCTTTGCGACGGACTTGAGAATGGTCGAAAAATCAGTTCGTCTGTATGCTAGTCCGACGGACAAAAAACCGACGCTAGGGCAGCTATTGGCTACTGGCTATGAACTTCCTTATTCTAGTGTGGTTGTACGTCATCACGGTCGAATCCGTCGGACTTTAGTGTGATTGTGTGTAGACAAGTCCGATTTGGCGGAAGTCCGTCGAAAGTCAGTCGAAAAGTCAGATGGAATTCAGTCCGTCAAAGTCCGGTCCTGTGCATTACTCTCTCTAGCAGCAGACTTGATGCAACTACTTTATCTTTAGGACACTCTCTAGCATCCCCTTGACTGACACCCATCTACGGAGTCTTCTAGCTGAATGGGTGGCTTCATAGGACAGACCCCACGACACAGATCTGTAATCACTGTAGGCAGAATCAGATCCTTCCTGGTCTCCCACTTCCAGTCAGCTCTGCAGGACCTCTGGGTTCACCTCCTCTCTGACTTCAGGCCCTTACGTCGACTACCCAAGGCCGCATAAAACCTTCTACAGGGGGTCAGCCGCCCCCTCCCTCCTGGACCCTGCTCTCCAGCTAAAGACCCCGAGCACATGTGCCCTTGGCATTTATACAGTATTTCAGCATGCATTGAGGCACTTTCCTCTGCCAATAGCCAGGGTTGTAGCAATGCCTGTGCCCTCACTTGTCAGCCCCCCCCCCCCTACTGTCCAATATGCCTCCCTATTGGAGCAGTGTGGGACATTCAGACAAGCTGAGTGGCACCTGAGCACCATGAGCAGACCTTACCAATAGATCCTGCTCTCTGGTAGGCAGAGAGCACTTTAAATTTGCCTGACCATCTAAATGGTAAGCACAAAGACCAAAGCTATACTCTTTTATAGCACCTACCTAGGAGGGTACTACATATCTTAAATGCAAAGATGAATTAAACTGATCCCCAGCCAATCAGTGCCGACAATTGCCGCTTATCAGTGCAGCTTATTAGTGACCATCAGTGAAGGAACTTATCAATGCCCATCAGTGCCACCTATCAGTGCCACCTCATCAGTGGCCATCAGTGCAGCCTCATCAGCGCACATTAGTGTAGAAGAAAAATTACTTATTTGCAAAATGTTATTACAGAAATTTTTATTTTTTTGCAAAATGTTTGCTTTTGTCATTTGTTTAAAAAAATAAAAACCCAGCGGTGATTAAATGCCACCAAAAAAAACTCTATCTGTCTCAAAAATGTTTTAAACATTTCATATGGGTACAGTGTTGCATGACCGCGCAATTGTCATTCAGATAGCGACAGCGATGAAAGCTGAAAATTGGGCTGGGCAGGAAGGGGGTATTGGAGAGGTTAATGCAGGGAATGCATTAAGATAAAAGACCTTCAGCTTTAACAATTACTTTATTGACTCTGTAAAAGGTACATTTTATCATTTTCTATAGGCTGCCATATTATTCCTTTAGCTGTGTGTGCGGGGTGCAATTGTGGATTGTCTGTTCTTTGGCTCAGGTTGCTTCAACCTTCACCTTTCTATTTGTCCTCATACCATTAATATGTAAGGAAAATATAACAATGGAAGCAAATGCATGGGGAGAAGGGGATGATGGAATGGAGTACAGTATAATATAATAATATAAAAGCACACAATGCGTACCACACACTAAAGTACCAAATATAAAACATGAATAGCTATTTACCAATTCTGCTTTTTAGTTTTACATATTATTTGTACTATTTGAAGAACATAGGCTACTCTATGGCTATGTATACCCAACAAGGTCAACTTCTGTTTGAATCGGCTTTACAATAAAAGATAAAGGAGCTTAGAACTGAATGCAGCCGTCCATTATTCTTTACAAACGTGCGGTTGCAAAATAGCCAGTATGGGCGCTTTTAAGGCTTTCCGGCATTGGGTTCCTGGTAATTAAGAAGACAAAACTCTGCTTTTTATCTGAAGCTTTAGGTCTGTTTTCCGAAAAAAGCTTGGACAGGAATAATAACAGGTATGCCCATGCACGGGCCAAAACCTCAGAAAAAAGCGCATAGACATTTCCAGGAAATTAACCAGCAATTCAATCACACGTATTCAGTCTCCAT
Organism: Lithobates sylvaticus; assembly: GCA_028564925.1. NCBI lineage: Eukaryota > Metazoa > Chordata > Amphibia > Anura > Ranidae > Lithobates > Lithobates sylvaticus. The sequence goes on from CM053029.1 coordinate 585,462,183, forward strand.
GGTCAATGCCGTTCAAAAGTTTACACAAGACAGGAAAGTTGGCCATAAATGTTTCAGTTGTTTTGTTCCATCAGAAGGTTGAACAAAAAAAGAAAAAAAAAAAACTGACTCAATTACACCATCCATACACTTGATGTGGATGGGGATATCCTCCCTCCTGAGCTATTGTATCCTGACAGTGAGGAGACTTCCCCACCATCTAAATAAACGAATCATTGTTGCAGGCTATGGCCTGCAGTGTCGATCAAGCAGGGAAAATCCATTAGGACGTGTGATGGAATGCTTGGCAGCTCGCTTAAACAGTGCATCCTACTCTCCTCTCCAAACCGTTCAAGTAGACCAAGAGCTAATACCAGCCCTGTTACCCCAAGCATCGTACACAGACAAGATGTCGAGGTAGAACCAAAGTAATGAATGTTTATTAAACAGAACTATAGTTTTTTTTACGCTTCAAAAGTAGGTCAGTTACCACATGAACAATAAAACCAAATATTTACTCAAAACATCACACAATGGTTAGATAACGGGAGGGGGGGGGAGGGTAGAATTGACACCAGATTAATCCCATCATGTACAAGCCAACAGAAAGAAACAATAGGTGACTAAATAAACGTAATTAACAATGGGAATTCACACCTAATGCCCCGTACACACGGTCGGAAAATCCGACCACAAAATCCATCTGATTTTTTCCGACGGATTTAGTCCGACACTGGTGTTGCATACACACGGTCGGACAAAGTTGTCGGAAAATCTGATCATTCTGAACGTGGTGACGTTTGTTGCCTACGACGGGACTACGTAGAGGCTAGTAGCCAATAGCTTTGGTCTTGTAATGTGATCTGAGCATGCGTGGCACTTTGTCCTTCGGAATTCGCTACACACGATCGGAAAAAGTCCGATAGGACTTTGTTGTCGGAAAATTTGAGAGCAGGAGATAAAACTTTGTCCGTCGGAAAATCCGATGGAAAATGTCCGATGGAGCCTACACACGGTCGGAATTTCCAGACAACATTGTCCGATATGACATTTTCCGTCGGAAAATCCGACCGTGTGTATGGGGCTTAAGAGGCACACAATGGGAGAGACACACGTAATGCCACGTACATACTTCCCGACTTTCCGGCAAACTAGGTCCGACGGGATTAGTCCGTTGGGCAATCCGATCGTGTGTGGGCTAATCCATTTGTTTCTCGTAAAAAATTCCGGCGGACCTAGAAATAGAACATGTTTCAAATCTATCAGATGGACTCAATTCCGATGGACTTAAATCGGGAAAAACTTTTGTCTGTGTGCTGCTCCGACTGACCAAATACGACGCAAGGGCAGCTATTAGCTATTTTTTGGTCCTGTTTACGTAACCACGTTCGAACGGACTTTCGACCGGACTTTCGACCGGACTTTCGACCGGACTTAGTCCGTTCGTATGTGGGCAAGTCCGTTCGTTCGGAAAGTCCATCAGAACTCTGCCGAAAGTCTGTCTGGAAGACGGTCGGACCTAGTTTGCCGGAAAGTCCGGTCGTGTGTACATGGCATTACACAAACAGTGATCCCACCCCATCTCAGACTGGCCAGCTCCCATCTACAACAGTTTATAACAGGCATGTCCAAAGTCTGGTTATCTAAACATATATATCCACAAAAGATATATAGTCTGGCTGCCTCGGATGGAGGAGGCGGGACGAGCGCCGTGCACACAGGAGGAGTATTTCCTGTTTACACGGCAGCCTCTGTAAGAGGAAGTCCCGTTTCCAGCACTGCCATTGGACAACTGTTCTGTCCATCAAAGGAGGTGGTCCTTTTACTTAAAGAGGCCGCTGTGTAAACAGGAGATTCTCCTGTAGGATATCTTTGGCACTCATTCTGCCCCCTCCATGTCCCCTCCAAGGCTGCACTGATGGCAAATGGTGAGTGCATTCCTGGCAATGGTGGGGCTGCTTTTCTTGCAATGGTGAGTGCATTCCTGGCTAGTGGTGGGGCTGAATTTCTTGCAATGGTGAGTGCATTCCTGGCAATGGTGGGGCTGAATTTCTTGCAATGGTGAGTGCATTCCTGGCAATGGTGGGGCTGCATTTCTTGCAATAGTGAGTGCATTCCTTGCAATGGTGAGTGCATTGCTGGCTAACGGTGGGGCTGAATTTCTTGCAATGGTGAGTGCATTCCTGGCAATGGTGGGGCTGCATTTCTTGCAATGGTGAGTGCATTCCTGGCAATGGTCGGTGCTGCATTCCTGGCAATGGTGAGTGCATTCCTGGCAATGGTGGGTGCTGCCTTCCTGGCAATGGTGGGTGCTGCCTCCCTGGCAATGGTGGGTGCATTCTTGGCAATGGTGAGTTTTGCATTCCCGGCGATTGGTGATGCTGCATTAATGGCAATTGGTTGTCTGCAGATGGGCACTGACCCTTAATTTGGTTCACAGTTCTTTATTTAAAATTGTAAGTTTTTTTTTTTTTGCTGAAACTTCTCTCATAAAGTGAGGGTGCGTGTTATACACCAATAAATACGGTATATCCAAATAATTCATCTGAGATCATCTCTTTACTCACACACAGCCACAAAGGCAAGACGATTCTTGTTGGGCAGTGTATTGGTGCTCGAACAAACACACTTAGACCAAATTTTAATGGTTCAAAGAATGTCAGGCAAAATGGTCGGCCCTCACGCATGTTCACTTCATCAAATCTAAAAAATAAAATTTTCAGGTTGTTACCCAGCTATAATCTGGATTGTAGGAGATTCCTTCATTTACTGGGCCGCTCGTCGGAAGTTTGGAGCTACGGGAAGAATTTGGGTTTCACCTATGATCTCGCCAGGATCCGTTGGCTTGGGCACCGTGGGTTACGCTAGTCTCAGGACCTTCTAGAGTGTGTGCGCCTTCATGCTCATGTTTCTGGCCCATCATCTTGATTCTTTTTACGCTGGAGGGAATGACGGGGATTATACACGTTCCGTGGACTTAATCTCCGCTATCAAGCGAGACATCGCTCATTGTTATGCAGTCTATACCGACTTGGTTCTAATATGGTCTGAAATCGTGCCTCGCTTGCTATGGGCCCGGGAAATTCCTGGCCCCCTCATGGAACGCTTCCGTTGCAAGGTTAACGCCCAGGTCGCCAAGTTTTTTCGGCAGATCGGGGGGTTTGTAATCCGGCACAATGATTTGGAGGGTGCTAATGACGATCTGCTGAGATCGGATGGCGTTCACCTTAATGATATCTTGGATATCTTTAACCTTGGCCTTCAACGTGGTGTGGAGCAGGCGCTGGCTGCGGTGGGGCGCCCGCCAGTTAGCCACTGATGGGTGGGTGGCGGTTTCTTGACCAGTATAAAAGTTTCTGTAATGGGCTATTCCCTTGATGGAAATTGGAAGTAGACTGTCTGTCCAGCACTTATGGTAAGGACAGGCTCCCCCCTTTTGGAATTTTGTGCTCACAGTACAACTGTGACTGGCACTGGTTTAAAGTGTTCACATGTTATGTGTTGGAATTTAAATAAAGCTGTGGCCTTGGCCTTTCCAACCTAATGGTTGTAAGTGTGTTTATTTAAATGGGGTGAGGGGGCAAGGGTGAGGGTTCTATCCATTTATGTTACATTTGATTTGTACCTAGGCCCATTGCGCCTCAGCGGTCATGACTCAAAGCACACAGCAAAAATGACCACACAGGGGTTGAAGGAGAAAAAGGTGAATGTCCTTGCATGGCCTAGTCAGAGCCCAGACTTAAATCCCATTGAAAATCTGTAGAATGACTTGAAGACTGCAGTCCACAAACCGTCATCATCAAGCTTAATTGAACGTAAGCAGTTCTGCAAAGAAGAGTGGGGAAATATTGCAAAGTCTAGATGTGCAAAGTTAGTAGAGACAAATCCTAACAGACAAAAGGCTGGAAATAAAGCAAAAGGTGGCTTAATAAAATACTGGCATAAGGAGGTGATCCTTTTTCCAACTCCGTGATTCTGTTTTTGAATTTTTCTTTTTTTCTGACATGTTGGTGTTATATGTTTCACTTGGAACTTATAAGTTGCACTGAGTAAATACAGCTGGATAAAACAAAAACTGTGTCTGTCTTCATTTCAGGCTGCAAAGCAACACAAATGGGATTATTTTAAGGGGGGGGGGGGGTTCTTTTCTATACCCACTGTGGTTCCACTTTAATTTAAAGGCAGTAAAAATAAAAACAGCCTTGGAGCCAAAAACTGTTTCCCAACAAAAAGACCGTCCTAGTCCAAGCAGTTCTTCAATCCATTTTTCAATCTATTTCTTTGATAGAGAGAAACACAAGAAAAGCATATGGACAACATGTTATTAACCCATGCAGGACTAGTAGTTGTTTGCCCTTTAGGGAGTGTTATGTGTTTTTTAACCACTTTCAGACCGGACCAATTTGCAGCCAAAGGACCAGGCCCCTTTTTGCGATTCGGCACTGCGTCGCTTTAACTGACAATTGCGCGGTCATGCGACGTGGCTCCCAAACAAAATTGATGTCCTTTTTTTCCCACAAATAGAGCTTTCTTTTGGTGGTATTTGATCGCCCCTGCGGTTTTTATTTTTTGCGCTATAAACAAAAAATAGCGACAATTTTGAAAAAAAACGCATTCTTTTTTATTTTTTGCTATAATAAATATCCCCCAAAAATATCTAAAAATTATTTTTTTTCCTCCGTTTAGGCCGATGCGTATTCTTCTTCATGTTTTTGGTAAAAAAAATCGCAATAAGCGATTATTGATTGGTTTGCGCAGAAGTTATAGTGTTTACAAGATAGGGGATAGGGGATATTTTTATTAATAATTTTTTTTTATTAGTAATGGCGCCGATCAGCAATTTTTATTGTGACTGCGACATTATGGCGGACACATCGGACATTTTTGACACATTTTTGGGACCATTGTCATTTATAAAGCAATCAATGCTATTTAAATGCATTGATTCCTGTATAAATGACACTGGAAGTGAAGGGGTTAACCACAAGGGGGCAGTGTAGGGGTTAAGTATGCCTAGGGGGTGTGTTTCTTACTGTGGGGGGGGGGGGGCGTGGCTGTCAGCTAGTGAATGCTGATCTCTGCTCCAATCACAGGGAGCAGAGATCGGCGTCACTAGTTGCTAGGCAGAACGGGGAGATGCTGTGTATTTCCGCATCTCCCCGTTCAGCCTTCCCGTGAGACGATCACGGGTGTCCCCGCGGCGATCGAGTCCGCGGGACCCGCAACCGGCCTCACGGGGGTCCCGACCGGCGCGGGAGTGCGCCGCTCCCGGCGCGCTCCCGATGGCACGGACGGCATTAAGGAGGGACTTATATATACGCCCTCCTGCCTGTCCGTGCCATTCTGCCGACGTATAACGTCATGCGCCGGTCGGGAACCGGTTAAAGGAGAGTGTTAGGCCGTGTACACACGGTCGGACATTCCGACAGAAAAAGTCAGATTTTGAGCTTTTCATCGTATATTCCGACCGTGTGTATGCCCCATCGGACTTTTTCCATCTAAAATTCAGAAGGACTTAGATAGAGAACATGTTCTATATTTTTCAGATGGAAAAAAAATTTCTAGCGGAAAAACCGCTCGTCTGTATGCTGTTCTGACGCAGTGGCTATTGAATTTCCTTTTTCTAGTCCCGTCGTACGTGTTGTACGTCACCGCGTTCTTGACGGTCGGAATTTGGTGTGACTGTGTGTATGCAAGACAAGCTTGAGCCAAATTCCGTTGGAATTCTGCCGGAAAAACCTTCAGAGTTTATTCCAACGGGAAAACCGGTCGTGTGTACAGGGCTTTAGACGTTTTGCAGTCCCCTGCTAGTTCAGAGTAGGTTGAATGTCAGGTCCATTTAGTTAGTCTCCTCTGTAAACAGTGGAGCAGAGGTTGTTCAGTGTCTCACAGGCTGCAGTTCTGCTACTTCCCCCTGTCTTATAGAGCAGAGGTCCCCAACCGCCGTTGCTGGCCCGTGGCCGGCTGGAAGCTGGGCCGTGCAGTGGGGGTTGGCGGCAGGCACAGCAAACCAGTGCAACCTGTACTGCCACCCTCCGACCACCAGAGGGCGCCTGCTCCCCTTCTCCGAGCACCACTACTCCCTTTCCTCTCTGTGGTCACTAAGGAGAAGGGGAGGAAGGAGAGCTGGGTTGGGAACAGGATCTAATAGCACTGGTGAGTAGACATGTTCAATTAGTTTTTTTTTTTTTTTGTTTTTCGTTAAAATTCGTTATATTCGTTCATTCGTTATCGTACGAATGAACGAACGATTCGCTAAAAATTTTAATGAATGTTCGAATCGAACGAATCCGAAAAACAACGAAAATCCGAAAAACCCAAATTAGAAACAACGAAACTACGAAAGAACAAAATCCGAAAAACGAAAACAGGAACAACGAAAATCAAAATGAACGAAAAAATTCGTACATTCGTAACTTTTTTTTTTGTTGAATTGGTTATTTTCCGTGTCCCTTACAATGGCGCTGCTTAACGTGCCTCGAATGGATTGAACGAAAAATTCGTACATTCGTAACTTTTTTTTTCGATTCGTAATTTTCCGTGTCTCTTACAATGGCGCTGCTTAACGTGCTTCGAATGGATTGAACGAAAAAATTTGTACATTCGTAACTTTTTTTTCGATTCGTAATTTTCTGTGTCTCTTAAAATCTAATAATGGCATACACATTACATAAAATTATGAATTTACGAATCTACGAAAACAATGTTACGAAAGTACGAATAAATCAATCTAACGAAAGTACGAATGTAACTAAAACTACAAAAATACGAATGCGTCCGAATTTCGAATAAACGAAAATTAAACTAACGGAAAAACGAATCAACGAAAAAATAACTCTTACGAAAATACGAATCGTTACGAATATGAACACCGACAACTTACGAATTTACGAATCGTTACGAATCAACGGAAACGAAAGAAACAAAACGAAAATAAACTAATTTTTCTATTGTGCACATGTCTACTGGTGAGACCCAGGCCACACAGCCCCCCCCCCCCAAGGTGACAGGCTGCCACCACCACACACACAGCTGCATACCCCTGAGGTGACTGGCTGCAAGACCCCCCCCCCCCCCCCCCCTCCCAGGCGACAGGCTGACAATCACCCCCCAGTTGGGTAGCTGCAAACCCCCCTCAATCTCCCAAGGTGACAAGCTGCTCCCCCCTGCAACCAACACATAAATAACCACAACCCCCCCCCCCCCCCATAGAGGGGATTGACTTCCGAGCAGCCGGTTCTAGAGACTTGTGGGAGGGACAGCAGAACAGGCAGTCTGAATATTTATGGCGCTCCGGCCAATTCCTAGGGAGGTGTGCCCAGAAGGTGGAGGGACAGCCCATAAATATTCAGAGGCTTGGCAACCAAGGGGGAAATGTTCCTGGGTCCAGTCCATCTGCAGAACAGAGACGGAGAAGAAGCTAGAGGAGCATTTGAGAACATCAAGGTTGCTAGGCTTAGCTGGGGAGGGGGGGGGGGCTAATGAAGAGAGCTTTGTCCAGAGATTGATCAGAGCCAGAGGGGAGTTGGTGGGAGGAAGCCCAACCATTTTGAGTGAGTAATGGATCCTACAATGTAGGGGAGAAGTGACTGTGGGGTAGGGTGACCAATTTTTCAAACTGCCCTCCCCCAAAAAAGATTTTTGATCATTAGATGTGGTGGCTGCCTTTGTTTTCTTATTTTAGTTTTTTTTTTTTCCTTCTGTTCTCACCTGGTGATCTGGCCAGTAACATAATTCCTGTATTAGTGGGACACAACTCGGGAGGAATGAGAACAGGAGGCACAGCAAACAGCAGCATTCTCAGTCTGGGGGAGCGGAGTGTTATATGTATCACATCAAAGTATTGGTAATACCACTCTACAGGCAGAAGACATACACTCACCGGCCACTTTATTAGGTACACCTGTTTGATTGCTTGGTAACACAAATTGCTAATCAGCCAATCACATGGCAGCAACTCAATGCATTTAGGCATCTAGACGTGGTGAAGACGACTTGCCGAATGGGGAAGAAAGGGGAATTAAGTGCCTTTGAACGTGGCATGATTGTTGGTGCCAGACGGGCTGGCCTGAGTATTTCAAAAACTGCTGATCTACCGGGATTTTCACACACAACCATCTCTCGGGTTTACAGAGAATGGTCCGAAAAAGAGAAAATATCCAGTGAGCGGCAGTTGTGTGGAGGATGCCTGGTTGATGTCAGAGGTCAGAGGGCATAGCTCCCAACTGTCCCTGATTTGGAGCAATGTCCCGCTGTCCCTCTTTCCTCCTAATTGGTCTGATCTATATAGTTGTATATAAAATGCACTTTTTATCATTCAAAAAGTGTTTCCCAGAACTAAACCTTTCATCTGATTTCTAAATTGTTGCATCTGTAAATTTCAAAACCCAGTATAAAGGAACAATAGTGCTAAAAAAAAAAACACTTGTGGGTTTCACTAATAATTTTTATTTGTATTATTCCCCTTTAAGGGGGCGTGGCAGGATACATGTCCTATGCCTATATACTTTTGCTAATAGGTGTCCCTCATTCCCATCTCAAAAAGTTGAGAGGTATGAGAGGAGAATGGGCAGACTGGTTTGAGATGATAGAAAGGCAACAGTAACTCAAATAGCCACTTGTTACAACCAAGGGATGCAGAATATCTCTGAACCAACAACACATTGAACCTTGAAGCAGATGGGCTACAGCAGCAGAAGACCACACTGGGTGCCACATCTGTCAGCTAAGAACAGGAAACTGAGGCTACAATTGGCACAGGATCACCAAAATTGGACAATAAAAGATTGGAAAAACATTGCCTGGTCTGATGAGTCTCGATTTTAGCTGCGACATTCAGATGGTCAGGTCAGAATTTGGTGTAAACAACATGAAAGCATGGATCCATCCTGCCTTGTATCAATGGTTCAGGCTGGTGGTGGTGTAATGGTATGTGGGGGATATTGTCTTGGCACACTTTGGTCCCTTTAGTACCAATTGAGCATCATTTAACCACTTGCCTACCAGGCACCAACACCCCCCTCCCATCCAGACCAATTTTCAGCTTTCGGTGCTCTCACGCTTTGACTGACAATTACTCAGTCATGCAACACTGTACCCAAATGAATTTTTTGTCCTTTTTTTCCCACAAATAGAGCTTTCTTTTGGTGGTATTTGATCACCTCTGGGTTTTTTATTTTTTGCGCTATAATTGAAAAAAGACCGAAAATTTTGAAAAAAAACGCATTTTTCTTTGTTTCTGTGATACAATTTAGGAAATTATTAATTTTTCTTCATAAATTTTGGCCACAATTTATACTGCCACATATCTTTGGTAAAAATAACCCAAATTAGTGGAAATTATTTGGTCTTTGTGAAAGTTACAGACTCTACAATCTGTGGTGCGAATTATACAAAATTCATCACATCTGATGTACTGGTGACCGATCTCATTTCTTGTGACCCGAACAAGCCAGGAAAGTACAAATACCCCCCAAATGACCCCTTTTTTGAAAGTAGACATTCCAAGGTATTTAGTAAGAGGCGTGGTGAGCTTTTTGATGTTGTCATTTTTTCCCACAATTCTTTGCAAAATGAATTATTTTTTTATTTTTTATTTTTTTTCTACAAAATTGTCATTGTAATAGGTTATTTCTCTCACATGGCATGTGTTTACCACAAATGACACCCAAAAATAAATTCTGCTACTCCTCCTGAGTATTACGATACCACATATGTGGGACTTTTCCACAGCCTGGCCACATAGAGAGGCCCAACATGCAGGGAGCGCCATCGCGTGTTCTAGGAGCATAAATTACACATCTAAATTGTTGACTACCTAGAACACTTTTGAAGGCCCTGGAGCACCAGGACAATGACACGTGACACTGACGTGGCACTGATGACACTGACGTGGCACTGATGACACGTGACACTGACGTGGCACTGATGATAGATGGTACTAATACGGGGCACTGATGACACGTGACACTGATGACAGATGGCACTGAGAGATGGCACTCATACATGGCACTGATATCACGTGGCACTAATATGTGGCACTGATGCGAGATGGCACTAATACGTGGCACTGATGACAGACGGCACTAATACGTGGCACTGATGACACATGACACTGATGACAGATGGCACTGATACGTGGCATTGATGACAGGTGACACTGATAACAGATGGCACGTGACACTGACAGGTGGCACTGATGACAGATGGCACTAATATGTGGCACTGATGACAGATGGCACTGACTACAGATGGCACTGGGGATGGCACTGGCGGATGGCACTGGGGATGGCACTGGCAGATGGCACTAGGGATGGCACTGGGGATGGCACTGGCAGATGGCACTAGGGATGGCACTGGGGATGGCACTAGGGATGGCACTGGGGATGGCACTGGCAGATGGCACTGGGGATGGCACTGGCAGATGGCACTGGCGGATGGCACTGGGGATGGCACTGGCAGATGGCACTGGCGAATGGCACTGGCGGATGGCACTGGGGATGGCACTGGGGATGGCACTAGGGATGGCACTGGGGATGGCACTGGGGATGGCACTAGGGATGGCACTAGGGATGGCACTGGCGATGGCACTGGCAGATGGCACTGGGGATGGCACTGGGGATGGCACTGGGGATGTCATTGGGCACAGATGACATTGGGGACAGATGACATTGGGGACAGATTGCAGTGGTGGCAGTGGGCACAGATGGCATTTTATTTTTTTTTATTTTTTTGTAAAACACTTACGGCGCTGCAGCCGTTCATCTCCCCCTCCTCGCACGCTGTCTCTGTGTGAGGAGGAGGAGCGGCGCTGAGAGATGATCTCATATGTTTACATATGAGATCATCTCTCATTGGCCAAGGCGATCGCGCTGTAAACGGCCGCTGTTATTGGCCGTTTACAGCGATCTGTGATTGGCCGTGTCCGAGGGACACGGCCAACACAGAATTTCCCTGCTGCGCGGAACGAGGAAAGGGGAGGCCGTCATATGACGGCCTCCCGGGATTTGGCATCCGCGCTGTGGCCGTCATTCGGCTACGGCCGGATGCGAAGTGGTTAAACCCCACGGCCTCCCTGAGTATTGTTGCTGACCATGTCCATCCCTTTATGACTACAGTGTCCCCATCTTCTGATGGTTCCTTCCAGCAGGATAATGCACCATGTCACAAATCTCCAATCATCTCACCACTGGACAATGAGGTCACTGTACTCCAATGGCCTCCACACTCACCAGATCTCATTCAATAGAGCTCCACACTCACCAGATCTCATCCAATGGCCTCCACACTCACCACATTTCATCCAATGGCCTCCACACTCACCACATTTCATCCAATGGCCTTCACACTCACCACATCTCATCCAATGGCCTCCACACTCACCACATCTCATCCAATGGCCTCCACACTCACCAGATCTCATCCAATAGAGCTTCTTTGGGATGTGGTGGAACAGGGGGATTGGCATCATGGATGTGCAGCCGACAAATCTGCAGCAACTGTGTGATGTTATAGATGTCACTATGGACCAAAATCTCTGAGGAACGTTTCCAACACCTTGTTGAATCTATGCCACCAAGAATGAAGGCAAAAGGAGGTCCAACCCGCTACTAGCAAGATGGACCTAATAAAGTGGCCGGTGAGCGTAGATGGAAATGGAAAACAACAATGGGGTTTTTATTTTTTTACTTATAAGCAGTGGTAGTTTTTAACTTCTTGCCGACCGCCCACTGTCAATTAACGGCGGAGCGGTGCGGCTCTTGTGGCGGGACGGCGTCATATGACGGCGCTACCATTTTGGCCACTAGGGGCGCGCGCGCGTGCCCGCCGCGTCGCTGGGGACCCGATGCGCATGCCCGGCGGCCGCGATGTCCGCCGGGACACCCGCGATTGCCCGGTAACTGAGCAGGACGTGGATCTGTGTATGTAAACACACAGATCCACGTCCTGTCACTGGAGAGGAGAACGATGGTGTGTCCCTTGTACATAGGGACACCGATCAGTCCCCTCCCCCAGTCAGTCCCCTCCCCCCACAGTTAGAATCACTAACATGGGGAACATATTAACCCCTGCAGCGCCCCCTAGTGTTAACCCCTTCCCTGCCAGTCACATTTATACAGTAATCAATGCATTTTTATAGCACGGATCGCTGTATAAATGTGACTGGTCCCAAAAAATGTGTCCGATATGTCCGCCGCAATGTCGCAGTCACGATAAAAATCGCAGATCGCCGCCATTACTAGTAAAAAAAAATAATAATAGAAATGTCATAAAACTATCCCCTATTTTGTAGACACTATAACTTTTGCGCAAACCAATCAATATACGCTTATTGCGATTTTTTTTTACCAAAAATATGTAGAAGAATACGTATCGGCCTAAACTGAGGAAAAAATTTGTTTAAAAAAAAAAAAAAAATTGGATATTTATTATAATAAAAAGTAAAAAATATTATGTTTTTTCAAACTTGTCCCTCTTCTTTTGTTTATAGCGCAAGAAATAAAAACCGCAGAGGTGATCAAATACCACCAAAATAAAGCTCTATCTGTAGGGAAAAAATTATCAAAATTGTATTTGGGTACAGCGTTGCATGACCGCGCAATTGTCATTCAAAATGCGACAGGGCTGAAAGCTGAAAAATGGCCTGGTCAGGAAGGAGGTGTTCGTGCCTGGTAGGCAAGTGGTTAACCACCTTAGACCCGCGCTATAGCCAAATGACGGCTACAGCGCGGATCTGATGTGCCGGGACGACGTCTATTGACGTTGTCCCGGCAACGAGCTGCCTGCGCGCCCCCTGAAGGGCGCGCGCGGCGCGCTCTGTGATCCGCGAGTAAAAAAAATAATGGCACCACAACGCTCATTTTTGCGTTTTTTTTCGTCTTGTTTATAATTTGAAGTTGCAATCAGGTCATATACTGTAGATTATTATTATTATTCAGAATTATTATTATTTATAATAATAATATAATAGATTCAAAGCTGGGATATATGATTGTATTACTACAATTGTATTTCGATCGATCAGACTATGAGATTACACCTTAGAAACAGAGATGTGATTAATAATGAATAATTTGAAGTTGCGATGATGTCATATAGATTATTATTATTATTCATAATTATTGTTATTTAAAAAAAAAATATATTAATTATTATTACTTTATGTATTATTATTTTTATTCAGGATTTATATAGCGCCAACAGTTTGCGTAGCGCTTGTATATAAAAGTGTATATAAGTGTGTATTTTGTTACAAAAATAAATGTAGCAAACAAAATGTTTCTAACATACAATAAATTAGGGAATACAGTTAGTTGTTTATTTAATTTATTTATTTTTATTTATTTCAGATTAAATAAATAAATCCACCCAGAATATAATAATAATAATATAATAGATCCAAAACTGGGATATATGATCGTATTACTACAAGTGTATTTTGATTGATCAGATTATAAGATTACACCTTAGAAACAGAGATGTGATCAATAACTAATAATTTGAAGTTGCAATGATGTCATATAGATTATTATTATTTTTCAGAATTATTCTTATTTAAAAAAAATATATATATATATATATATATATATATATATATATATATATATATATATATATATATATATATATATTAACAATTATTATTACTTTATGTATATTTTGTTCAATAATATTAACAATTATTATTACTTTATGTATATTATGTTACAAAAAATAATTGTAGCAAACAAATGTTTCTAACATACAATAAATTAGGGAATACAGTTAGTTGTTTATTTAATTAATTTATTTTTATATATTTCAGATTAAATAAATAAATCCACCCAGAATAGAATAATAATAATATAATAGATCCAAAGCTGGGCTATATGATCGTATTACTACAATTGTATTTTGATTGATCAGATTATAAGATTACACCTTAGAAACAGAGATGTGATCAATAACTAATAATTAGAAGTTGCAATGATGTCATATAGATTATTATTATTATTCAGAATTATTGTTATTTTAAAAAATAATATTAACAATTATTATTACTTTTATGTATATTTTGTTAAAAAAATATAATAATTGTAGCAAACAAAATGTTTCTAACATACAATAAATTAGGGAATACAGTTAGTTGTTTATTTAATTTATTTATTTTTATTTTTATTTATTTTAGATTAAATAAATAAATCCACCCAGAATAGAATAATAATAATATAATAGATCCAAAGCTGTTATATATGATCATATTACTACAATTGTATTTTGATTGATCCGATTATAAGATTACATGTTATGCCCCGTACTCACGGTCGGATATTCCGATGGAAAAAGTCAGATCGGATTATGTTGTCGGAAAATCCGATCGTGTGTGGGCTCTAGCGGACTTTTTCCGTCGGAAAAAATTTGAGAACAGGATCTAAAATTTTCCGACAACAAAATCCGATCTGACTTTTTCCGATCGCATGTAGAGAATTCCGACGAACAAAGTGCTACCCATGCTCAGAAGAAATTTGGAGACGAAAACTATTAGCTACTGCCCCGTACGTAGTCCCGTCGTACGTTTTGTACATCACCTCGTTCGGAATGATCGGATTTTCCAACAACTTTGACCGACCGTGTGTATGCAACACAAGTTTCAGACAAAATCCGTCAGAAATTATCCGACGGATTTGGGGATCGGAATGTCCGACCGTGTGTACGGGGGCTTAGAAACAGAGATGTGATCAATAACTAATAGTTTAAAGTGGCAATGATGTCATATAGATTCTTGAAAAAAAATAATATTAACAATTATTATTACTTTATGTATATTTTGTTACAAAAAATAATTGTAGCAAACAAATGTTTCTAACATACAATAAATTAGGGAATACAGTTAGTTGTTTATTTAATTTATTTATTTTTATTTATTTCAGATTAAATAAATAAATCCACCCAGAATAGAATAATAATAAAACTAATAATAATAGATACAAAGCTGTTATATATGATCATATTACTACAATTGTATTTTGATTGATCAGATTATAAGATTACATCTTATGCCCCATACTCACGGTCGGATATTTCGATGGAAAAAGTCCGATCGGATTATGTTGTCGGAAAATGTGTAGGCTCTAGCGGACTTTTTTCGTCTGAATTTCCAACAGAAAAAATTTGAGAAAAGGATCTAAAATTTTCCGACAACAAAATCCAATCGGACTTTTTCCGATCGTGTGTAGAGAATTCCGACGCACAAAGTGCCACGCATGCCACGAAAGCTACTGGCCTCCACGTAGTCCCGTCGTACGTTTTGTACGTCACCTCGTTCGGAATGATCAGATTTTCCGACAACTTTGTCCGACCGCGTGTATGCAACACAAGTTTCGGACAAAATCCGTCAGAAATTATCCGACGGATTTGGGGATCGGAATGTCCGGCCGTGTGTACGGGGGCTTAGAAACAGAGATGTGATCAATAACTAATGCCCCGTACACACGGTCGGAAATTCCGATGGAAAAAGTCCGATCGGATTATGTTGTCAAAAAATGTTGTCGAAAAATCCGACCATGTGTGGGCGCTAGCGGACTTTTTCCGTCGGAATTTCTAACGGAAAAAATTTGAGAACAGGATCTAAAATTTTTTCAGACAACAAAATCCGATCGGACTTTTTCCGATCGTGTGTAGAGAATTCGGACGCACAAAGTGCCACGCATGCCACGAAAGCTACTGGCCTCCACGTAGTCCCATCGTACATTTTGTACGTCACCTCGTTCGGAATGATCGGATTTTCCGACAACTTTGTCCGACCGCGTGTGTGCAACACCAGTTTCGGACAAAATCCGTCAGAAATTTGGGGATCGGAATGTCCGGCCGTGTGTACGGGGGCTTAGAAACAGAGATATGATCAATAACTAATGCCCCGTACACACGGTCGGAAATTCCGATGGAAAATGTCTGATCGGACAATGTTGTCGGTAGACATGTGCACAACAAAAAAATGTGTTTATTTTCGTTTCGTTTTTTTCGTTTCCGTTGATTCGTAACGATTCGTAAATTCGTAAGTCGTCGGTGTTCGTATTCGTAACGATTCGTACATTCGTAATAGTTATTTTTTCGTTGATTCGTTTAATTTTCGTTTATTTTCGTTTATTCGAAATTCGGACGCATTCGTATTTATTCGTACATTCGTAACATTCGTAGATTCGTAATAATGTTATGTAATGTGTATGCTATTATTACATTTTAAGAGACACAGAAAATTACGAATCGAAAAAAAAAAGTTACGAATCTATGATTTTTTTCGTTCAATCCATTCGAAGCACGTTAAGCAGCGCCATTGTAAGAGACACGGAAAATTAGGAATCGGAAAAAAAAAAAAAAGTTACGAATGTACAAATTTTTTCGTTCAATCCATTCGAAGCACGTTAAGCAGCACCATTGTAAGGGACACGGAAAATTACCAATTCAAGAAAAAAAAAAAAAGTTACGAATGTACGAATTTTTTCGTTCATTTTCATTTTCGTTGTTCCTGTTTTCGTTTTTTCGATTTTCTTCATTCGTACATTCGTTGTTTCTAATTTTAGTTTTTTTCGGATTTTCGTTATTTTCGGATTCGCTCGATTCGAACGATTCGTAATTCGATACATTTTTTAGTGAATCGTTCGTTCATTCGTACGAAAACGAACGAACGAAAAAAACGAAAAAAAACGAAAAACGAAAAAAAACGAAACGAATTGCACATGTCTAGTTTTCGGAAAATCCGACCATGTGTGGGCTCCATCAGACTTTTTCCGTCGGAATTTCCGACCACGTGTACAGGGCATAATAGTTTAAAGTTGCAATGATGTCATATAAATTCTTGGAAAAAAAAATAATATTACTTTATGTATATTTTGTTACAAAAAATAATTGTAGCAAACAAATGTTTCTAACATACAATAAATTAGGGAATACAGTTAGTTGTTTATTTCATTTATTTATTTATTTATTTTTTCAGATTAAATAAATCAATCAGAATCTACACAGACCATGAATGAATCAGCTCCCAATCTCTCCCTATTACTTCCTTCTCTCAGTCTCCATGCCTGGGATCATGACTCAGACACGTTCTCAGCACTCGCCTGCAGCATGCATCGACTTTTTCACAATAACAAACTTTAGCTGCCAACCAATCGGCTTTGCTCTCATCTGAGCTGTAGGAAGGTTGTGCAGAGTTCTATGACTGGTTCAGGTCATCTAGGCTCCCCATTGGTCAGGAGTAGGGAGTGGGGAAGGGCTGTGGATGACAGTGGAGTGTTTTTTGGCTGGGGAACTAAAAAGGAAAACCCCTGTGCTCAGCAGGCTTGCATGGGACCACAAAGTCAGTAGAGTGAACTGGCCGGGGGATCTTTGCTGAATACTTAAGATCAGTCAATTATCACACAGCAAACAGCTTGGGACGCCTGCAGTCTTCTTGCGAAGAGCGTTTCACCTCTCACACACCAGGAAGTCCTCCAGATCTGCTTTTGTTTTGAACATATCTCAGAATCACATGTTCTGAACGTTCACCCTGCATACCTTCCACTGCCCCGAGCATTCCTGGGTGGTCACCGTTTAAAGCCTAGTCGCGATCCCTTCTTACACCGTGCTTCGATGACAGACAGCAGCGGCTTGTACCCAAAATCCAACTCTTGCTCACTTCAAAGTCTTGAAGACCACCTTATTATCTCCGATATAATCAACAGGTTTTTACAGTCAAGACACAGCAGTGACCAAGTTGGGTCGGGCCTGTCTGAAGTGTTTTTGCCCCCGTAGGACGGCCTCTTAAAAATTTTACCAAAATTTACAATTTGCCCGTCATTTTTTATTTTATTTTTCTCTCCCATAGAGGGCTTGTATGACCTGGTATAGCCATGGGACATTGCTTGGCTTAATCCCACCCGTTGAAAAATGGCGGTTGGACTTCTGATGAGCGTTGTTATTGAAAATGAGAGGAAGAGCGGATATTCTGGTGGAGAACCGGTATCTGGCATGGTGGTACTGGAGCTGCTGGAAGAGACGGAGGTCCTAGGTCTTCACCTGCAGGCTCACGGAGGAGCCATGGTGTCCTTTACCCAATGGAGAGGAGGAGACGGGAACCAAAATACGTCACCTTCTGAAGAACACGTGGAGTACCTTAATGAGAGGATTTCATTACTGGTCCCATCGGCAGGTGAGGGCTAACCGTTTAAAACTTCAGCAAGCTTGACGGCTCTACCTTAGGGGTGCGCCCACATTGCGAGGGTTAAGAGCTAATTTAGGTGTAGGGGACTTGGTAAAGAAGATTTACCTAACTGATCCTCTGCTGCTCCATGCTGCTATACTGGTCCCTGCATCTTCTTCTCCCTCATGCTTGGGCCGGTCCAAGGTCCTGACGTCATCAAGACCAATGCAGGGTCCATAGCCCTGCATTGTATGTGAGAATACCAAGGGACAGTCCACCGCCAGAGCATGGGGGAGCGCTAGCCTGCAGGAAGGAACGGGTAAGCAAAAGTGCCTTACGTAGCCCGCTAGACCTAAAATGTACGTGGCCCCACTGCATGGTAGAACTTTCATATTTCCCGGAGTTGTGCTTTAAGAAGATATACATTATATTATATTAGTGTGTGTATATGTATATACATATTTTTTTTCTTCTATATATAGATGTGCACACTAAAAAAAATATATATATATATACTTTTATATATATATATATACTTTTATTTTTTTATTTTTTTTTTGTGTGTGTGTATAAATTTATTTATATATATATATATATATATATATATATATATATATATATATATATATATATATATATATATATATATATATATATATATATATATATATATATATATATTTTTTATTTTTTTTTTTTTTTATTATTTTTATATATTTATTTAGTGTGCACATCTATATATAGAGGGAAAAAATAATATATATATATATATATATATATATATAAAAAAAAATAAGATATATAATATATATATATATATATATATATATATATATATATATATATATATATATTTATTTTTTATTAATATTTTTTCCTTTAGTGTGTATATCTATATATAGAGGAAACAAAACCTCAGGGAACTAAATTAAAAGTACATTTTATTGCAGTGGTATTTTTTTTTTTTTTGTTTGTGTATGTATATATATTTATTTATTTATATATTTTTTTCACACTATATATAGATATATATACTAATATATATATATATATATATATATATATATATATATATATATATATATATATATATATATATATATATATATATATTTATTTATTTAGTGTGCACATCTATATATATATATATATATATATATATATATATATATATATATAGAGGGGAAAAAATAATTTTTTATATATATATATATATATATATATATATATATATATATATATATATATATATATATATATATATATATTTATTTTTTTCCTTTAGTGTATATATATATATATATATATATATATATATATATATATATATATAGCGGAAACAAAACCACAGGAAACTAAATTAAAAGTACATTTTATTACAGTGGTTAATTTAAAATAATTATGCTGGGACTTATTTATGCAAACTGTAGCAAAACTGAAACAGTTGCCTGTGTCTTTTTTTTTTTTTTTTTGCAGAAAAACTTTTAAACTTTTCAAAAATATCAGCTGCTCTGCTTTTACTACACTGTTTTAGCTGTTGCATACAGGCGCAATTAGCTCCTAACCCTCTTGCTTACTGGGCACTTAAACCCCCCACCTGCCCAGACCAATTTTCAGCTTTCAGCGCTGCCGCACTTTGAAGGACAATTGCGCGTTCATACAACACTGTACACAAATGACATTTTTATCATTTTTTTTCACACAAATGGAGCTTTCTTTTGGTGGTATTTAATCACCATTTTGTTTTTTTTTGTTTTTTGCTAAACAAACAAAATAAGACAGAAATTTTTGAAAAACAAAAACAAAAAAAACTTTCATAGTTTGTTATAAAATTTTGCAAACGGGTCATTTTTCTCCTTCATTGATATTCGCTGATGAGGCTGCACTGATGGGCACTGATGGGCTGCACTGATGGGCTGCATAGGCACCGATGGGCTGCACTGATGGGCACCGATAGGCACTGATGGGCTGCACTGATGGGCACTGATGAGCACTGATGGGCTGCACTAATGGGCACTGATGGGCTGCACTGATAGGCACAGATAAGACGACACTAATGGGTACTGATAAGACGGACTGATGGGCCCTGATGGGTGGCCCTGATGAATGGCACTGATAGATGTTACTGATGGGCAGTGGTAGGTGGCACTGGTAGTTGGTATTGATAGGCAGCACTGGTAATGACGCACTGATTGGTGATTTATAGGTGACACTGAGGGCACTGATAGGTGACACTATCAGTGCCCACAGTGTCACCTATCAGTGTCCTCAGTGTCACCTGTGGGCACTGATGGGTGGTACTGCTGGTGGGCACTGGTAGGTGATGCTGGTGACACCTCCATGATCTGGACCGATGTCCCTCTCGCAGCCGCCGGTGATCGGCTTTTTCTTTCCTCCTCACACTGACAGCTGATCACGTGGTAAGGGGTCGGGATCGACCCCTTACTACGATCTGTGATCAGGCGAGTCTCATAGACCCTCTGATCACAGAGCGCACCGCGCACACCCTGCAGGGGGCGCGCAGGCCGCTCAAGCACGGGACGCCCTCCCGGCAAATTAAGCCTGCGCTGTAGCCGTCTTTTCGGCTATAGCGCGGATGGCAGGTGGTTAATTCATTTTACTTAAAGAAGTATGGACGTTTACACGCGAACACTATAAAGACCATACTTGCATTTTTTTACGCAGGATCCTACAGTTTGGATAGAGTAATGGAGGGTTATAACCCCTGTCATTTATTAATTTATTGCCATCTGTGTTCCATTGGGGAGATTTCCTTTTACTTCCTGTCCCATAGCCAAAACAGGAAGTTAGAGAAAATCCCACCAAAGTGAGGAAATGTCTGGTTATCACCAGGACTTGTGTCTCCATTGAAACATTTCCCCTTCTATTCCTGTTCTGGTGACAACCCACAATTTGGGATTTTCTTCCTTTCACTTTCACTCTCAGTTATAATGATAAAACAGGACAAATAGAGAGGGTTTCTGTGATTGGCTGTCATCCTGGTCACATGATCAGGAGCTGGTCCCAACTGTTCCCTATAATTTTTCGCGACTGGGACTCATCTATGACAGCTCAGTCACTTCAGAACCCACCTTACATGAGAGTTCCCATTGGAGTTCCCCCTTAAATCAGGATCCCCATTAGAATCAGAGATCAACTGATCTAAAATCTTAGTGGGTCGTAGTTTGGAGACCCCCTGATCTAAGGCACTGCTAGTCCTATGAGATTTGGAGTGGCATTTGGTTACTATGTTGCTCATTGTTCTCCTTGCTGGAGTTAAAGCTGCAATGTCATGATCTCCCTGCTTCTGCTTCTTTCATTCTATGCTTCCTCCACCTTTCTTTTTACTTCTTAAATATTCACCCACCATCATTGGGAGGGGGGATGATCTCAGGGACGTAACTAAATCCTTTAGGGCCCTGGTGCAAGAAACCATGAAGGGGCCGCCCTGACCCACTGGTCCAGGGGTCTGTTCCATCGGTCCTAAGGCCCTTCCCTCTCAGCTCAGGGGGCCCTTTACTCTTGTCTCTGAACAGAACCCTTTTCATATGTTCTGCAGCGTGCAATCCCCCCCCCCCCCCACCGTGGGGCAAGTGCGACCTTTGAGACCTTAGTAGTTCCACCTCTGCCTCCACTTATAATTCGTGATCTGGTCTTGTATCTACAATCCCCTCCATCTATACTGTAATTTGTGATCTGATCTTGTAACTACAATCCCCTCCACCCATAATTTAGATAATTGCAATGATAAATCAGTATTCCATGCCATCAATAATATCACTATGAACGAACACTCGCCGGGTAATAACCGGTGGAGATGATGAGTTTGGGAGGGGGGCGGGGTTGGTGTTAGTTGGCTGTTATGATTTGGCAATGCTGGGTGCTGTAGTTCAACATTCCTAAACCATGACATGGGTGGCCAGTAGCCGGTCTCCGGACCCATCCATAACACACACACATATGCCTGGGAGTGGAGCCTCACCTATGGGCTTTGGCCTCCATCCTGAGCTCTGTCCAGGAACACGCAGCTCTCTACAGTCCGGATAGTTGGTTGGCGGGTGCCTGGCACAGATTTGGCGTGCTGCTCAGGGCTCACACCACGGTTACAGCTCTTCATCCTCCTGGCAATTTCAGACTACCAGCGGCTGTCTTGGAACCACCCATGTTGGTGGAGCACCAGGGCCTGTTCTCAAGTGTGGCCTTTGCAACCCTGGTAGCTCCGCCACTGGCTACTCTGTAAAGAGGAAGCAAAGCCCTGCTCCTTTGGCTTTGCAAAACAAGGCACTGTAAGTTAGTGTAGCTCCGCTTACCCCTAAGCAGCTTCATGGGACCAGGGGGTAGCTCGGTGGGCTAACGTTTTAAACCTCATGGAGGAATCCTCATTTTTTTTGTAGGGTGTAAGAAATTAGGTGCCAGTCACTTTAGAACATTTAGGCCTGGTTCACACTAGTGCAATTTCAGATGGAAATTGAGTTGCAGGGAATCACATGACAATGGATTGCACATTGTTTTCAATGTGACTGTTGTGACTGGTGATTGTTTACATTAATGTGACGCCGCAGCACAATTTTGGTAAGGGGCCCTGTATTACTTTGGTGCGATTCCAGTGAGATTTTGGTCCCATAGGATATGCTAACCACATCCAAAATGCACCCAAGTAGCACTACATAATCGCACTAAAAATCAGATCAAATCTCAGGAGTAGTAGTGTGAACCTGGCCTTAAAGAGGAAGTAAATCCTGATGGGCTTTACTTCCTTTTTTGTTCCCTGCAAAGTAAAAGCATATTGTGCTAGTACGCATTGCATACTAGCACATTATGTGAAACTTACCTGCAAACGAAGAAGCCCATGTGGTCCCCGCTGGAGGCCACATCCATCTTCACCCCTCTTCCTTCTGGGGCCGCGGACTCCGGCTCTGTGACTGGCCGGAGTCGCGGCGCAGTACTAAGTAATTATCTCCTGAACGGTGCACATTTAGGAGATATTTACTGTACCTATAGGTAAGCCTTATTATAGGCTTACCTATAGGTACAACTTGAAAATTGAGGTTTACAACCTCTTTAAGAGTTTATTAAAGTACAATAAATGGGGGGGGGGGGGGGGGGGGGGGCGTGTTAGGGCACAGTTCACCCATGTAATCCCATTAAGTGCATGGTTAGGGACCTTTAGGCCAAAACCCTCAATCTGTACTCTTTAGGCAGTTCAACACAACCAGGTCCGTTTCCTCCACTGTTGCTCCAGCTAGGCAAACTATCCAGGCCCAGACCCTCTTTCAGCAAAGACCCTCCACAGGGAGTAGGCCTGGGAGGCAAATATCTCCAACACAGCCTCCTCTCCTGGCACCAGCCTAGGAGGCAAGGGCCCTTCTGGAATGTCACCCCAGATATTGAATTCTTCCCTCAGCATGCACAACTGGCAATAAACCTAGTGGCTTGACATAAATGTTCAGCACTGTCTACTATTGTATCTTCTTGCTTTACCTGCCAGGGGTGTAGATAAGGGGGGAGATATGAGGGTCCAAACCTCCCTTCCAGAGTGTCCATCAATGGTGCAGGCTCAGCAGCTGGCTATGAAGCTACAGCTAGCAGATCTGCTTCTTTTGGGTTTTCTGAATAAACTGAAGTAGGCCACCCATGCATACCTCCCAACTTTTTGAGATGGGAACGAGGAACACCTACTAGCAAAAGTATGTAGGCATAGTACACGCCCCCTGCCACGCCCCCCCTTAACCTCCTGAAATCCGCGCTATAGCCGAATGACGGCTACAGTGTGGATCTAAATTGCCGGGACTACGTCCGATGACGTCGTCCCGTGAACGAGCGGCCTGCGCGCCCCCTGAAAGGCGCGCGCGGCGTGCTCTGTGATCAGCGAGTCTGTGAGACTCGCTGGATCACAGATCCGAGTAAGGGGTCGATCCCGACCCCTTACCACGTGATCAGCTGTCAGCCAATGACAGATGATCATGTGATATCAACAGAGCCGGTAATTGGCTAAAAATCCGGCGGCAGTGAGCGGGACATTAGTCCCTATGACTGCGCTGTGCCCTGGCTCCACGGTGCCCACCTGTGCCGCCTACCAGTGCCCACCAGCTCTACCTGTCAGTGCCCACAGTGCCATCTGTCAGTGACACCTGTCAGTGCCCACAATAAGTGCCTGAACAGTGCTGCACATCAGTGTCACCTACCAGTGCCCATCAGTGTCACCTACCAGTGCCCATCAGTGCCAACTATCAGTGCCACCTATCAGTGCCCATCAGTGCCCTCTATCAGTGCCATCTATCAGTGCCACCCATCCGTGCCACCCATCATGGCCCATCAGTGCCATCTTATCTGTGCCCGTCAGTACTGACTTATCTGTCCCCATCAGTTCCACCTTATATGTGCCCACCAGTGCAGCCTATCAGTGCCCACTAGTGCCGCCTCATCAGCGCATATCAAAGAAGCAGAAAAATTACCTGTTTGCTAAATTTTATAACGAACTATTAAACATGATTTTTTTTCTTAGTTTTTTTTGTTTTTTGTTTTTTTGTTTAGCAAAAAATAAAAACCCCAGCTGTGATTAAATGCCACCAAAATAAAGCTCTATTTGTGGGGAAAAAAATGATAAAAATTTCATTTGGGTACAGTGTTGTATGACCGCGCAATTGTCATTCAAAGTGCGTCAGCGCCGAAAGCTGAAAATTGGTCTGGGCAGGAGGGGGGGGTTTAAGTGCCCAGTAAGCAAGTGGTTAAAGGAGAAATAACCAAAAATAAAAGATTAGTTAAACCCAAAAGGTTTTAAAATGGCTCTTGAAATTTACAAATGCAGCAATTTAGAAATCAGATGAAAGGTTTAGCGCTGGGAAACAGTTTTTGATTGATAAAAAGTGCATTTTATGACCAAAATGAGGGACAAATGAGGTGGAGTGAGGGACTTTGCTCCAAATCAGGGACAGTCCCTCAAAATCAGGGACGGTTGGGAGCTATGCCTATGTATCCAAAACGTGTTCATTGTAGACAAGCCAAGCCTCGGATAAGTACTTGATTGAGGCGGCCTACTTCCTATGTCTGGTAGGTGGGCATTGTGAGTATCACTTGGCGCTCTGCTGTGGCATGAGGTGAACCAAGCATGGAGATGCTTAGTTCACCTTCAGAAGGTGGGCACCAACCTACCTATTTCTTTCTGGACATCTTCTCTTTATAAATCCAGGGTACTCTGCGTTTCACATATTCAATGTACGGTCAGCACAATGCAGCTTCAAAAACAGGAAAGTGCAGTTTGGTAAATTCTTTGTTCTTATTAGAAGAAAATAATTCTAATACTACAAATTCCAGTCTCCGGAGTTCATCAAAAGATAATATTTGAGTGATCTCACCCAGAAACTTATATTTTTGTCCTTGAAGGTTTAGTTTTGCCTCACATAAAATATGTCACAATCATAATTCATAACAATAACATGATCAGTTTCACAATCAGCATTACAGCAAAAAAAAAAAATTGCTTCACCGGGCGTGCCGGTACAACACCCTACAAAACGTGACTGCTGCAAACCCAACAAAAACATGAAAACATAGCAGACTGTTGGCATGCTGGGAATCTCGGTTCCCCTAAAGCAGTGATGGCGAACCTTGGCACCCCAGATGTTTTGGAACTACATTTCCTATGAGGCTCATGCACTCGGCAGTGTAGTGGAGCATCATGGGAAATGTAGTTCCAAAACAGCTGGGGTGCCGAGGTTCGCCATCACTGCCCTAAAGCGTATCCAAACCCAAGAACAAAAACTGAGAGTATTGCAGTTTTTCTGTTCTTAGATGGGACGGCTGCATTTGTTTTTTTTGTTTTTTTACACCTTTTCATTTTATTTTACCCTGGTAATCCTGCCTTTTAAGGGCTCATCCATTTGTGCTGTACACTCTGAAGTAGGGCTGCAACTAACGATTATTTTCATAATCGATTAGTTGGCCGATTATTGTTTCGATTAATCGATTAATCGGCTAATAACCTTAAAAAAAAATGTGTGGTGTATAATTTAGTTAATATGTAAAGTTTAAAAAAAAGGCAATTTATTCTTAAATATCTCTATGCAGTGGTAAATATAAACAACCAGCTATATGGTTAGGGAGCAAAATATCAAATCCACTCTGAGAATAACAGACAGAATCGATATACTGTATACACTATTAGAGGAGATATACTGTATACACTATTAGAGGAGATATACTGTATACACTATTAGAGGAGATATACTGTATACACTATTAGAAGAGACTTAGGCCCCTTTCACACGATCGGACCGTTCAGATCCGCCTGTCAGTTTTGACGGCGGATCTGAACGTGTGCTCCATGTTAGTCTATGGAGCGTCGGATGTCAGCGGAGACATCTCCGCTGACATCCGACCCGGTCCGATCCGCCAAAAGCAGACGTATGGCTCTACGTCCAGATCCGTGGCTGGCGGATCGGATCAGGTGAGATCTGATGAACGCGGACACACTGTCCGTTTTCATCCGATCTCTCCATAGAGACCAGCGCCGCTCGCAAGCCCCTCCCCGCTCAGTGAGCAGAGAGGGACTTGTCATCCGCCGGTTCAGCGGAGATCAACGGAGTGATCTCCCGCTGAGCCGGCGGACAGAGGCGGGCTCCGTGGAAGCGGAGTCCGCCTCGTGTGAAAGGGGCCATACTGTTTTTTGGGCAATTTGTTGTTGGGCAGAATAAAAAAAAAAGTCCCTGACCCTTTCCAAATACGCAGCAGCTGAAAAAAGCATAGCATGTGAGTGTGTCCCATAGGAAACCATGTAATGAACTGTAGTACGTTTCTGCAAAAACAACCAAAAAACACATAGGTGTGAACCGGGTCTAAGACGTTTAGTAACATAATGGGGTTAAAAAAATAACTAAAATGAGCCCTTTATAGTACAAAAAAAAAGCAGATAATCACTACTGTAATGCCGCGTACACACGATCGGAATTCTCGTCGGAAAAAACTCTGACGGTTTTTCCGACGGAATTCCGAAAGAATTCCGCTCAAGCTGTGTTGCCTACACACGATCACACCATATTCCGACGGTCAATAACACAGCGGCATAAAACACGTTCGACAGCACTATAAAAAGGAAGTTTAATGCTTCCGAGCATGCGTCAAATTGTTTCCGAGCATGCGTCGGAATTTTGCGTGTCGGAATTGCATACACACAGAAAATCCGATAGAAAGGTTTTCCGTCGGAAAAATTGAGAACAGGTTCTCAATCCAAAGTCCGTCGGAAATACCGACAGAAAAAGACCGATGGGCATACACACGGTCGGAAAATCCAATGAAAAGCTCCCATCGGACTGTTTCCATCGGAAATTCCGACCGTGTGTACGCAGCATTAGGGTTTAATTTTTTTTTTACCGTAGAACTGTGAAAGTAATATTTACAGTAGTGATTATTTGCTCTTTTTGTACTATAAAGGCTCATTTTATTTTTTTTTTTACCCCCATTATATTACTGGCCAATTAATCGATTATGAAAATAGTAATCGATTAATTTCATAATCGATTAGTTGTCGATTAATCGATTAGTTGTTTCAGCCCTACTCTGAAGACTAATCAACATTGTGATCGTTCTTCTAAGAATATTTGACAGGCGGTGAGGACGTGTTGTATATGACCGCCTCACTGCCTGCTTTGACCACTTCCGCTCCGGAAGATTTACCCCCCCCCCTTCATGACAAGGCAATTTTTTGCCATACGGCACTGCGTTACTTTAATTAAAAATTGCGCGGTCGTGCTGCACTGTACCCAAGTAAAATTGATGTCCTTTTTTTCCCCCACAAATAGCGATTTCTTTTGGTGGTATTTGATCACCTCTGTGGTTTTTATTTTTTGCGCTATGAACAAAAAAAGACCGAAGATTTTTGAAAAAAAAAAATAATTTTATACTTTCTGCTATAAAACATATCCAATAAAAAAAAATGTAATCTCATTTCTTCATCAATTTAGGCCAATATGTATTCTGCTACATGTTTTTGGTAAAAAAAAAAAAAAAATCACAATAAGCGTGTATATGTGTGTGTGTGTATATATATATATATATATATATATATATATATATATTGATTGGTTTGCGCAAAAGTTATAGCGTCTACAAACTAGGGGATATATTTATGGAATTTTTATTTACTTATTTAGCGATTTTTAGCAGGACTGTGATATTTTGGCGGACAAATCGGACACCAAAGCCGCGTACACACGATCAGACTTTCTGACAGACGGGAAATGTTCGATGACAGGCTGTTTGGCGGTAAATCCAACTGTATGTACGCTCCACTGGTCAACTGTTGTCGGATTTTCCACAAACAAATGTTGGCTGGCAGGTTTTAAAATTTTCCACGGACAAATGTCTGTTGTCGGATTTTCCGAGCGTGTGTACACAAGTCCGTCGGACAAAAGTCCAAAGTACAAACACGCATGCTGGGAAGCAAGGATGAGCCAGAAGCGGTCGGTCTTGTAAACTAGCGTTCGTAATGGAGAATTAACATTCGTGACGCGGCAAATTATGAAATCTGGAAATGCAGCGCACAATTTTCTTCCTTAATGGGATAATAATGGAGCTGCTTTGCTGGTGATACTGATGGAGTTATTGCAAACTAATTTTCAAAGGCTTTTTTTTTTCTAGTGATATCAAGAATAATATTATTATGTTTTGTTTTCTTTTATTTGTGCAAGTTACCACAACACCATTATCCTGTAGTTTTTAAGATCAAAGATACAACTATGTTGGTGTCCCTTGTCAATTTTACATTGTATTTTTTTTAATGTAACTTCCTACTCCCAAACTGTCATTTGAAGTAAAACACAAACGCCAAGTATTATTCTACACAATTATTTTATTGTGCATTAAAAAAAGAAAACAAATAAAATTAGACATGATATCTGCCAATAGAACTTAACCAAAAAGTGCAATCTATGCATCCAAAAATAAAGAAAATATACCAAATCAAATCATTATTATTCAACCAAACAATAATGTCAAAGCAAGAACTCCAAGGCCAATAATAAATAACATGTTATCTCCTCCGGAAAATGTCTGGTTGATGAACGGCTGTTCAGAAACAAACTGAAAAGCACGAAATGAAAAGTGCAAAATGAAAAACACGAAAAGAAAAGAGCCAATCAACACTGACCAAACTTCTACTAACACGAAATTAGCAGAAGGAGCCCAAAGGGTGGCGCTAAAGAGCTGAAACACCATGTAGTACGTCACTACGTTCGTAATTGTTGGCCAACAATTGTGTGGCCGTGTGAATGCAAGACATGTTTGGGCCAAAGCCCTTTGGACAAAAATTCCACGGTTTTGTTGGCCAACAATCCGATCGTGTGTACGAGGCTTTAGTGACACTTTTGAGACTTTGTGGGGACCAGTGACACTAATACAGTAATCAGTGCTAAAAATATGCACTGTCACTGTACTAATGACACTGGCAGGGAAGGGGTTCACATCAGCGGCGATCAAATGGTTAACTGTGTGCCTAGCCAGTGTTTGTGTACTGTGAGGGAGGTGCTTTTACTAGGGAAGGCATGGATCCATGTTCCCACTTTGGACAACGAGTCTGCGGTACCTGCTGATTGGCTCCGCTGTGTATAATCACAGCAGGAGCGTGCTGTCAGCGGCGTGCATTTACGCCCACTACCCAGAAGAGCCGCATCACGTCTCTATACGTGATCCGGTGCACAGCTGCCTCCCTGTAGTACTAAAACTGCTATAAGGTGGTCAGCAAATGGCGCCCTCTTGATCCTCACACTAGTGCACTTGAATGGGTGGCTTTGAGCCTGGCAAAAGCATCAGGGGGTATAATTCTTGCTTTATATGAACACCCCTGGCTGCTTTTGATTGGCTTACGATTGGCTAGGTGTTGGTGCCAGATTTTTTTAGTCCCCGCCCCAGTTCTTTTTGAATAGCACAACTACCCACTTGTTGTTGACAGAGCTTTCAGACACTTTGTGCCAAACTCCTGGCCATAGGCCATTTGTGAATAAAGAACTGTCCACACATAAAATGCATTTTTCACACTTTACTGTGAATGATTGATTGAATGAATGAATGAATGAATGATTTGTATAGCGATGCAACTGCGAACTGAATCGCCTCAAGGCGCTTGATCCGACCTGCGTTGATTCCTTCTTAGAAGAGGTGGGTCTTAATTTCTTTCCCGAAGGCCTGATGGTTTCCTTCCACGCAGATGTTCTTAGGTAGAGCGTTCCATAGCCATGGTCCTTGGACTGCAAATCTTTGTTCTCCCCTTGATTTGTATCGGGATTTGGGGATGAGGAGGAGGTTTTGGTTGGTTGATCGGAGGTTGCGATTGGGAGTGTAGTGTTTTATTTTTTCGCATAAGTATTGAGGAGCGTTTCCTTGTGTGCATTTGTGGGTCAGGCAGAGGGTCTTGAATGGAATCCGATCCTTTACGGTTAGCCAGTGTAGGATTCTCATGGAGGGGGAGATGGATTCCCATGTTTTTTTTCCTGTGACTAGTCTCGCTGCCGTGTTTTGAACGACTTGTAGGCATACAATCTGGAATTTAGGTAGTCCTATGTAGAGTGAGTTTGCATAGTCGAGTCGAGAGTTGATGATTGTTCCTACCACTATTGCTTTTTCCTTTTCTGGAATGAAGGGGATGAGTCTACGTAGCAGGCGTAGAAGGTGGTAGGATCCGCTGACTACTGATCCTATTTGTGCGTCCATTGACATTTCTGAATCGAAGATGACTCCGAGACTTTTAGCTTTTCTGCTTAGGAGGATGGTCTGGCCAAGGATGGTGGGCGGAGTCCATGGGGTCGTAGATTTAAAATATTTCGGTTTGCATTTAGGAGAATGAGATCTGTTTTGGATCCATTAAGTTTGAGGGAGCTTGTGGACATCCAGTCATCTATCGATGTGAGGCATTTTTCTAATTCCTGATATTGGTCTTTTTGTTCGGGGATCCGAAGGTAGAGTTGAGTATCATCCGCATATGAGTGGAAGCATATGTCTGATTTGCTGATGATTTTGAGGAGTAGACGGATGTAAATGTTGAAGAGCACGGGTGACAAAGGTGATCCTTGGGGGACTCCATAGGAGACTGCGTGAAATTCAGAGGTGTAGGTTCCGAGTTTCACTGTCTGTGACCGATTTCCTAAAAAGGAAGTGAACCATAGTAGGTCTGAATCTGTGACTCCTGCTACTTCTTTGAGGCGGGTGAGTAGAGTGTTGTGATCCAGTGTGTCGAACGCTGCACTAAGGTCCAGGAGCACCAGGAGACATGATTCTCCATCATCTGCTGCTTCCAAGGCATCGTCCCATATTTTGAAGAGTGCTGTTTCTGTGCCATGGCACGGGCGAAAGCCTGATTGCAGATGGTCCAGGAGATTGTGTGTGTCCAGATGGAGTTGTAGCTGTTGTACCACTGCTTTCTCCATAATCTTGGAGATGGTGTTCAGGCTAGTTATCGGTCTTCAGTGGTTAGGGTCTTTGGGGTCCAGGTTGGATTTCTTTAGGAGGGGTTTGACTATGCCTTGCTTGAGGGAGTTCAGAACAATTCCTTCTTTGAATGATTGATTTATGAGTAGTGTCATAGTAGGTGCCAGGATGTCAGAAGTTTTGTGGGGATGATATCATTGGGTGATGTGCTGTTTCTGAGGCTTCTGATGATGTTTTTGGTGGTGTCTGTGGCGATCGGGGTCAGCGAAAAAATTTGGTGGTTGAGTGACGTTTGAATCGGTTTCCTCTTTTTGGATAGGGTTGATTGTTTTTTTTCCCGAATGTTGGTGATTTTGTCGATAAAAGAATCCGATAGCTCGTTGCAAAATTCTTGAGTTTTGTTTGTTGGGGGCTCTAGGCAGGTAGGGTTCATAGTCTGGGCGACTAGTTTAAATCGTTCACGAGGGCGGCTAAGGGCTTTTGTGATGGTGTTTGAGAAGTGTTCTTTTTTTGCTTTGAAGATTGCTTTGTGATATTTCATTGTGAGTGTATTGTAGTTTGTGTGGTTTTCCTTAGTAGAGTTTCTTCTCCAGGCTCTTTCAGCTCTTCTACGTTCCTGCTTCAGTAGAGTAAGAGTGCCATTAAACCATCCAGAATTTTTGTTGCCGATGAGTGTTCTACGTTTCGGCGCCACTGCGTCTGCTGTTTGTAGTAATGTTTTGTTTAACCACTTGCTTACTGTGCACTTAAACACCCTTCCTGCCCAGACCAATTTTCAGCTTTCAGTGCTCTCACACTTTGAATGACAATTACTCAGTCATGCAACACTGTACCCAAATGAATTTTTTGTCCTTTTTTCCCACAAATAGAGCTTTCTTTTGGTGGTATTTGATCACCTCTGGGGTTTTTTTTTCCGCTATAAATGAAAAAAGACGGAAAATTTTGAAAAAAAAAAAAAAGCATTTTTCTTAGTTTATGTGATAAAATTTAGCAAATTATTAATTTTTCTTCATAAATTTTGGCCACAATTTATATTGCTACATATCTTTGGTAAAAATAACCCAAATTAGTGGATATTATTTGGTCTTTGTGAAAGTTATAGAGTCTACAAGCGGTGGTGCGAATCATAAAAAATTTAGCACACCTGATGTACTGGTGGCCTATCTCATTTCTTGCGACCCAAACAAGCCAGGAAAGTACAAATACCCCCCAAATGACCCCTTTTTTGAAAGTAGACATTCCAAGGTATTTAGTAAAATGCATGGTGAGGTTTTTGATGTTGTCATTTTTTTCCCACAATTCTTTGCAAAATGAAGATTTTTTTTTTCCCCACAAAATGTTCATTGTAATAGGTTATTTCTCTCACATGGCATGTGTATACCACAAATGACACCCCAAAATACATTCTGCTACTCCTCCTGAGTATTACGATACCACATGTGTGGGACTTTTACACAGCCTGGCCACTTACAGAGGCCCAATATTGAAATAGCACCATCAGGCGTTCTACAAGCATAAATGACACATCTAATTTCTCAACCACCTATTACAATTTTGAAGGCCCTGGAGCACCAGGACAATGGAAACGCCCACAAAGTGACCCCATTTTGGAAAGCTAACACCCCAACGTATAATCTATGAGGCATAATGAGTCTTTTGAACGGTTCATTTTTTTCCAGAAGTTTGGGGAAAATGTGGAAAAAAAATGAAAACGCATTTTTTTTACGCTAAGTTGTTCATTTATAAAGATATTTCCAACACATAGCATGTACATAGCAAAAATTACACCCCAAAATACATTCTGCTACTCCTGAGTATTACGATACCACATGTGTGAGACTTTTACACAACCTGGCCACTTACAGAGGCTCAATATTGAAATAGCACCATTAGGCGTTCTACAAGCATAAATGACACATCTCATTTCTCAACCACCTATTACATTTTGAAGGCCCTGGAGCACCAGGACAATGGAAACGCCCACAAAGTGACCCCATTTTGGAAAGCTTACACCCCAACGTATAATCTATGAGGCATAATGAGTCTTTTGAATGGTTCATTTTTTTCCAGAAGTTTTGGGAAAATGTGGAAAAAAAATGAAAACGCATTTTTTTTACGCTAAGTTGTTCATTTATAAGATATTTCCAACACATCGCATGTACATAGCAAAAATTACACCCCAAAATACATTCTGCTACTCGTCCTGAGTATGGCGATACCCCATGTGTCAGACTTTCCCACTACCTGGCCACATACAGAAGCCCAACATGCAAGTAGCACCTTTAGGCTTCTAACACATAGCATGTATACACCAAGAATTGCACCCCCAAATACATTCTGCTGAGCAAAGGGTAAAAAAAAGGCTCACCTTTGGTTTTAGCAGGCAGGAATATCGTTCCAGAGCAGTCAAAGCATTTGTCTAGACAGCCAAAAGAAAAGTCCAGGAATTGTCCAGGCAGCAGACAGATATGGAAAGTATGAACATGGTTCAGTACAGTCCAAGGTTTAGAAGGCAGTTCAGGTAACAGGCATAGGTATGGCCAGTTCAGGTAACAGGCAAAGGCATGGCCAGTTCAGGTGGCAAAGGCATGGCCAGTTCAGGTGGCAGGCAAAGGCATGGCCAGTTTAGGTGCCATGCAAAGGCATGGCCAGTTCAGGTGGCAGGCAAAGGCATGGCCAGTTCAGGTGGCATGCAGAGGCATGACCAGTTCAGATGGCAGCAGGTGGCACTTTGTACATTAGGCCTTGGTCAGGTAAGACCTGAGGACAGGGGTAGAGGCTTCTTCCCACCCAAATCTCTACGAAGCCTCTGAGTCTCCAGACCCTAATCCGAGAAAACAAAACCTGGAGAAAAATGTTTTCTCCACTCGGAAAACCTTTTCTGGAGCCCTTCACATGTGAGACCCTGTGCTGTACAGTGAGAGGGCAAATGATCAGTTCAGGAGGCAGGCAAAAAGCATGGTCATTTAACAGGCCGAGGTCAATTCACGTTGAAGGCAGAAAGATGTTTGGCAGAGGCATAGTCGTTAACAGTCCGGGTCATTCACAGAAATGGCAGAAAGTTGAAACTGGAAAAAAATCATCTTCACTTTACTAATCGTGCAGTGAAGTATGATAGCTCCGAAAGCACGTTCCAATACAGAGGCCTGGATGGGAGGGACAGTCGGGACAGTAGTATCGGGTGTCGCAGCGATTTCCTCGACTTGAACACACACGACATTTTTTTGGGGGTTTGCGACCTGTTTGGGTAGGAGGGAGAAGTTCAGGAAAGTGCCTTTCATGGAGTCTGGCTACTTCATCAGAGCGAATTAGTTGAGTGGGTTGGCCATGGGGATAGATGACGGCTGTGATGACGTCTTCTTGAAATTTTAGATATGTCAGGGAACTTTGGGTGCACTTAGAAAAAATAATATAGGAATTGAACATGGCTAGTTGCATCAAATAAATGGCGACTTTTTTGTACCAAAACAGCGATCTCCTGGTGGCCAAGTAGGGCTGCATCATCTGGTCGTTCATATCCACCCCCCCCCCATGTATAGGTTATACTCATGGATACATTTTGGCTTCTGGATGGGGCCTTTTCTTCTCTGCAGTTCCACCAAGGTGTCGTTGTGTATTGTGGAAAGGATGTAGACGTCTCTTTTTTTATCTCTCCACTTCAGCGCTAGTACCTCTTCAGTCTGCATACTGGCCTTTTCACCCGGCTTCAATTTCTTGGCGACCAATGTCTGTGGGAAGCCTTTAGGTAGAGATGGCGGAAAAGTGGGAGACTTGTGTAGAAATTGTCTACATATAGGTGATAACCTTTCCCAAGCAATGGTTGGATCAGCTGCCAGACAATTTTGCCATTTGTTCCCATGTAGGTAGGGCATCCAGGGGGATTTAGCTTTTTGTCTTTTCCCTCATAAATTATAAAGTCATATGTGTAGCCCGTGGCCCTGTCACACGCCTTATAAAATTTTACCCCACGTCTGGCTCTTTTACTGGGGATGTATTGCTGGATTCCAAGTCTTCCAATGAAGTGTAATAGTGATTCATCTACACAGATATTTTTATCTGGGGTAAACAGTTGCTTGAAGCTGGCGCAAAAAAAATTGATTAGGGGCCGAATTTTGAATAATTTATAGTAACTGGGATGATTTCGAGGGAGGCATTGGGCATTGTTATTGAAATGTAAAAATCGCATAATCATTTCATAACGGGTTCTGGGCATCATTGATGAATAGATCGACATGTGGTGGATATGTTGGGTAGACCAGTAGGAATGGACTTCATTTTTTTTGTCAGCCCCATGTTGAGGGTTAAGCCAAGGAAAATTTTTAATTCTTCAATGGTGAGGGGTTTCCAAACAAAAGGGCGGGCATAGGAAGAACTTGGATTGTTGGCTATATGTTGGCTGGCATATAGATTACATTGCTCCACAATGTAGGTTAGGAAATCATTGGGAAAACATAAGTGAAAATAATAAAGTGGGGTTACATTTTCCGTCTGTATCTGAGGGCCTGGCTGGGCTGTAAAAAGGGAAATTACAGGTTCTACTGACGTATCGGGCAGCCATGTTGGATACAGTAGAACATCTGGAAGGCTAGTATGGGCACTGCCTCGTTGATGTGACGCTCCATTGCTAGCATCTGGCCTATCTTCTAGGAAGGTTGCAGAACTGCTGGTGGATGCCTGCCTATCCCGGAGTGCTGCGCTGCTGGTGGATGCCTGCATATCATCCTGGAGTGCTGCGCTGCTGGTGGATGCCTGCCTATCCCGGAGTGCTGCGCTGCTGGTGGATGCCTGCCTATCCCGGAGTGCTGCGCTGCTGGTGGATGCCTGCCTATCCCGGAGTGCTGCGCTGCTGGTGGATGCCTGCCTATCCCGGAGTGCTGCGCTGCTGGTGGATGCCTGCATATCATCCTGGAGTGCTGCGCTGCTGGTGGATGCCTGCATATCATCCTGGAGTGCTGCGCTGCTGGTGGTTGTCTGCGCCTGCTCATTTCTCCCGCTTCTCCTTGTTAGGATTCTATCTTCCTCTGTTTCCCTCTCGGAGCCACTGCTGTCCACTGGCTCATAGTCGCTATCCGAGTCTGACAGAGAGAGTTCCCCGCTACTCTCGTCCGACATACTCTGGAGTATCTGGAAAGCCTCCTCTGCGCTGTACGACCTTTTAGTCATGTTGACGGGCAGATGTGTCAGATGGCGGGTGGCAGATGTCAGATGGCGGGTGGCAGATGTCAGATGGCGGGCGGCAGATGTCAGATGGCAGGCGGCAAATGTGCCTGATGGCAGGCGACAAATGTGCCTGATGGCGGGCGGCAAATGTGCTTGATGGCGAGCGGCAAATGTGACTATTGGCGAGCGGCAAATGTGACTGATGGCGGGCGTCAGATGTGACTGATGGCGGGCGTCAGATGTGCCTGATGGCGGGCGTCAGATGTGCCTGATGGCGGGCGTCAGATGTGCCTGATGGTGGCGGGCGGCTGAGCCTGATGATGGCCGGAAGATATGCGGATGATGGCGGCAGATGTGCCGGATGATGGCGGGCAGATGTGCCGGATGATGGCGGACAGCTGTGCCGGATGATGGCGGACAGCTGTGCCGGATGATGGCGGACAGCTGTGCCGGATGATGGCGGGCAGCTGTGCCGGATGATGGCGGGCAGCTGTGCCGGATGATGGCGGGCAGCTGTGCCGGATGATGGCGGGCAGCTGTGCCGGATGATGGCGGGCAGATGTGCCGGATGATGGCGGGCAGCTGTGCCGGATGATGGCGGACAGCTTTGCCGGATGATGGTGGACAGATGTGCCAGATGATGGCGGACAGATGTTCACTGTGTTTTGGGGACACTGTGTTTTGGGGACACTAGCTAGGTGATCAGTGGGTTAACAGCAGACAAACAGCTATTCAACTCACTGATCTCCTTGGCTGCAGCACAGATCTCTCTTCCTCTCCTCACTGACAGGCTCTGTGTGAGGAGAGGAAGAGATGAGAGCAGTTACAACTGCTCTATTTACATTACATGACGACTGTGATTGGACACAGTCGTCATGTGATCAGGAGGGACAATCACATGGCCCTCCTGTCTCACTCTTCTCTGCTGTCTCTGGAGGACACAGGTAGATCGGGATCGCGCCGCTGCGCGGGCACGCATCGGCGCGATCTCCTGTCATCTGCCGCCCTTCCCCCTTTGTTGTTATTGCGATGGCTGTGATTAGACACAGCCATAGCATGGATCAGGAGGGCAAATTACATTGCCCACCTGCCGTGCCGAGATGCGGCGTGTGCGGGGGACACGCGCGCATCGGGATCACGTGGCTGCGCGGGAGTGCGCCCGCGCGATCCCGCTACTTCTGAAGGACGTTCCGGAACGTCCAGTCAGAAGTAGGCGGCCCCACCCGCCCGTATATGTACAGTGGCCGGGTGGGAAGGGGTTAGGGAGCTGAGTGTTTTTTTTCATCGATTGGTTTAAATTTAGGCTTGCTATTTTGTTTGATAATGTGGGTTTGAAGAGTTCCGAGTGTAGTTTCTTCTGGGATCTGGTCCAGTGTGTTGTTGAGTGGTTCGGTTTATGGAGGGTGGTGTTGGTGGTGATTTTAAATTTGATAGCGCGATGGTCTGTCCATG
Organism: Lithobates sylvaticus; assembly: GCA_028564925.1. Classification (NCBI taxonomy): domain Eukaryota; kingdom Metazoa; phylum Chordata; class Amphibia; order Anura; family Ranidae; genus Lithobates; species Lithobates sylvaticus. Next base: position 585,500,347 of record CM053029.1, read on the forward strand.
GTAGCGGTAAGTTGTTGAGTATATTGATGTCGATATTTTGTTTGAAGATGAGGTCCAGAGTGTGCCCTGAACCATGCGTAGGAGCATTTATCAGTTGTTGAAGACCTAGTTCTTCCAGTTGGCTTATGCAGGCAGAGGCGATGGGGTCTTCGGTGTTGTTTGCCCAGAGATTGAAGTCTCCAAGTACCAGGAAGTTTTTGGTTTTCAGGGTGTGCATTAAAATAAATTCGGTGAAGGGTATCAGGAGATTGGTCTTTGGCCCTGGTGGTCTGTAGCATAGCAGTATATGAATGGTGTCTCTTGGGGTGTTGTTTGCAGCTGTAGAGAAAGTGTCTCCATAAAAGGCACTGGGTTCTGTAGCGTAGGTTTCCCGAGCACAAGGTGCGATTTGAAGATCACTGCTAGGCCTCCTCCTTTTTTTCCTATTCTATGCTCCGTTAGGATCCTGTATTTTACAGGGACCAATTCGGTTAAGATGGTGTTGCAGTCGGGTGTTAGCCAGCTTTCCGTGATGAAGAGACAATCTATGTTGTTTTGGGTGATGAAGTCATGCTAATGAAGCTGCTTTGCTGGTGATATTATTGCAAACTAATTTTCAAAGGCTTTTTTTTTTCTAGTGATATCAAGAATAATATTATTATGTTTTGTTTTCTTTTTATTTGTGCAAGTTACCACAACACCATTATCCTGTAGTTTTTAAGATCAAAGATACAACTATGTTGGTGTCGCTTGTCAATTTTACATTGTATTTTTTTTAATGTAACTTCCTACTCCCAAACTGTCATTTGAAGTAAAACACATAGCCAAGTATTATTCTCCACAATTTATTTATTGTGCATTAAAAAAAGAAAACAAATAAAATTAGACATGATATCTGCCAATAGAACTTAACCAAAAAGTGCAATCTATGCATCCAAAAATATACCAAAATATACAAAATCAAATCATTATCATTCAACCAAACAATAATGTCAAAGCAATAACTCCAAGGCCAATAATAAATAACATGTTATCTCCTCCGGAAAATGTCTGGTTGATGAACGGCTGTTCAGAAACAAACTGAAAAGCACAAAATGAAAAGTGCAAAATGAAAAACGCGAAAAGAAAAGCGCCAATCAACACTCACCAAACTTCTACTAACACGAAATTAGCAGAAGGAGCCCAAAGGGTGGCGCTAAAGAGCTGAAACACCATGTAGTACGTCACTACATTCGTAATTGTTGGCCAACAATTGTGTGGCCGTGTGAGTGCAAGACATGTTTGGGCCAACGCCCTTCGGACAAAAAATCCACAGTTTTGTTGGCCAACAATCCGATCGCGTGTACGAGGCTTTAGTGACACTTTGCGGGGACCAGTGACACTAATACAGTAATCAGTGCTAAAAATATGCACTGTCACTGTACTAATGACACTGGCAGGGAAGGGGTTCACATCAGCGGCGATCAAATGGTTAACTGTGTGCCTAGCCAGTGTTTGTGTACTGTGAGGGAGGGGCTTTTACTAGGGAAGGCATGGATCCATGTTCCCACTTTGGACAACGAGTCTGCAGTACCCACTGATTGGCTCCGCTGTGTATAATCACAGCAGGAGCGTGCTGCCAGCGGCGTGCATTTACGCCCACTACCCAGAAGAGCTGCATCACGTCTCTATACGTGATTTGGTGCACAGCTGCCTCCCTGTAGTACTAAAACTGCTATAAGGTGGTCAGCAAATGGCGATCTCTTGATCCTCACACTAGTGCACTTGAATGGGTGGCTTTGGGCCAGGCAAAAGCATCAGGGGTATAATTCTTGCTTTATATGAACACCCCTGGCTGCTTTTGATTGGCTTACGATTGGCTAGGTGTTGGTGCCAGATTTTTTTAGTCCCCCGCCCCACTTCTTTTTGCATAGCACAACTACCCACTTGTTGTTGACGGAGCTTTCAGACACTTTGTGCCAAACTCCTGGCCATAGGCCATTTGTGAATAAAGAACTGTCCACACATAAAATGCATTTTTCACACTTTACTGTGAATGAATGAATGATTTGTATAGCGATGCAACTGCGAACTTAATCGCCTCAAGGCGCTTGATCCGACCTGCGTTGATTCCTTCTTAGAAGAGGTGGGTCTTAAGTTTTTTCCTGAAGGCCCGGTGGTTTCCATTCCAAGCGGATGTTCGTGGGTAGAGTGTTCCATAGCCGTGGTCCTTGGACTGCAAATCTTTGTTCTCCCCTTAATTTGTACCGGGATTTGGGGATGAGGAGGAGGTTTTGGTTGGTTGATCGGAGGTTGCGATTGGGAGTGTAGTGTTTTATTTTTTCGCATAAGTATTGAGGAGCGTTTCCTTGTGTGCATTTGTGGGTCAGGCAGAGGGTCTTGAATGTAATCCGATCCTTTACGGTTAGCCAGTGTAGGATCCTAAGTGAGGGGAGATGGATTCCCATGTTTTTTTTTTCCTGTGACTAGTCTCGCTGCCGTGTTTTGAATGACTTGTAGGCGTGCAATCTGGAATTTAGGTAGTCCTATGTAGAGTGAGTTTGCGTAGTCGAGTCGAGAGTTGATGATTGTTCCTACCACTATTGCTTTTTCCTTTTCTGGAATGAAGGGGATGAGTCTACGTAGCAGGCCTAGAAGGTGGTAGGATCCGCTGACTACTGATCCTATTTGTGCGTCCATTGACATTTCTGAATCGAAGATGACTCCGAGACTTTTAGCTTTTCTGCTTAGGGGGATGGTCTGTCCAAGGATGGTGGGCGGAGTCCATGGGGTCGTAGATTTAAAATATTTTGGTTTGCATTTAGGAGAAGGAGATCTATTTTGGATCCATTAAGTTTGAGTGAGCTTGTGGACATCCAGTCATCTATCGATGTGAGGCATTTTTCTAAATTCCTGATATTGGTCTTTTTGTCCGGGGTTCCGAAGGTAGGGTTGAGTATCATCCGTGTATGAGTGGAAGCATAGGTCTGATTTGCTGATGATTTTGAGGAGTAGACGGATGTAAATGTTGAAGAGCACGGGTGACAAAGGTGATCCTTGGGGGACTCCATAGGAGACTGCGCGAGATTCAGAGGTGAAGGCTCCAAGTTTTACTGTCTGTGACCGATTTCCTAAAAAGGAAGTGAACCATAGTAGGCCTGAATCTGTGACTCCTGCTACTTCTTTGAGACGGGTGAGTAGAGTGTTGTGATCCAGTGTGTCGAACGCTGCACTAAGGTCCAGGAGCACCAGGAGACATGATTCTCCATCATCATCTGCTGCTTCCAAGGCATCGTCCCATATTTTGAGGAGTGCTGTTTCTGTGCCATGGCACGGGCGAAAGCCTGATTGCAGATGGTCCAGGAGATTGTGTGTGTCCAGATGGAGTTGTAGCTGTTGTACCACTGCTTTCTCCATAATCTTGGAGATGGTGTTCAGGCTAGTTATCGGTCTTCGGTGGTTAGGGTCTTTGGGGTCCAGGTTGGGTTTCTTTAGGAGGGGTTTGACTATGCCTTGCTTGAGGGAGTTCAGGACAATTCCTTCTTTGAATGATTGATTTATGAGTAGTGTTATAGTAGGTGCCAGGATGTCGGAGCATTCTTTCAGAAGTTTTGTGGGGATAATATCATTGGGTGATGTGCTGTCTCGGAGGCTTCTGATGATGTTTTTGGTGGGGTCTGTGGCGATCGGGGTCAGCGAAAAATTCGGTGGTTGAGTGACATTTGAATCGGTTTCCTCTTTTTGGATAGGGTTGATAGTTTTTTTGAATTTTTTCCCGAATGTTGTCGATTTTGTCGATAAAAAAATCCGATAGCTCGTTGCAAAATTCTTGAGTTTCGTTTGTTGGGGGCTCTAGGCAGGTAGGGTTCATAGTCTGGGCGACTAGTTTAAATAGTTCACGAGGGCGGCTAAGGGCTTTTGTGATGGTGTTTGAGAAGTGTTCTTTTTTTGCTTTGAAGATCGCTTTGTGATATTTAATTGTGAGTGTATTGTAGTTTGTGTGGTTTTCCTTAGTAGAGTTTCTTCTCCAGGCTCTTTCAGCTCTTCTACGTTCCTGCTTCAGTAGAGTAAGAGTGCCATTAAACCATCCAGAATTTTTGTTGCCGATGAGTGTTCTACGTTTCGGCGCCACTGCATCTGCTGTTTGTAGTAATGCTTTGTTTAAGGAGCTGAGTGTTTTTTCCGTTGAGTGGTTTAAATTTAGGCTTGCTATTTTGTTTGATAATGTGGTTTTGAAGAGTTCCGAGTGTAGTTTCTTCTGGGATCTGGTCCAGTGTGTTGTTGTTGAGTGGTTCAGTTTCTGGAGGGTGGTGTTGGTGGTGATTTTAAATTTGATAGCGTGATGGTCTGTCCATGGTGGCGGTAAGTTGTTGAGTATATTGATGTCGATATTTTGTTTGAAGATGAGGTCCAGAGTGTTCCCTGAACCATGCGTAGGAGCATTTATCAGTTGTTGAAGACCTAGTTCTTCCAGTTGGTTTATGCAGGCAGAGGCGATGGGGTCTTCGGTGTTGTTTGCCCAGAGATTGAAGTCTCCAAGTACCAGGAAGTTTTTGGTTTTCAGGGTGTGCATTGAAATAAATTCGGTGAAGGGTATCAGATTTGTCTTTGGCCCTGGTGGTCTGTAGCATAGCAGTATATGAATGGTGTCTTGGGGTGTTGTTTGCAGCTGTAGAGAAAGTGTCTCCATAAAAGGTACTGGGTTCTGTAGCGTAGGTTTCCCGAGCACAAGGTGCGATTTGAAGATCACTGCTAGGCCTCCTCCTTTTTTTCCTATTCTATGCTCCGTTAGGATCCTGTATTTTACAGGGACCAATTCGGTTAAGATGGTGTTGCAGTCGGGGTGTTAGCCAGCTTTCCGTGATGAAGAGACAATCTATGTTGTTTTGGGTGATGAAGTCGTGGACTTCTTGTCTGTGCTTGACTGCTGATCTGGTGTTAATCAGGGTGCATGTTAAGTGTTGTGGTTGATTTGGGGTCTTCCTTTGATTGGTGGTTGATTGTGGGTTGATCCTTAGTAATTGCTCTTTCCGTAGTATTTTTTGAATGGACGTTGGCAATGTTGAGGTGATGTTTCTTAGCCTGTGAAGGGTTTCCGCTGAGTATTTGTAGATGCACATGTTGAGAGAAAATAAAAATGTTGGCTGTTGTAACATCGCTTGTGAGAGCAATAAAGTTCATACAGCCACTTGATCAAATGTGATCCTGCCACCGCCTTTCCTGGGCTCTGCCATCCAATCGCGGAGCACTCCAACCAGCGGCAATGGCTGCACTGTACAGAGAGAGAGTAATGCCCCGTACACACGATCGGAAATGCCACCACCAAAAGACCGATGTGAGCTTTTGGTCAGAAAATGCGACCTAGTGTATGCTCCATTGTACTTTTGCTGGCAGCATTTCCGCCACAGACTTGTTAATGTTAGCAAAATCGTTGTGCAATCCTCTGCCACAGGAAGGCACAATCAGCTTCTTGTCACAAAGTTAAAGAGATGTCACACAGCCGACCCGGTGATACTGTGTGGTAGGTAACCCAGGATGCATCCTCCAACTGAGTCTCCAGGCCTTTTCAGAGGTACCAGCCTTGTTGCTCGGTCCTCTCCTGAAAAAGTCCTCCCCTGGATCCCCCAGTCGCTTGGCTTCTCCCCGCAGGCAAGACAGCACAGGACCACCCCTGGGCCTACGAAGCCTCGGGCCAGCCGGCACCGAGACACAGGAAAAAGGCAGCACACACCTCAGACCAGGAGGGCCATGAGGTCGGGGATAACGAACCCCAAAAAATGGCGTCTGTACCTTAAGTACCCTTACCCAGAATGTTCAGTGGGTAGACCACTCCCTCCGGGCTGTTTATGAGTAAAAGGGATACCCAATGCATTTAGCCTGTTGCATTTCCAACACTTACCGGTGGTGACAGCGACACCCACGGCCAAGTGGAAATTAGCACAACCCAGCTAAACTGGTAAAGAAACCAGAACTTTAGTATAATTATTCTGAGCCAAACTGCAGCTTCAGACAAACTTAAATTTACAAAAATAATAGCGTCTGCTCATCGGTCCTTAACCACTTTACGACCGGCGCACGAAGATGTACGTCGACAGAATGGCACGGACAGACAAAAGGGCTTACAGGTACATCCCCTTTAAGATTGCCGCCGTGCCATCGTGGGACCCCCGTGAGTCTGGTCGTGGGCCCCGCGGACTCGATCGCTGCGGGGATACCCGCGATCGTCTCACGGGATGTCTGAACGGGGAGATGCAGAAGTAAACAGCATCTCCCCGTTCTGCCTAGCAACTATTGACACGATCTCTGCTTCCTGTGATTGGAGCAGAGATCAGTGTTCACTAAATCACAGCCACGCCCCCCCCACAGTTAGTAACACGCCCCTAGGAAAACTTAACCCCTACACTGCCACCTAGTGGTTAACCCCTTCAATGCCAGTGTGATTTACACAGGAATCAGTGCATTAAATAGCACTGATTGCTGTATAAATGTGACAATGGTCCCAAAAATGTGTCAAAAATGTCTGATTTATCCGCCATAATGTCGCAGTCACAATAAAAATCGCTGATCGCCACCATTGCTAGTAAAAAAAAAAAATTATTAATAAAAATGCTATAAAACTATCCCCTATTTTGTAAACGCTATAACTTCTGCGCAAACCAATCAATAATCGCTTGTTTCATAGTTTCATAGTTTCATAGTTAGTAAGGTTGAATAAAGACATCAGTCCATCCAGTTCAACCTGAGTGAGTGTCTACAATTGTCCCCATCCCTGTACATAGCACACTCACATCAGTCCCTACCCTCAAGGAGCCCACAATCCAAGGTCCCCATTCATATACTAGGGTCAATTTTTGGACAGAAACCAATTAACCTACCTGCATGTCTTTGGATTGTGGGAGGAAACCGGAGTACCCGGAGGAAACCCACACAGGCACAGGGAGAACATGCAAACTCCAGGCAGGAAGTGTCGTGGTTGGGATTCGAACCAGCGACCCTTCTTACTGCTAGGTGAGAGTGCTAACCACTACACCACTGTGCCGCTTGTGATTTTTTTTTACCAAAAATATGTTGAAGAATACCTATCGGCCTAAACTGAGGAAAAAAAATTTTTTTATATATTTTTTGAGGGATATTTATTATAGCAAAAAGTAAAAAATAATGCATTTTTTTTCAAAATTGTTGCTTTTTTTTGTTTATAGCGCAAAAAATAAAAAACGCAGGGGGTGATCAAATACCACCAAAAGAAAGCTCTATTTGTGGGAAAAAAAAGGACGTCAATTTTGTTTGGGAGCCACGTCGCACGACCGCGTAACTGTCAGTTAAAGCGACGCAGTGCCGAATCGCAAAATGGGGCCTGGTCATTTGGCTGCAAATTGGTCTGGGGCTAAAGTGGTTAACGAAGGGAAACAGGCAGTTGAGCTTTGCGGCTTCACTGCCCGTTTCCTACCGCGCATGCGCGAGCCGCGCAGCGCTTTGCGAATGAGGCGCGCTGTGTTCTGGGAACTGTGTGTGTCCTAGAACACAGAGCGCCCCATTCCCCAGAAGACAACGCGAGGAGGAGAAGACTGAAGATCACCGCGGTGTAGGAAGTGGCAGATTAGGACGATCTGCCTAGCAACAGCCATTTCTGGTAAGTTAAAAAAAAAACATGTTTTCATTTTTTTTTTCATATTTTTAGGAATAGTTTGATGTAATTTTATTTTTTGGGTGGCCCTCCACTTTAAGTGGTTAATTAGCTATGGCCACGTCTATGGAAAGGTCTTCGGGAGTGTAGGAGCTGAGTGTCCTGTTCTATAGAGAGGCCTCAATTGCAAAACCGGCCGAACAGAATTCGTCGGCAGGTAAAACAGTTGACATGCGTTTAGTTGAGTGATATATTTAGCCGGCTGTTCGTAGTGAAGTGTTGAAGCATCGTGTCAGGTTTATTTAATTTGTTTTCCCTCGTATGGAAAGCATTAGCCCGCTTGGATCTCTGGGCCCTGGGCTACCATCCAGATTGTCTTTATTATAATCCAAGCGTGGAACGTGACAACATTATAAGGGATGGGGATGCTGTAGGACAAATCTAAGCATGTGTCATTTAACTCGGGAATGAAATCTGGCGTGACAATAAATGGCAGGCTTCCTCTTCAAATGATGTGAATTAAACAAGCTTATCGCGGCAGGTGTTCCTGGATGGAAAAGCAGCATGGAGTTTGCTCGTGAATTTCACTCTCAGTAAACACAAGTAATGTAAGATCTGTAGGAAGCTCATCTACACGCCGCAACTGCCTGTGACCCAGCGACAAGCGAGCAACAGGATCCCCCTTTTCTGTTACTGAGGCCGAGGCCATAGGACAGCGAGCTGCCTGCTGGAACAGCATGTGTCACCGCTAAATATAGCCTATATATACTAGCAGGGGTCCAACATTCTATTACCTTCCCGATGTGTGAGAACTAATATCACACCCATGTGTTCCTAGGCCAGCACTAGAAAATTCTAATATGCAGATTCTAATATATAATCAGATACTGGCTTTCCAGATTTTTACCTTTACTCAGTTACTGTATTTATCGGCGTATAACACGCGCCGGCGTATAACACGCACCCCAAGTTTAGGAGGGAATTTTAAGGAAAAAAACTTACATTTAAATGCCCATCAATGCAGCCTTATCAGTTCCACCTGCAGCCGTGTCCCAGTTCCACCTGCAGCCTTGTCCCAGTTCCACCTGCAGCCTTGTCCCAGTTCCACCTGCAGCCGTGTCCCAGTTCCACCTGCAGCCTTGTCCCAGTTCCACCTGCAGCCTTTTCCCAGTTCCACCTGCAGCCTTGTCCCAGTTCCACCTGCAGCCTTGTCCCAGTTCCACCTGCAGCCTTGTCCCAGTTCCACCTGCAGCCTTGTCCCAGTTCCACCTGCAGCCTTTTCCCAGTTCCACCTGCAGCCTTGTCCCAGTTCCACCTGCAGCCTTTTCCCAGTTCCACCTGCAGCCTTGTCCCAGTTCCACCTGCAGCCTTGTCCCAGTTCCACCTGCAGCCTTGTCCCAGTTCCACCTGCAGCCTTGTCCCAGTTCCACCTGCAGCCTTGTCCCAGTTCCACCTGCAGCCTTGTCCCAGTTCCACCTGCAGCCTTTTCCCAGTTCCACCTGCAGCCTTTTCCCAGTTCCACCTGCAGCCTTGTACCAGTTCCACCTGCAGCCTTGCCCCAGTTCCACCTGCAGCCTTGCCCCAGTTCCACCTGCAGCCTTGTCCCAGTTCCACCTGCAGCCTTGTCCCAGTTCCACCTGCAGCCTTGTCCCAGTTCCACCTGCAGCCTTTTCCCAGTTCCACCTGCAGCCTTGTACCAGTTCCACCTGCAGCCTTGCCCCAGTTCCACCTGCAGCCTTGCCCCAGTTCCACCTGCAGCCTTGTCCCAGTTTCACCTGCAGCCTTGTCCCAGTTCCACCTGCAGCCTTGCCCCAGTTCCACCTGCAGCCTTGTCCCAGTTCCACCTGCAGCCTTGCCCCAGTTCCACCTGCAGCCTTGCCCCAGTTCCACCTGCAGCCTTGCCCCAGTTCCACCTGCAGCCTTGTCCCAGTTCCACCTGCAGCCTTGTCCCAGTTCCACCAGCAGCCTTGTCCCAGTTCCACCAGCAGCCTTGTCCCAGTTCCACCTGCAGCCTTGTCCCAGTTCCACCTGCAGCCTTGTCCCAGTTCCACCTGCAGCCTTGCCCCAGTTCCACCTGCAGCCTTGCCCCAGTTCCACCTGCAGAATTAAAAAATGGCGCCGCCGAGATACAGAGCCGGATGTCTTGTGTATCTCGGCGGCGCTCGATAGTTCTTGGCGGCTTTCGGCCGCTCTCGACAGCTTTCGGCTGTTCTCGACGGCTTTCGGCTGTTCTCGTCGGCTTTAGGCCATTCTCGGCAGCTCTCTGCCGTTCTCGGCGGCCTACGCCGAGAATGGCCGAAAGCGTCCGACAGCCTCCGAGAACAGCTGAAAGCCTCCGAGAATGGCCGACAGCGGCCAAAAACCTCAGAGAACAGCCGAAAGCCTCCGAGAATGTCCGAAAGCGAGCAAAAGCCACCAAGAGCGGCCGAAAGCCGCGAGAATGGCCAGAGAGGCTTAGAATCGGTGGGGGATAGGCATATAACACACACCCGTCAGAGACTGCGGACATAATACTAGAGATGTCAGTGACTGCAGACATGATACAGGAGATGGTCAGAGACAGAGACTGCAGACATGATACAGGAGATGGTCAGAGACTGCAGACATGATACAAGAGATGGTCAGAGACTGTGTACATGATACAAGAGATGGTCAGAGACTGCGGACATGATACTAGAGATGGTCAGAGACTGCGGACATGATACTAGAGATGGTCAGAGACTGCTGACATGATACAGTTTCAATGACTGGACAACTTTGCACATTTTGTAAATACACCCCACAGGTTCCCATATAGATTGGCTGGTAAAATCAATACACTGAAGAGGAAGTTGTGCAATTCACAGGAGATATGAATCATCATGTAATTATGACTTCCCTCAGCAAACAAGATGTACAAGGCAGTACATATATGATCTGTGTATTCACAGGCTGGATGTTCTAAAAACAATGTATGCTATAATCCACCAGAGAGGACGGCAATAAATCTGCCTTTTATGACTTTTCCTCCAAGGTCAATGGTTCCCTCTTAATCCATACTACCCGTATACAGCACACGGCAGTCATAGATCTCTCTATAGCGGTGCTCACACTGTAGTGCACTTTGTCACGTAATCAGGAGAAAGTTTACTTTTCACTTTAAAGCCAAGATTAGATGGATTCCAGGTAGTAAATGCTACATGAATCATTTGCCCTTGAAAAATGCTAGGGGTGGGGGGTGTTTTTCAAAGTGATTTCTTGACTAAGAAAATAAGCGTGGAGATATGGATGGATGGGAGAGTTTGCTTTAAATATTAAAAATGGATGAAATAACCCAGATACAGTTACAGTAAGTTCCACTTTAATTTGGTTTAAGCCTATTGTAATCAATTGTGCAGCAGCACTTAGACTGGGAGAGGGAGGGGCGGGGCCAGGGAAAGACTAGGGTCTCAGAGGCAAAACCAGCCAACCGGTCTAATCAGTTTAATGAGTGCCATAATTGTACCACAGTGTGTGAAGCTAGTTTATTTTAACACACACATATACTGTACACACATATATATATATATATATATATATATATATATATATATATATATATATATATATATATATATACATACATACACTATATTACCAAAAGTATTGGGACACCTGCCTTTACACGCAAATTAACTTTAATGGCATGCCAGTCTTAGTCCGTAGGGTCCAATATTGAGTTGGCCCACCCTTTGCAGGTATAACAGCTTCAACTCTTCTGGGCTGTCCACAAGGTTTAGGAGGGTGTCTATGGGAATGTTTGACCATTCTTCCAGAAGCGCATTTGTGAGGTCAGGCACTGATGTTGGACGAGAAGGCCAGGCTTACAGTCTCCCCTCTAATTCATCCCAAAGGTGTTCTATCGGGTTGAGGTCAGGACTCTGTGCAGGCCAGTCAAGTTCCTCCACCCCAAACTCGCTCATCCATGTCTCTATGGACCTTTGTGGACTGGTGTGCAGTCATGTTGGAACAGGAAGGGGTCATCCCCAAACTGTTTCCACAAAGTTGGGAGCATGAAATTGTCCAAAATGTGGTATGCTGACGCCTTAAGAGTTCCCTTCACTGGAATTAAGGGGCCAAACCCAACCCCTGAAAAACAACCCCCACACCATAATCCACCAAATGATTTGGACTGGGCCGCAGGGCAGTATTCCAACATGATAACGACCCCAAACACACCTCCAAGATGACCACTGCCTTGCTAAAGAATCTGAGGGTAAAGGTGATGGACTGGCCAAGCATGTCTCCAGACCGAAACCCTATTGAGCATCTCTGGGACATCCTCAAACAGAAGGTGGAGGAGCGCAAGGTCTCTAACACCCACCAGCTCCGTGATGTCCTCATGGAGGAGGGGAAGAGGACTCCAGTGGCAACCTGTGAAGCTCTGGTGACCTCCATGTCCAAGAGGGTTAAGGCAGTGCTGGAAAATAATGGTGGCCACACAAAATATTGTCACTTTGGGCCCAATTTGGACATTTTCACTTAGGGGTGTACTCACTTTTGGTTGCCAGCGGTTTAGACATTAATGGCTGTGTGTTGAGTTATTTTGAGGGGACAGAAAATTTACACTGTTATACAAGCTGTACACTCACTACTTTACATTGTAGCAAAGTGTCATTTCTTCAGTGTTGTCACATGAAAAGATAGAAGAAAATATTTACAAAAAAGTGAGGGGGTGTACTCACTTTTGTGAGATTGTGTGTGTGTATTATATATATACGAGTGGTCTTCAAAAAGTTTCTGCCGTTTTTTATATTTCATAGAGTTCAAAAAGTGCGGAAACTTTTTGAAGAACCATGGTATGTACAGTGGTGTAAAAAAGTGTTTGCCCCCTTCCTCATTTCCTGTTCCTTTGCATATTTGTCACACTTAAGTGTTTCGGAACATCAAACCAATTTAAACAATAGTCAAGGACAACACAAGTAAACACAAAATGCAATTTGTAAATGAAGGTGTTTATTATTAAAGGTGAAAAAAAATCCAAACCATCATGGCCCTGTGTGAAAAAGTGATTGCCCCCCTTGTTAAAACATACTATAACTGTGGTTGTCCACACCTGAGTTCAATTTCTCTAGCCACACCCAGGCCTGATTATTGCCACACCTGTTCACAATCAAGGCATCACTTAAATAGGAGCTGCTTGACACAGTAAGGTCCACCAGAAGATCCTTAAAAGCTACACATCATGCCGAGACCCAAAGAAATTCAGGAACAATTGAGAAAGAAAGTAATTGAGATCTATCAGTCTGGAAAGGGTTATAAAGCCATTTCCAAAGCTTTGGGAATCCAGCGAACCACAGTGAGAGCCATTATCCACAAATGGCGAAGACACGGAACAGTGGTGAACCTTCCCAGGAGTGGCCGGCCGCCCAAAATTACCCCAAGAGCGCAGCGACGACTCATCCAAGAGGTCACAAAAGACCCCACAACAACGTCCAAGGAACTGCAGGCCTCACTTGCCTCAGTTAAGGTCAGCGTTCATGCCTCCACCATCAGGAAAAGACTGGGCAAAAATGGCCTGCATGGCAGAGTTCCAAGGAGAAAACCACTGCTGAGCAAAAAGAACATCAAAGCTCGTCTCAATTTCTCCACAACACATCTTGATGATCCCCAAGACTTTTGGGACAACATTCTGTGGACCGATGAGACAAAAGTGGAACTCTTTAGAAGGTGTGTGTCCAAGTATATCTGGCGTAGAAGGAACACTGCATTTCAGAAAAAGAACATTATACCAACCGTAAAATATGGTGGTGGTAGTGTGATGGTCTGGGGCTGTTTTGCTGCTTCAGGACCTGGAAGACTTGCCGTGATAAAAGGAACTATGAATTCTGCTGTCTACCAAGAGATCCTGAAGGAGAATGTCCGACCATCTGTTCGTGTACTCAAGCTGAAACGAACTTGGGTTCTGCAGCAGGACAATGATCCTAAACACACGAGCAAGTCCACCACCGAATGGCTGAAGAAAAACAAAATGAAGACTTTGGAGTGGCCTAGCCAAAGTCCTGACCTGAATCCTATTGAGATGTTGTGGTATGACCTTAAAAAGGCCGTTCATGCTCGAAAACCCTCTAATGTAACTGAATTAGGACAATTCTGCAAAGATGAGTGGGCCAAAATTCCTCCAGGACGCTGTAAAAGCCTCATTGCACGTTATAGCAAACGCTTGGTTGCAGTTGTTGCTGCTAAGGGTGGCCCAACCAGTTATTAGGTTTAGGGGGCAATCACTTTTTCACACAGGGCCATGATGGTTTGGATTTTTTTTCACCTTTAATAATAAACACCTTCATTTACAAATTGCATTTTGTGTTTACTTGTGTTGTCCTTGACTATTGTTTAAATTGGTTTGATGTTCCGAAACACTTAAGTGTGACAAACATGCAAAGGAACAGGAAATGAGGAAGGGGGCAAACACTTTTTCACACCACTGTATGTACAGTATATACGCGCCAATCAGCTATAACATTATGACCACCCACCATAACCCATTGGGACAGGAACTCCACTAGACCTCTGAAGGTACGCTGGGGTATATGGCACCAAGCTGTCAATAGAAGATCCTTTTAAGTCCTGTAAGTTGGGATGTGAGGTTTCAATGGATCAGACTTGTTTTTTCCATCATATTCCACAGGTGATTGGATTGATTGTGTTCCTCAATCCATGCTTAACCACTTTCAGCCCCGGACCATTTTGCTGGCTTAAGACCAGCGCACTTTTTTGCGATTCGGCACTGCGTCGCTTTAACTGACAATTGCGCAGACGTGCGACGTGGCTCCCAAACAAAATTGACGTCCTTTTTTCCCCACAAATAGAGCTTTCTTTTGGTGGTATTTGATCGCCCCTGCGGTTTTTATTTTTTGCGCTATAAACAAAAAAAGAGCGACAATTTAAAAAAAAAAACGCATTATTTTTTACTTTTTGCTATAATAAATATCCCCCAAAAATATATAAAAAAACATTTTTTTCCCTCAGTTTAGGTCGATACGTATTCTTCTATATATTTTTGGTAAAAAAAAAAAAAAAAAAATTGCAACAAGCGTTTAGTGATTGGTTTGCACAAAAGTTATAGCGTTTACAAAATAGGGGTTAGTTTTATAGCATTTTTATTAATAATACATTTTTTACTAGTAATGGCGGTGATCAGCGATTTTTTTATTGTGACTGCGACATTATGGCGGACACATCGGACATTTTTGACACATTTTTGGGACCATTGTCATTTATACAGCAATCAGTGCTATACAAATGCACTGATTCCTGTGTAAATGACACTGGCAGTGAAGGGGTAAACCACTAGGTGGCGGTGTAGGGTTAAGTGTTTCCTGGGGCGTGTTACTAACTATGGGGGGCATGGCTGTGTGTGACAGTCACTGATCTTTGCTCCAATCACAGGGAGCAGAGATCAGTGTCACTTGTTGCTAGGCAGAACGGGGAGATGCTGTTTACTTCCGCATCTCCCCGTTCGCCCTCCCCGTGAGATGATTGGGGGTTATCCCTGCGGTGATTGAGTCCGCGGGACCCGCGACCGGACTGACGGAGGTCCCAACCGGCGGCGCGCGCGCAATTGCACAGCAGCATATTCAAAGGGACATACCTGTACGCCCTTATGCCTGTCCGTGCCATTCTGGCAACGTAAATGTGTGTGCGCGCCGGTCGGGAAGTGGGTTAAAGTGGAGTTCCACCCTGAAAAACAAACACTGTAGCTGCTGACTTTTAATAAGAAACACTTACCTGTCCAGGGAGCCCACGAGGCCGATCCGTCCATCGAATCGGGTGCAGGCGCCGCCATAGTAGCCGAGGGAAACCGGAAGTGGAGCCTTCGGGCTTCACAGCCGGTTTCCTACTGAGCATGCCCGAGTTGTGTGGAGCTTTCTGAATGGCCCAATCGTCTTTTGGGACACACACAGGTCCCAGAAGGCAGCGGGGGGGAAGGAGGAGGGGCAGAGCTAGAAGAGGAAGTGACGTACCTTGTTGTGGCGAGGCTGGGACGGAAGTTCATCGTTAAACTACTAAGGCAGGTGGAAAAAAAAAAATCCAACAACGAGGGGGGGAGGGGGTGGTCTTTGCTTTAAGAACAAGTTCTAAAGTTGGGTGGAACTCCGCTTTAAAATTCATTGGACCAGACCACCTCCTTCCATTGCTACATGATACAGACATCGATCTTTTACCCAAACCACGGTAACATTTTGTTCAGGTGAAATTCGTGCAATGAATGTTTTATTAATAGACCCCTCATGCCGCATACACACGATCGGAATTTCGGCCAGCAAAAGACCGGTGAGAGCCTTTCCTCGGAAAATGCGACCGTGTGTAGCCTCCATCGGAATTTTGCTGGCCGAATTCCCGCCAGCAAAAATTTGAGAGCATGTTCTCAATTTTTTCCGACGGAAAAGGTTTCTATCGGAAATTCCGATCGTCTGTAGCAATTCCGACGTGCAAAATTCCTACGCATGCTCGGAAACAATTCGACGCATGCTCGGAAGCATTGAACGTCATTTTTTCTCAGCTCCTCGTAGTGTTGTACGTCACCGCGTTCTTGACGGTCGGAATTTGGTGTGACCGCGTGTAGGCAAGACAGTTTGAGCGGAATTCCGTCGGGAAAACATCAGAGCTTTTTCCGACGAGAATTCCGATCTTGTGTACTCGGCATCTGACTTTTTTGTAGATTTGAAGTAGACATGTGCAATTCGTTTCGTTTTTATTCGTTTTCCGTTAAAATTCGTTATATTCGTTCATTCGTATGAATGATTCGCTTAAAATTTTAACGAATAACGAATTATCGAATCGAACGAATATGAAAAACAACGAAAATCCGAAATAACCAAATTAGAAACAACGAAACTACGAAAGAAGAAAATCCGAAAAAGGAAAACAGAAACAACGAATATCAAAATGAACGAAAAAATTCGTACATTCGTAGCTTTTTTTTTTTTGTTGAATTGGTAATTTTCCGTGTCTCTTACAATGGCGCTGCTTAACGTGCTTCAAATGGATTGAACAAAAAAATTCGTACATTCGTAACTTTTTTTTTTTTTTCGATTCGTAATTTTCCGTGTCTCTTACAATGGCGCTGCTTAACGTGCTTAGAATGGATTGAACAAAAACATTCGTAACTTTTTTTTTCGATTCGTAATTTTCCGTGTCTCTTACAATGTAATAATAGCATACACATTACATAAAATTATGAATTATGCTCCGATTACGAATCTACGAAAACAATGTTACAAAAGTACAAAAGTACGAATAAATCAATCTTACGAAAGTACGAATGTAATTAAATCTACGAAAATACGAATGCGTCCGAATTTCGAATAAACGAAAATTAAACTAACGGAAAAACGAATCAACGAAAAAATAACTCTTACAAAAATACGAATCGTTACGAATACGAACACCGACGACTTACGAAATTACGAATCGTTACGAATCAACGGAAACGAACAGAAACAAAGTGAAACTAAACAAATTTTTCTATTGTGCACATGTCTAATTTGAAGTTTATAAATGATCGATAGGTCAGAAAAAAAATGACTAATATGTTTCCTTCCGTTTGTCTTTCTTTTTTTCTTTTTTTCTGAAGGTGAAAGACACATATTTTCATCGGGGAAACACAAGCTTCCATTTAGTTTCCAACTTCCTGCTGGGTAAGTCTTTTATTTCTGCAAAGAAGTTTCTAATATTCAACCCCTTCCTCCCTAAGGGTAAAACACGTTAATGCCTGAGCACAATTTTGCAACTTTGACATGTGTCAGTAAAACCGTTCATATCACCACAACTACTTGGTGCATCCAGGTGGATTATACCGCAGATTTTTCAGAACAAATTGGGCTTTTATTTGTCGGTTAATGGTAAAGGATATCTCCTACATTTTTTTTTTTTTTTATATAATCAAAGGAAATCTGGCCCAAAATAGTAAAAAAAAAATTTTTTTTAAAGTAGCTGTATATTTCTACTACCATAACCTACCACCAAATAACAACCCAAAGTAAACCCTCCTGCTCCCAACAATTGCAGCGATACCACCTACACTATTACCAAAAGTATTGGGACACCTGCCTTTACACACACATGAACTTTAATGACATCCCAGTCTTATGCCCCGTACACACGGTCGGATATTCCGATGGAAAGAGTCCGATCAGATTATGTTATCGGAAAATCCGATCGTGTGTGGGCTCTAGCGGGTTTTTTTCCGTCGGAATTCCCGACGGAAAAAATTGGAGCGCAGGATCTCAAATTTTCCGACAACAAAATCCGATCAGACTTTTTTACGATCGTGTGTAGGGAATTCCAACGGACAAAGTGCCACGCATGCTCAGATCAAATTACGAGACCAAAGCTATTGGCTACTAGCCTCTACGTAGTTCAGTCGTAATGAACGAACGTCGCCACGTTCAGAATGATCGGATTTTCCGACAACTTTGTCCGACCGTGTGTATGCAACACCAGTTTTGGACAAAATCCATCGGACAAAATCGGACGGATTTTGTGGTCGGAATTTCGGACCGTGTGTACGGGGGCTTAGTCCGTAGCTTTCAATATTGAGTTGGCCCTCCCTTTGCAGCTATAACAGCCTTAAAGCCCCATACACACTATCAGATTTTCTGCAGATTTTTTTTTTCTTTCAGATTTACCAAAACCATGTAGTGCAAGGACCTGCCTGATTGCATACAAATTGAAATTCCTAAGGTTTGACCTCTTATTATATGGTTTTGGTAAATCTGAAGACAAAAATTAGCAGAAAATCTGATCGTGTGTATGGGGCATAACTCTTCTGGGAAGGCCGTCCACAAGGTTTAGGAGGGTGTCTATGGGAATGTTTGACCATTCTTCCAGAAACGCATTTGTGAGGTCAGGCACTGATGTTGGACGGGAAGGCCAGGCTCGCAGTCTCTGCTCTAATTCCTCCCAAAGGTGTTCTATCATGTTGAGGTCAGGACTCTGTTCAGGCCAGTCAAGTTCCTCCACCCCAAACTCATTCATCCATGTCTTTATGGACCTTGCTTTGTGCACTGGTCCAAATCATTTGGTAGAGGGGGGGGGGGGGATTATGGTGTGGGGGTTGTTTTTCAGGGGTTGGGCTTGGCCCCTTAGTTCCAGTGAAGGGAACTCTTAAGGAGTCAGTATACCAAGACATTTTGGACAATTTCATGCTCCCAACTTTGTGGCAACAGTTTGGGGACGGCTCCTTCCTGTTCCAACATGACTGAACACCAGTGCACAAAGCAAGGCCCATAAAGACATGGATGAGCGAGTTTGGGGTGGAGGAACTTGACTGGCCTGTACAGAGTCCTGACCTCAACCTGATTGATCACCTTTGGGAGGAATTAGAGCGGAGACTTCTAGCCAGGCCTTCTCATCCAAAATCAGTACCTGACCTCACAAATGCTCTTCTGGAAGAATTGTCAAACATTCCCATAGACACTATCCTAAACCTTGTGGACAGCCTTCCCAGAAGAGTTGAAGCTGTTATAGGGTGGGCCACCTCAATATTGAACCCTACGGACTAAAGCCCCATACACACGGTCGGATTTTCCGATGGATTCTGTCCTATCAGACAATGTTGTCAGAAATTCCGACCGTGTGTAGGCACCATTGGACAGTTTCCATCGGATTGTCTGACGGACAAAGTCCTATCTCCTGCTGGATAGATTTTTTGACAACAAAGTCCGATCACACCAAATCCGATCGTGTGTAGCGAATTCCGACGGACAAAGTGCTACGCATGCTCAGATCACATTACAAGACCAAAGCTATTGGCTACTAGCCTCTACGTAGTCCCGTTGTACGCAACAAACGTCACCACATTCAGAATGATCGGATTTTCCGACAACTTTGTCCGACCGTGTGTACGCAAAACCAACATCGGACAAAGTACGACGGACATGATCCGATGGACCTGGTCCTCGGATAATCCGAGCGTGTGTATGGGGCTTTAGACTGAGATGGCATTAAAGTTCATGTGCGTGTAAAAGGCAGGCGTCACAATACTTTTGGTACCCATATTACAGGTCCCTCTCAGGCAGAAATTATGGGGCTCCACATTTTCCAATGCCCTCTAACGCAGCGCTGGGTGGAAATGCTTGTGATATCATTGCCACTAGAGCAGAAACAGGTAGGGATCTGCACCAAATTCCCTGCAATGCACATAGATCGACGTCAATCGTTTTAGTCGACTTCTGTCAAACAGGCAAAGCTGGAAAACTCTTCGTCAATCGGTGGCTGCTAGACATGTGCACAATAGAAAAATTAGTTTCTTTCGTGTCCGTTGATTCGTAAATTCGTAAGTCGTCGGTGTTCGTATTCGTAACGATTCGTATTTTCGTAAGATTTATTTTTTCGTTGATTAGTTTTTCCGTTTAATTTTCGTTTATTCGAAATTCGTACGCATTCGTATTTTCGTAGATTTAGTTACATTCGTACTTTCATTATATTGATTTATTCGTACTTTCGTAACATTGTTTTCGTAGATTCGTAATATGCTATTATTACATTGTAAGAGACACGGAAAATTACGAATCGAAAAAAAAAGTTACGAATGTACGAATTTTTTTTGTTCAATCCATTCGAAGCACGTTAAGCAGCGCCATTGTAAGGGACACGGAAAATTACCAATTCAACAAAAAATAAAAAGTTACGAATGTACGAATTTTTTCGTTCATTTTGATTTTCGTTGTTCCTGTTTTCGTTTTTCGGATTTTCTTCTTTCGTAGTTTCGTCGTTTCTAATTTGGTTAATTCGGATTTCCGTTGTTTTTCGGATTCGTTCGATTCGAACATTCTTTATTCATTAACATTTTTAGCAAATCGTTCGTTCATTCGTACGATAACGAATGAACGAATATAATGAATTTTAACGAAAAACGAAAAAAAAACTAAACGAATTGCACATGTCTAGTGGCTGCAGTGCACTTGTGCCGTCTATGGCCAGCTCATTCAACCACTTAAGGACCAAGCCTCTTTTTTAGATTTGTTGTTTACAAGTTAAAAACAGTTTTTTTTTTTGCTATAAAATTACTTAGAACCCCCAAACATTATACATTTTTTTTTCTAACACCCTACAGAATAAAATGGCGGTCGTTGCAATACTTTCTGTCACACCGTATTTGCGCAGCGGTCTTACAAGCGCACTTTTTTTTGGAAAAAATACACCTTTTGGAATAAAAATAAATAAATAAGACAGCAGTAAAGTTAGCCCAATTTTGTTTTTATATTGTGAAAGATAATGTAATGCCGAGTAAATTGATACCCAACATGTCACGCTTCAAAGTTGCGCCCGCTCGTGGAATGGCGACAAACTTTTACCCTTAAAAATCTCCATAGGTGACGTTTAAAAAATTCTACAGGTTGCATGTTTTGAGTTACAGAGGAGGTCTAGAGCTAGAATTGTTGCTCTCGCTCTACCGATCGCGGCGATACATCACATGTGTGATTTGAACACCGTTTTCATATGCGGGCGCTACTCACGTAAGCGTTCGCTTCTGCATGCAAGCTTTTATTTTATTTTATTTTATTTTTTTACACTGTTTAAAAAAAAAAAAATGGTGTCCCTTTTATTCCTATTACAAGGAATGTAAACATCCCTTGTAATAGATAAAAGCATGACAGGTCCTCTTATATATGAGATCCGGGGTCAGAGAGAACTCAGATCTCATATTTAAATAATAATAAATAAATAAAAATAAATTATTAAATAAATTAAATAAATGTTACATAAATAAATAATAAAATAAATAAAAGTTTGATTTAGGAGAAGTGTCAGAATTAGCCCGGTTGCAAAGTGGTTATATTTACACTAAAATGCAATAAAAAAAAAAAGAAAAATAAAGTAATTTAAAAAAATGATTTTAACCGCTTACTGACCACCTCACGACTATATACGTCCTGACTTTGAAGAGGGATATCTCGGTGGTCCAGTTAACGATAATGGTGGTCTCTGCGGCGGATTCGCAGCGAGATCACCTTTATCGGCGGCAGGAGAGGGCCCCCTTTATTGCATTTCAGTCTAAATATGAGATCTGAGTTCTTTTTGACCCCCAGATCTCATATTTAAGAGGACCTGTCATGCTTTTTTTCTATTACAAGGGATGTTTATATTCCTTGTAATAGGAATAAAAGTGACTATTTATTTTTTATTTTTTTTAACATTTTTTTACAGTGTAAAAATAAATAAATAAAATAAATAAGAAAAACATTTTTTTTTTTAAAGCGCCCCGTCCTGCCGAGCTCGTTTGCAGAAGCGAACGCATACGTGAGTAGCGCCCGCATATGAAAACGGTGTTCAAACCACACATGTGAGGTATCGCCGCGATCGGTAGAACGAGAGCAATAATTCTAGCCCCAGACCTCCTCTGTAAGGCAAAACATGCAACCTGTAGAATTTTTTAAACGTCACCTATAGAGATTTTTGAGGGTAAAAGTTTGACGCCATTCCACGAGCGGGCGCAATTTTGAAGCAGGACATGTTGGGTATCAATTTACTCGGCGTAACATTATCTTTCACAATATAAAAAAAAAAATTGGGCTAACTTTACTGTTGTCTTATTTTTTTATTCAAAAAAGTGATTTTTTTTCCTAAAAAAAGTGCGCTTGTAAGACGGCTGCGCAAATACGGTGTGACAGAAATTATTGCAATGACCGCCATTTTATTCTCTAGGGTATTAGAAAAAAAAACGTATATTGTTTGGGGGTTCTAAGTAATTTGCAACACCCATCATTTTATGCTATAGTAGATTCTTACATGTAGGAGAGAAGTGTCAGAAATTACCCTCTGAGCAAATACTGTGTGAAATAAAAAAAATTGCAACACCCATCACTTTATTCTTTAGGGCCTCTGCAAAAAAAAAAGATATATAATAACGTTTGGGGGTTCTAAGTAATTTTCAAGCAAAAAATAAATATAAATAATTAATAATAAAATAAATAAATAATAATAAACAAATATTAAATAAATAATAAATTAATTAAAAGTTGATTTTTACATGTAGGAGGGAAGTGTCAGAAATGGCCCTCCGAGCAAATACTGTGTGAAATTTAAATTTGCAACACCCATCGTTTTATTCTATAGGGCCTCTGCTATAAAAAAAAAAATATATATATATATATATATATATATATATATATAATGTTTGAGGGTTTTAAGTAGTTTTCTAGCAAAAAATAAATATAAATAAAAAAATAAATAATAAAATAAATATAAATAAAAAAATAAATAATAAAATAAATAATAAGAAATAAAATAAATATTACATAAATAAATAATGAAATAAATAAATAATAAGAAACAAATATTAAATAAATAATAAAATAAATAAAAGTCAATTTTTACATGTAAGAGAGAAGTGTCAGAAATGGCCCTCCGAGCAAATAAAAATTTGCAACACCCATCATTTTATTCTATAGGGTCTCTGCTAGAAAAAAAAAGATATATAACGTTTGGGGGTTTTAAGTAGTTTTCTAGCAAAAAATAAATATAAATAAATAAATAATGAAATAAATAAATATTACATAAATAAATAATGAAATAAATGACGGTCGATTTTTACATGTATGAGAAAAGCGTCAGAGATGGCCCTCCGAGCAAATACTGTGTGAAATTTAAATTTGCAACACCCATCGTTTTATTCTATAGGGCCTCTGCTAAAAAAAAAAAAAAGATATATAACGTTTGGGGGTTTTAAGTAGTTTTCTAGCAAAAAATAAAATATAAATAAATAAATAATAAAATAAATAATAATAAATAAATAAATAAATATTACATAAATAAATAATGAAATAAACGACGGTCGATTTTTACATGTAGGATAACGGAAAATTGTATACTTACCTTTCCATAATTTTCCTTTCCTGTCGCATCTTCATGGCAGCATACACTCTGGGTTGTGACTCCGCCTCCACAGAGTGTATGCTGCCATGATGCGACAGGAAAACGGAAAATTGTATACTTACCTTTCTGTAATTTTCCTTTCCTGTCGCATCTTCATGGCAGCATACACTCTGTGGAGACAGGGTCACAACCCAGAGTGTATGCTGTCATGAAGATGCGACAGGAAAATAGTGTCAGAGATGGCCCTCCAAGCAAATACTTTGTGAAAATAAAAATTTGCAACACCCATCGTTTTATTCTATAGGGCCTCTGCTATAAAAAAAATAAAGATATATAATGTTTGGGGGTTTCAAGTAGTTTTCTAGCAAAAAATAATATAAATAAATAAATAATTAAATAAATAATAAGAAATAAAATAAATATTACATAAATAAATTATGAAATAAATGACAGTCGATTTTTACATGTAGGAGAAAAGCGTCAGAGATGGCCCTCCGAGCAAATACTGTGTGAAATTTAAATTTGCAACACCCATCGTTTTATACTATAGGGCCGCTGCTATAAAAAAAAAAAAATATATATATATATATATATATATATATATATATATATATATATATAATGTTTGGGGGTTTTAAGTAGTTTTCTAGCAAAAAAAATAAATAAATAATAAAATAAATAATAAAAAATAAAATAAATATTACATAAATAAATAATGAATAAAATGACAGTCAATTTTTACATGTAGGAGAAAAGCGTCAGAGATGGCCCTCCGAGCAAATACTGTGTGAAATTTTAATTTGCAACACCCATCGTTTTATGCTATAGGGCCTCTGCTAAAAAAAATAAAAAGATATAATGTTTGGGGGTTCTAAGTAATTTTCTAGCAAAAAAATGATATAAATAATTAATAAAATAAATAATAATAAATAATAATAATAAATGATTAAATAAATTAAATAATAAATAAATGTTACATAAATAAATAATAAAATAAATAAAAGTTTGATTTAGAAGAAGTGTCAGAATTAGCCCGGTTGCGAAGTGGTTAATATTTCAATTTATTTTTGTTATATTTTTAGCAATCTGGTTACAACCTTCACTGGAAGATACGGAAAAGTTCAATACCAACTCTCCGCGGTTTTAGAAAGACCCTCAGCGCCCGACCTAACCGTCCACCGGGAGCTCCGCGTCACCAGCCGGATTGATGTCAATTCCCCATCTTTGCTGGTAAGGACTTTTATTAACAACCAGAAGGTTTTTCTTACAAAAAAAAAAAAAAGAAAAAAAAAGAAAAAGTGACATCTCTCATTTACTTTCTGTTTACCGTCCAATAACAAGTTGTTCTCGCGCTCTGCGTTTGCTATCCGCTCCCCCTAATGTATGCAGGTGCGCCAATTTGTTTTATTAGCTCTACATCACGCAGTCCCCATTTAGGTCCCGGGCTGCATTTGTGAGGCTCGCTGTTCTGAACGTGAATAATGACAGCTGCACAAGACAATTAGGGGAGACTTATTATTAATCATTGAAGGTCTGCTGTCTAATGCAGACCATTATATGTCACGTATCCCTCCATTTCTCATGCCATTTTCTACCACTAAGTAAGTGTATGCAGCTGTCGGCGGAATCCTTTCAGCCATCATGCCCTAATGGCAACATTGGATCACATTAAAGCATTGAACTCCGTAATGACTGCAAATACATCGTATGGCGGGGAGGATCAGAGCGCGAGTAACAACACGGTGCCGAGATGTGGAGCTAATGAGCTTTATTCTTTTATCTGCGCCCATTTTATCGAAATAATATACAATTATACCTTGCACTTTCATGACAGCCATACAGGAGCCCTAATGGTGCGCCATTTAAATATGAATGATATCATCACAAGAAAATACCCCGGCAATTGTAGCTGATTTTAAACAAGGCCAATCCGACATAAGATGTGTTGTGTTTTTTTTTTTTTTTTTTTTTGGGATTAGTAAGTGTATGGAGGATTCTTGCGGAACTTCACAAAGTCCCAAAAGTCTAATGCCCCGTACACACGGTCGGAATTTCCGACAACACATGTTCCATGTGAGCTTGTTGTCGGAAATTCCGACCGTGTGTAGGCTCCATCGGACAATTTTTGTCGGAATTTCTCACAACAAAAATTTGAGAGCTGGTTCTCAAATTTTCCGACAACAGAATCCGTTGTCGGAAATTTCGATCGTGTGTACACAATTCCGAGGCACAAAATTCCACGCATGCTCGGAATCAGCCGCACTGGCTATTGAACTTCTTTTTTCTCGGCTCGTCGTATGTGTTGTACGTCACCGCGTTCTTGACGTTCAGAACTTCCGAAAACATTTGTGCGACCGTGTGTATGCAAGACAAGTTTGACATCCATCGGAAATAAGTCCAGGACTTTGTTGTCGGAATGTCCGATCGTGTGTACGCGGCATAAGACCAACTCCATTCTTTTTTTACCACCACTCCCAAGCCGCAGCTGCAGCCAAGAAATCAGTGGCAAAACTACCAGGGTCACAGCAGTCGCACTTGCAACTGGGCCCTGGAGTTCTGGAGCCCTGCCCTCCATTTCTAGTTAGAGGCATTGGGTCGGGAGATATACTGAGAACTCGCTGTCACTGCCCGCCTGTACCCCCTCCTATTGATTGCTACAGAGTGCAGTCAGATACTATTTCGGGAGGGGTAAACTGAAGGAGAAAGTCAGCTGACGGCCAGTAGAGTGAAGGGAGGAGCTCTCCATTCTGGAGGAGACCCCATGTCAGGAGAAGCATCCCTGGAGGCACGCAGGCAGAAACACACTGAGCAAGGAGAATAGACTGACACTGAGAGCAGGTGAGTGTCAGCATTGCTGATCCCATCCCTCCCCCCCCCCCCCCCCCCCACCACTGTTGCCTCTTACTGATCCCATCCCCCCCCCCATCAGGCAGTGGTAGTAGACTGATGACATCCCTATCCCCACCACTGCCCCAGCTGTCATCCTTATCCCCACCACTTCCCCAATGTCATCCCTATACCCACTACTGCCCCCGCTGTCATCCCTATCCCCACCACTGCCCCCAATGTCATCCCTATCCCCACCATTGCCCCTGATGTCATCCCTATCCCCACCATTGCCCCTGATGTCATCCCTATCCCCACCATTGCCCCTGATGTCATCCCTATCCCCACCACTGCCACTGATATCCTTCCTATCCCCACCACTGCCATTGATATCATCCCTAGCCCCACCACTGCCATTGATATCATCCCTATCCCCACCACTGCCATTGATATCATCCCTATCCCCACCACTGCCATTGATATCATCCCTATCCCCACCACTGCCATTGATACCATCCCTATCCCCACCACTGCCCCCAATGTCATCTCTATCCCCAGTGTTATCCCTATCCCCACCAACATGAGCAGTCAAGCGCCTCGAGGCGATTCAGTTCGCAGTTGCAGCGCTATACAAATCATTGATTCATTCATTCATTCACTGCCCCAATGTCATCCCTATCCCCACCACTGCCTCCAATATCATTCCTTTTCCCACCACTGCCCCAATGTCATCCTTATCCCCACCACTGCCCCCGATGTCATCCCTATAACCACCACTGCCCCCAATGTAGAGAGGGCTTCCCTTGTGGCTAAGTTCCAGACCCCCCTGATGGTGAAAACAGGAGCGGTCAGGCCCAAAGTAGCACGGGTCGCCTGCTGGACTGTACGCAGGAGGTTCCAGAGTACAGCTGGTGTGCTGGCGTAGAATCAGCAGACAGGTGGCGCCCGTGAGGTGTTGCAGGATTCGGATAATGCTGCTACTGTAGCGTGGTCAGAAGGAAACCTAGGTCTTGAGCCGGGTTGGTATCAGAGTAGACGTGGTCAGGTGGCTAACCGAGGTTAACAATGGAAGCAAACAGGAAACAGGTCAAGGACAAGCTGGATTGGTAACAGGAGACACAGGAACAGGAATATCAAGGAGATAACACACTGGGGGAGCCGAAGATCAACCAGCAAATGCAGACACTAGCAGACTTTTTTTATATAGGCCCATGTGACCTGCTGGTAGAGATGCTGGGTCCTAAATTCCTTCTCCTGCCATAAGTGCTGGTAGAGATGCTAGGTCCTAGAGCCCTTGCTTCTGCTGTTGCTTCCCTGGCACCCCACCACTGCCCCCAATGTCATCCCTATCCCCACCACTCCCCCAATGTTGTCCCTATCCCAACCACTGCCACTAATGTCATCCTTGTCCCCACCACTGTCCCCAATATTATCCCTATCCCCACCACTGACCGATGTCATCCCTATGCCCACCACTGCCACTGATATCATCCCTATCCCCACCACTGCCATTGATATCATCCTTATCCCCACCACTGCCCCTGATGTCATCCCTATTCCTACCACTGCCACTGATATCATCCTTATCCCCACCACTTCCCCCCGATGTCATCCCTATCCCCTTCACTGCCCCCGACCCCCCCCCCCCATGTCATTTATGCTTCAGGCTGTAACCTTGTAATAAATCTGTTTAATGGCAAGGCTGTAACCTTGTAATAAATCTGTTTTATGGCAAGTCACACTGCTCCTGTTTAGCATTGTTTTGCCTTGCAACAGGCTTGATGAATGTCCCCCCTTGAGTTTGGGTGCTTATGGTCCAATGCAGTGGCGGCTGGTGGTCATTTTTTTGGGGGGGGGGGGGGGAAGCAGCAAACAGTGCACCCGCCACAACCCCTGGGTCGGGTCGGTCGGTTCAGCCGGTGTACTTACCCTATTCATGGCAGGCAATCACGGGCTTCTCCTTCCCCTGCTCGGCGGCTTCCGTCTCCTCCCTCCTCCTCCTTGGTGGCCAATCGGAACGCTTCTCCTTTTGCCCAGTCAGGAAACGGGTTTCAGTCCTACGCTTCCTGATTGGTGGAGAAGCGATTCAGTGTAAGAATAGGGAATATTAATTCGCTATTCTTACACACCTGGGTGGGCTCCGAGCGCATTCTCTGCGCCTCGAGCCCACCTTATTTTGAAGCCTATTAGAGCCTCTGGAATCGATGTGCCCGGTGTCCGAAAAGGGGCCAGACGCATGGATAGGGGGGTGGTGGCGATGTATAGAGGAGGTGGCACCAGTGCGCCCTTAATGAACGGGTCGCCCCTGGTCCACTGGGCAGCAGGCACACTGTGTGTTCGTGGACCGTGCACAGGCACCCGCTTGGAAGTCAAATTGGGAGCAGCGGCTGCGTCCCCAATTCCGTGCAGCTGCTGCGTCAAATTTATTTATTTATTTATTTATTACAGGATTTATATAGCGCCAGCAGTTTACGCAGCGCTTTACAATATAAAAAGGGAGACAATACAGTTATAATACAATACAATAAAATACAAGAGGATTAAGGGGGGCCCTGCTCAGAAGAGCTTACAATCTAATAGGGTGGGGGAGGTGATACAAAAGGTTGTAACTGTGGGGAATGAGCTGATGGAAGTGGTAGAAGATTAGTTGGAGACATGATAGGCTTCCCTGAAGAGATGAGTTTTCAGGGATCGCCTGAAGGTAGCAAGAGTAGGGGATAGCCGGACAGGTTGAGGTAGCGAGTTCCAGAGGATGGGAGAGGCTCTGGAGAAATCCTGGAGACAAGCATGGGAGGAGGAAACAAGAGAGCTTGACAGGAGGAGATCTTGAGAAGAGCGGAGAGGAAGATTTGGGTGATATTTGGAGACAAGATTGGTGATGTAGCTCGGGGCAGAGCTGTGAATGGCTTTGTATGTTGTGGTTAGTATTTTGAATTTAATTTGCTGGGTGATTGGGAGCCAGTGTAGGGATTGGAGGAGAGGGTTGGCAGACACTGAACGGTTGGTAAGGTGGATAAGTCTGGCAGCAGCATTCATGATAGACTGAAGAGGGGAGGAGCCTATGGAGAGGCAGGCCAATGAGAAGGGAGTTGCAATAGTCAAGGCGAGAGATAACAAATGACAAATCTGACATGAATGGGATGTACCTGTGCGGGTAAACGCAGCCCTCACCCGGGTGTAGTACGCCTGTGTGAACCAGACCTAAAGAGTGTCGTAGACCTGTACGTATGCAGATTTGTCATACAACTCATAAAACACGATTGCCTGGATTCTCCATGGAAAAAAAGCTATTGATTCCTAATGCAGTCATCACTAAGGTGTCCTATGTGCCAAAAAGAAACAATACTGGAATTTCTCTGAAGCACTCTTGCTATATACACACACCTGTTCCGTATCAGAAGTAATGAACATCCTATGGCTCATTATCAGCGACTATGGTATACAGTCATAACAATTACAGGCAAATTCTTTGTCATTTTGGCTTCTGGGGACACGAAAAATGGTGCAGATGTGACGATTATGCTGCCAAGTGTCAAATTAAAAAGACAAATATGTAATCACCATCATTTATGATTATGTTTCCTTTCATTTTTATTAAATCCTAAAAGGACGATTTTAAAGTGGAACTTAACTGCATCTGAGTAGCACAAACTGAAACCCCTATTTAATTCATTTTTAATATTCAGAGCAAATTCCCCCCATCCATCCATGTTTCCATTGCTTTATTTTATTGAGAAATCGCTTTAAAAACACCCCTCTAGTATTTATAATTGAGGCCATCGTGAGGAAGGGCAGATGATTCCTCCACCTGGGTAAGTACCTTTCTTTTAAGGTCTGTTATGAACAGTCATGAAATAGTTTAAAACATTTTAGAAAAATTCCTGTAGCTCTCTAAAGCTGGCCTTATGCCCCGTACACACGGTCGGATGTTCCGACGGAAAATGTCCTATCGGACAATGTTGTCGGAAATTCCGACCATGTGTAGGCTCCATCGGACTTTTTCCGTCGGATTTTCCGTCGGACAAAGTTTTATCTCCTGCTCTCAAATTTTCCGACAACAAAGTCCTATCGGACTTTTTCCGATCGTGTGTAGCGAATTCCGACGGACAAAGTGCCACGCATGCTCAGATCACATTACAAGACCAAAGCTATTGGCTACTAGCCTCTACGTAGTCCCGTCGTAGGCAACAAACGTCACCACGTTCAGAATGATCGGATTTTCCGACAACTTTGTCCGACCGTGTGTATGCAACATCAGTGTCGGACAAAATCCGTCGGAAAAAATCCGATGGATTTTGTGGTCGGATTTTCCGACCGTGTGTACGGGGCATTAGATGGGTATAATTTTTGAACAAAACTCTAGGTTTTACGAAAGTTTGTTCATTTTTTTTCTAATCATTAGTGGGCCAGTTGTGAGAAAATTTGATAGAGCGGGATGGAAAATAGTTTTTGCTCACAAACTCATTTCTAGCAGTGTATGTGGTTTTAATTTGGTAAAGTCCATTTTTTTTCTTTAACCGCTTTCAGACCGGACCATTTTGCTGGCTTAAGACCAGACCACTTTTTTGCGATTCGGCACTGCGTCGCTTTAACTGACAATTGCGCGGTCGTGCGACGTAGCTCCCAAACAAAATTGACATCCTTTCTTTCCCACAAATAGAGCTTTCTTTTGGTGGTATTTGATCACCCCTGCAGGTTTTTATTTTTTGCGCTATAAACAAAAAAAGAGCGACAATTTTGAAAAAAAATGCATTATTTTTTACTTTTTGCTATAATAAATATCCCCCAAAAATGTATAAAAAAAAACTATTTTTTTCCTCAGTTTAGGCCGATACGTATTCTTCTACATATTTTTGGTAAAAAAATCGCAATAAGCGATTATTGATTGGTTTGCGCAAAAGTTATAGCGTTTAAAAAATAGGGGACAGTTTAATGGTATTTTTATTAATAATTTTTCTTTTTACTAGTAATGGCGGCGATCAGCGATTTTTATTGTGACTGCGACATTATGGCGGACACATCGGACATTTTTGACACATTTTTGGGACCATTGTCATTTATACAGCAATCAGTGCTATACAAATGCACTGATTCCTGTGTAAATGACACAGGCAGTGAAGGGGTTAACCACTAGGTGGCAGTGTAGGGGTTAAGTGTTTCCTAGGGGCGTGTTGCTAACTGTGAGGGCGTGGCTGTGTTGTACACATCACTGATCTCTGCTCCAATCACAGGGAGCAGTGACACTGTTGCTAGGCAGAATGGGGAGATGCTTGTTTACTTTAGCATCTCCCCGTTCTTCCTCCCCGTGAGACGTTTGTGGGTATTCCCACGGCGATCGAGTCAGCGGGACCCGCGATCGGACTCACGGAGGTCCCGACCGTCACGCGTGCACGCAATGGCATGGCGCCCATTTGCCTGTCCGTGCCATTCTGCCAGCGTATATGTGTGTGTTTGCCGGTCAGGAAGTGGTTAAATCAAATGTTAAAGAAATCTTTCGAACGACAAATGTTCTGAGAATTTTCTTACATGTTTTCCAAAGACTTTTCCTAAAAAAATGAGCTGGAAATTCTGCTGTGAACAGTCATGAAGTAGTTCAAAAAAATCTGCTAAGAACATTTCTGTAAAGTGTAAATCTCTAAATCTGGCCATATATAGTTAGAATTTCAAATGAAAATTCTTCGGAAAAGAAGGTTCTACGAGTTTGTTAATTTTTCTAATCATTACTGGGTCACATCATTTGTTGCTGTCGCACTTTGAATGACAATTGCGCGGCCATGCTACACTGTACCCAAACTACATTTTTATAATTTTGTTCCCACAAATAGAGCTTTCTTTTGGTGGTATTTGATCACCTCTAGGATTTTTATTTTCTGCTAAACAAATAAAAAAAAAGGCCGAACATTTTGAAAAAAAATGTTTTTTTTTTTGTTTCTGTTACAAAACTTTGTAAATAAGTACGTTTTCTCCTTCACTGATGGGCACTGATGGGGCTGCACTGACGGGCACTGATAAGGCGGCACTGATGGGCACTGATGAGGTGGCGCTGATGAGGTGGCAATGATGGGCACTGTTGAGGGGCACTAATATGTGGCACTGATAGGTGGCACTGATATATGCAGCACTGATGGGCACTGAAAGGCAGCCGTGATAGGTGGCATGGATGGGCACTGATAGGCAGCATGGATGGGCACTGATAGGCGCTACGGATGGGCATGGATGGGCACTGATAGGTGGCACTGATGTACACTAATGTACACTAATGGATGGTACTGATGGGCATCACTGATTGGCAGGCATCCATTGTGGGCATCGATTGGCATCCATTGTGGGCACTGATTGTTATCCCTAGTGGCCATGGATGGCATATGTGGTGGTGACTAGTGGTGGGCGTCCCTGGTTGTCCTGGTGGCGTCGCTGGTGGTCCAGTGTAGGCATCCTTGGGGAGGGGGGCTGTGCTGATAATCAATGAGCACAGACCCCCCCCTGTCAGAGGAGCAGCCGATCGGCTCTCCTCGCGTCTGACAGACACGGGTGAGGAAAAGCTGATCAACGTCTCTTCCCGTTTACACTGTGATCAGCCTTGATTGGACACGGCTGATCACGTGGGAAAGAGTCTCCATCAGAGGCTCTTTACCCAGATCAGTGTTGCGGTGTGTGTCAGACTGACACACTGTAACAACGATCGCCGTGATGCGCGCCCCCGGAGGCGCACATCGGCTTGTTATCATGAAAGACGTCATATGACGTCCGGTCAGGGTAACACAACCACTTTGCCGATGTCATTTTGTTATTTGGCGGGCGGCAAGTGGTTAATTTTCCAAAAGATAATGGCAAAACATTACAACTTCAAAAAAACCACTATGCCTCTTACTAAACACCTTGGACTGTCTACTTTCCAAAAAGGGGTCATCTAGAGAAGCAGGGGGATTTTTTTTTTTTTTTTACTGTCCTGGCATTTTAGGGGCTCAAGAAATGAGTCAGTCAGTACATCAGGACCAATCAATTTTCAGATATACTATATACCATAGTTTTTGGACTCTACAACTTTCCCACAGACCAAATAATAAACACTGATATGGGTTATTTTCACCAAAGAAATGTAGCAGAATACATTTTGGGCTCATTTTATGAAGAACGATTATTTATTTGTTTTAAATTTATTTTTTCAAAATGTTGTCTTTTTTTTTTTTGCTTATTTAGAAAAATATAAAAAAAAGCCAGTGGTGATTAAATGCCACTAAAAGAATGCTTTATTTGTGTGAACAAAATGATAAATAATGAAGTTTGGGTACAGTGTTTCATGCCCGCGCAATTATCATTCAAAATGTGACAGCGCTGAAAGCTGAAAATTGGCCTGGGCAGGGAGGGGGTAAAAAGTGTCCGCTATTGAAGTGGTTAAATGCTAAAAGCAAATAAAATCTTTTGAACGACAAACAAATGTTCAGAGAAGTATGTCAAACAACTTTTCTTAAGAATTTTCATTTGAGATTCTATCTATCTATGGCCAGCATTGCAGTGAGTTGGCGTCAGACATAATCCTGTTTATGAGGGTATTTTTATCACAGCGATAAATGGCCTTTAGCAGTGCAGGTGATCCGTGTTGAATAAATAGTGTAAATTGTCATCATGTGAGGACGGTAATCACTTACATGCTTTTTATGTCCGCTCGTATCTGGCTGCCCGGGTGATTATCTGGTAATTGCACCTTTTAATCACATCATATTCCACTTAATGCATGTCTTCCTGTCGCAGCATTGTACCTGCGTTGTCTAGATGTTGTCACTTCCCCAACACATCGTCAATACTACCGTGTTTACTTTCTTCAGACTGCCGTAGAAAAAACCAAAGAGCGAATGGTTGGCTGCTGGTTCCTCACCTCCGGACCAATATCACTAAGTGCCAAAATTGGGAGGAAAGGTTACTGCAATGGTAAGATTCATATTTTTTTGCAGTGCTTATCGTCATATCTAGGAACATAATCCACACATAAAACACTACTAAGCGTAAAATATTCTGTACAATTAATCTTGAGTTTTGCAAGATTTATATTTAGATGAAATAAAGGGTTTGCAGTTACACTATATTACCAAAAGTATTGTGCCACGCACATGAACTTAAATGGCATCCCAGTCTTAGTCCGTAGGGTTCAATATTGAGTTGGCCCACCCTTTGCAGCTATAGCAGCTTCACCTCTTCTGGGGAGGCCGTCCACAAGGTTTAGGCAACAAACGTCACCACGTTCAGAATGATCGGATTTTCCGACAACTTTGCCCGTCCACAAGGTTTAGGCCGTCCACAAGGTTTAGGGAGTGTGTCTATGGGAATGTTTGACCAGAAGCGCATTTGTGAGGTCA
Organism: Lithobates sylvaticus; assembly: GCA_028564925.1. NCBI lineage: Eukaryota > Metazoa > Chordata > Amphibia > Anura > Ranidae > Lithobates > Lithobates sylvaticus. Next base: position 585,534,949 of record CM053029.1, read on the forward strand.
GGCACTGATGTTGAATGAATGAATGATTTGTATAGTACTGCAAATGCGAACTGAATCGCCTCAAGGACGAGAAGGCCTGGCTCCCAGTCTCTGCTCTAATTCATCCCAAAGGTGTTCTATTGAGTTGAAGTGCAGGCCGGTCAAGTTCCTCCACCCCAAACTCGCTCATCCATGTCTTTATGGATCTTGTGCACTGGTGTGCAGTCATGTTGGAACAGGAAGGGTCCATCCCCAAACTGTTCCCACAAAGTTGGGAGCATGAAATTGTCCAAAATGTCTTGGTATGCTGACACAAACTCCCAAACTCGCTCATCCATGTCTTTATGGACCTTGCTTTGTGCACTGGTCCAAATTATTTGGAGGAGGGGGATTATGGTGTGGGGTTGTTTTTCAAGGGTTGGGCTTGGCCCCTTAGTTCCAGTGAAGGGAACTCTTAAGGCGTCAGCATACCAAGACATTTTGGACACTTTCATGCTCCCAACTTTGTGGGAACAGTTTGGGGATTGCTTTGTGCACTGGTGCGCAGTCATGTTGGAACAGGAAGGGGCAAAGTCCATAAAGTCACGGATGAGCGAGTTTGAGGTGGAGGAACTTGACTGGTCCTGACCTCAACCCGATAGAGCACCTTTGGAATGAATTAGAGCGGAGACTGCGAGCCAGGCCTTCTCACCCACATCAGTGCCTGACCTCACAAATGCTCTTCTGGAAGAATGGGCAAACATTTCCATAGACACACTCCTAAACCTTGTGGACAGCCTTCAGAGAAGAGTTGAAGTTGTTATAGCTGTAAATATTGAACCCCACGGACGAAGACTGGGATGCCATTAAAGTTCATGTGCGTGTAAAGGCAGGTGTCCTAATACTTTTGGTAATATAGTGTATATTACTCATGATGTATGAGAATCATTATCATTATTCAGTGATACATGTGAAGCAAGTATCCCTTGGAGTGGCCATTCTCAACTAGGGTTCCTCCAGAGGTTGGTAGGGGTTCCTTGAATTGTGGCCGATTGGCTTTCCTTTTGCTGGTGACTGCATCATTAAAGAACCAACGCCACTTGGCGCAATCAGCAGCATGACATTAATGATTTTTTTAATCTGTCTGTAAGGGTGTCACTCTGGCCATTTCCTTGTAGCATTTGCCCACTGACCCTCGATGAAATGCAGGGGTTCACCGTGACCTAAAAATGAATTTCAAGGGTTCCTCTTGGGTAAAAAGGTTGAGAAATAAACTGCATCCACTGACACCAATGCTGGGGGTTATTATTGCACCCACTGACACCATTGTTTGAGGGCAATTATTACATCTATTGATACCAATGCTGGGTGTTATACTATTTAATATATTAATTAATATACATTATATGAAAAAAAAAAAAAAAAATTAAATAATTATATGAAAAAAAAAAAAAAATATATATATATATATATATATATATATATACAGTATCTCACAAAAGTGAGTACACCCCTCACATTTTTGTAAATATTTTATTATTTCTTGTGTGACAACACTGAAGAAATGACACTTTGCTACAATGTAAAGTAGTGAGTATACAGCGTGTATAACAGAGTAAATTTGCTGCCCCCTCAAAATAACTCAACACACAGCCATTAATGTCTAAACCGCTGGCAACAAAAGTGCGTACACGCCTAAGTGAAAACTTACAAACTGGGCCCAATTAACCATTTCCCCCCCCCCCGGTGTCATGTGATTTGTTAGTGTTACAAGGTCTCAGGTGTGAATGGGGAGCAGGTGTGTTAAATATGGCGTTATCACTCTCACTCTCTCATACTGGTCACTGGAAGTTCAACATGGCACCTCATGGCAAAGAACTCTCTGAGGATCTGGAAAAAAGAATTGTTGCTCTACATAAAGATGGCCTAGGCTATAAGAAGATTGCCAAGTCCCTGGAACTGAGCTGCAGCACGGTGGCCAAGACCATATAGCAGTTTAACAGGACAGGTTCCATGCAGAACAGGCCTCGTCATGGTCAACCAAAGGGGTCGAGTGCACATGCTCAACATCATATCCAAAGGTTGTCTTTGGGAAATAGATGCGTAGCGCCCTGGAGTTTAGTCATGGAGCTCCTCACAAATTTACTTGCCAAGAGTAGTTATCTTGGTTGATTGATTGGGATCTATTGATTTCTCCCTAAGCTTGGCCTTGTTGCACTTTTCTATTCTACCACTAGGTGGCCAGGTACTTGTGAAAAACTAAGGATGTGGTGGTACTAAATACCAGAAGGGCAATCCAAGGTCAGGTTATGGGTATGTGGGTGACCCAGCCAATGGGCAAGGTTTTCTTTAATCCCTTGGCCTGTTGGGAGAGCCTATATATTTGGTTGAGGTCAAGTGATCTGTGTTCTGTGCAACCCGAACTGCCATCTGGGTGGACGTGTGTCTCTGCCCCGGGCTGCTAGGCCGGAGATTGGGCCTATTCTGGGGGCATCTGGCTGCCAGGCTGTGTGAGGGCCTATCCAGAAGTAAGAGGGCAGGGATGGGATTGCGTCTTGCAGTTCAACCAAAAGTGACAGTTCTGCCGGCCAGAGAACCTGTCAATGGTCGGAGGTAGAAGGGAAGCTGTCGCCATGAAGGGACCAATCGCCTTTACCAGGGACCACAGTGAGTAACTGAAGCAAGTACCGGAATCATATTCTCACCAAAGGGCACGGTAGAATATGGGGAAACTTCAGGCAGTGATCAAGTCAAGGACCCAACCAGTGGAGATCAGCCTTGTGTGTCAAGCCAGAGACCAAGCCGATTAGCAGGGTTGACTTTAAAAAAGTATCTGGAGTGCCAAGCTAGAGACCCAGCAGAGAAGAGGGGGTGATGCTTGAGGGGATACCAAACCTTGGAGGAGCTGAGAGACAAGGAGCCCAGTATTGAAGAACTACAAGGAGCAGTTATAGTGGAGCTGAAAGAACTGATACGTTTGAGTTAGAAACTGTTAAAGGACTGTTACCATAGGAGACAGCAATCCTGCACGTGCAGAAGTGGCACCTTGCTGGGGCCTTTCCCTGTACGGCTGTTCTCCTATTGAAGTCTCAGAGTCTGCAAATTGAGTTTGCAACTATCTAAGGGTGTCCTGGCCCAAACCCTCTTTCCCCCAAAATATATAAAAAGGACTGTCAAAAGAAATATAACCTCTTTTACATCCAAGAAGTATCTGGTGCCCAATGACGTTCACTATCTTTGCACCCACTATACCTCACAACCTACCACATATTGAAGGATATCAGCTATCTTTGGTCTTGGAGGTTCTCATTAGACCAAAAGAGGTAAAATACCTTACTACAGACGTATGAGTGCTGCCAGCATTGCTGCAGAGGTTGAAGAGATGGGGGGTCAGCCTGTCAGTGCTCAGACCATACGCCGCACACTGCATCAAATTGGTCTGCATGGCTGTTGTCCCAGAAGGAAGTCTCTTCTAAAGATGATGCACAAGAAAGCCAGCAAACAGTTTGCTGAAGACAAGCAGACTAAGGACATGGATTACTGGAACCATGTCCTGTGGTCTGATGAGACCAAGATAAACTTATTTGGTTCAGATGGTGTCAGGCGTGTGTGGTGGCAACTGGGTGAGGAGTACAAAGACAAGTGTGTCTTACCTACAGTCAAGCATGGTGGTGGTAGTGTCATGGTCTGGGGCTGCATGAGTGCTGCCGGCACTGGGGAGCTACAGATCATTGAGGGAACCATGAATGCCAACATGTACTGTGACATACTGAAGCAGAGCATGATCCCCTCCCTTCGGAGACTGGGCCTCAAGGCAGTATTCCAACATGATAACGAGCCCAAACACACCTCCAAGACGACCACTGCCTTGCTAAAGAAGCTGAGGGTAAAGGTGATGGACTGGCCAAGCATGTCTCCAGACCTAAACCTTATTGAGCATCTGTGGGACATCTTCAAACAGAAGGTGGAGGAGCGCAAGGTCTCTAACATCCCCCAGCTCCGTGATGTCATCATGGAGGAGTGGAAGAGGACTCCAGTGGCAACCTGTGAAGCTCTGGTGAACTCCATGCCTAAGAGGGTTAAGGCAGTGCTGGAAAATAATGGCGGCCACACAAAATATTGACACTTTGGTCCCAATTTGGACGTTTTCACTTAGGGGTGTACTGACTTTTGTTGCCAGCGGTTTAGACATTAATGGCTGTGTGTTGAGTTATTTTTACAATTGAGTTTTATTTACAATGTTATACAAGTTGTACACTCACTACTTTACATTGTAACAAAGTGTAATTTCTTCAGTGTTGTCACATGAAAAGATAGAAGAAAATATTTACAAACATGTGAGGGGTGTACTCACTTATGTGAGATACTGTGTGTGTGTATATATATATATATATATATATATATATATATATACAGCAGGGTTAAGAAGGGGTTAATTGAAGAGGGCAGGTACTTCCCCTTCAGACCTGCTTATTGCCAGCTGAGTTGAAAATGTCAGAGAGGAGCAGTGTGTTTGGAGAGAGATGGCTGTTAAGCTATCAAAGCTGAGAGGAGATTGAAGCTGGAAGGACCCCTGTTACCTATGACTTCATCCTGCTGGGTGAGCTTGCCTGAACTGGGATTTTGCTACGCAGGGGCGGACTGACGACTCATGGGGCCCCCAGGCAATAGGAGATTATGGGGCCCTCAGGCAATCAGAGATTATGGGGCCACTCAGTATACAATCACACAGTATACACATACATGTACACACAGTATACACAGACATGTTTCTATTGGCTGAGAAGGTACTGGAGAGGTGGGGCATTTCAGAAACAGATGTAAAAAAAAAAACACAGATTTTTACATACTGTCCCTGGTTTTACTTAGGCTGGCAACCCTGATGGGGCCCCCTAGTGGCTCGGGGCCCTCGGGCAGTGCCCGAGTGGTCGAATGGTCAGTCCCCCCCTGTTGCTATGTTATATGCTGTGGCCGGGATGCTGAGCATTATTTAAAAGGACAGAGAGGGCCGGATCGTAAATGGACAGCAGGGGAATGGTAGAGGAGGGCCGGGCATGGAGACAAGGGGTGGCGGTGTCTTGGTTTGTTGGTCAGTGACGGCAGCAGTGACGTAGTTGGTAAGTGTGTGGGGGGGCTCATCATTAGATGGCCCCTCCGGTGTGTGAGGGGCTCATCTGTAGCTCATCTGTAGATGTGTGAGGGGCTCATCTGTAGCTCATCTGTAGATGGCCCCTCCGGTTTGTGGGGGCTCATCAGTAGATGGCCCCTCCGGTAGTACACCAAATTTATTTTGGTGATTACTCTTGTTGCACTGTGGGAAAGGGTTGTCTCCGGGCGGTACAAGTGGAGGCCAGTTGGTTCGGTTAATCCCGCAGTGCCCCCTGGTGTTCATATATATTTATGCAGTTATTTATTTATATGCCGTTTTTGGTACTAGCTACATCACTGACCAACAAATAGGGTAACTGATTGTTTACAGTTGTGTTATGTGTTGATAATTTATTATCATTATGGTTTATGTGTTTATGTTATTTATATATTTAAAATTGGAGTTATGTTTAAATAAAAGGCCGTTGTCGGCCATTTACTCCAAAACATGGTGTGGTCTATCATTTTAGGTTAAGTAAAGGGTATTATGGGCTGTATCAGCCTGGGGGTTTTATATAGGCTACACAGGTCATGTCTTATACTGCTAAGAAGAGTTTTTGTGTTGTTTGAACTGCCTATAAAGACAATGCTTGTCAATTTTCTGTTGCTTTTTGCTGAATAAAGCCTTTTAAGTTGACTGAACTGTCTGAGACAGCTTGTGACCCCCTGATCCCTTAATATAAAATATATAAATTACTGTATATATCTACTGTATAAAATAATAATATAGCTTCTTTACATGTCCTGCCTCTTCTTTAGGGGAAGCTGTTGCAATTTATGCAGAAATTGAGAATGCCTCTTCACGTCTAATAGTTCCCAAAGCTGCTATATACCAAACTCAGAGCTTTATAGTCCATGGGAAGACTAGAACACATAAACAGATGCTAGCGAGTGTGCGTGGAAACCATATTGCCTCAGGAAGCACAGAAACTTGGAACGGGAAGACACTTAAGATACCTCCAGTAACACCCTCCATCTTGGACTGTCAGCTCATCCGTGTGGAGTACGTTCTAGCGGTGAGCCCAATCATTAAATATGAGAGAAACTGGGAATGGTGGCAGATCTGCCAAACTTGGCAAAGTAAAGAAATAGCGGTGCTTCATTTAGTAAAGTGAACGTTCACTGAGCTTAGAATCCCCTAAAGCTGAACTCCATGGAAAGTATAAAAGTCCTTTTGCAGTGGGGTTGCCCTCACATTGTAAGAGTTAAATGCTGGCATAGGTCTGGGGGGGGGCACAGAAAGCAGATTTACTCATCCGAACCTTTGCTCCTGCCGGCTCCCTCCGGGCTGTAAGACTCTATGCAGGATTTTCTATCCTATGTATTTCAGCTGCATGTCCTCTAGGGTTGCCACCTCATTCCTTTAAACTCAAACGCATATTAACCACTTTAGCCCCGGAAGAATTTACCCCCTTCCTGACCAGAGCACTTTTTGCGATTCGGCACTGCGTCGCTTTAACTGACAATCGTGCAACATTTTCCAAACAAAATTGACATCCTTTTTTTCCCACAAATACAGTTTTCTTTTGGTGGTATTTGATCGCCCCTGCAGTTTTTATTTTTTGCGCAATAAACAAAAAAAAGAGCGACAATTTTGAAAAAAACATTATTTTTTTTCTATAATAAATATCCCCCAAAAATATATAAAAAAAAAAATGTTTGCTCAGTTTAGGCCGATACGTATTCTTCTGCATATTTTTGGTAAAAAAATCGCAATAAGCAATTATTGATTGGTTTGCGCAAAAGTTATAGCGTTTACAAAATAGGGCATAGTTTTATGGCATTTTTAGTAATAATTTTTTATTTTTTTTTAAAATGGCTGTGATCATCGATTTTTATCGTGACTGCGACATTATGGCGGACACATCGGACATTTTTGGGACCATTGTCATTTATACAGCAATCAGTGCTATACAAATGCACTGATTCCTGTGTAAATGACACTGGCATTGAAGTGGTTAACCACTAGGTGGCAGTGTAGGGATTAAGTGTGTCCTAGGGGCGTGTTTCTAACTGTGGGGCGTGGCTGTGTGTGACACATCACTGATCTCTGCTCCGATCACAGGGAACAGAGATCAGTGACACTGTCACTAGGCAGAACAAGGAGAAGCTTGTTTACATTAGCATCTCCCCGTTCTTCCTCCCCGTGAGGCGATCGCGGGTATCCCCGCGGCGATCTAGTCCGCGGGACTCGCAAACTGACTCACGGAGTTTGCCGCAGGCGTGCCGCCACCGGCGCGCCCACTGGCCGCCTCTTAAAGAGCAACGTACAGGTACGTGATTCTGCCTATATGAGCCCTTCTGCCAAAGTATATCGCGTGAGGCGTTCGGCAAGCGGTTAATTACACAGGTTCTGTGGCTGATTAAGGTGGTAATTAAACTCACTTGGTACATTATCTGCATTAAATTAGCCTCAGAACCCGTGTAATTCATATGTGTTCGGGTTTAAAGGGATGAGGTGGCAACCCTAATGTCCTCTGAAGTCATCAGGTCCAATGCAGCGTGCACAGCCCTAAAAGGAGTGTAAGGACACCGAGGAACAATCCACTACCAGAGCATAGAGGAGTGCCGGCTGCCAGAGAAAGTGGAGAATCGGATATTTTAACCACTTTCCGCCCAGCCTATTGTCAAATGACAGCTGGGTGGGACATTCGTCATTCCGGGTAGATGTCAGATAACGTCCTCCCAGAACGGGCCGTGCTGCCAGTACCATGTGATTTCTGTAACCAATCACAGCAGATCACAAGAGAATTGTAAACAATGAAAGGCTTTGTTTCATGCCATCCATTGTGTACAATAGTGTTGCTAGCTGTGATTGGTCACAGTGATCACATGGTGCAGACAGGGCCAATCACAGCCCATCTGTACCATGCGATTAGCTGTGGCCAAGCATAGCTAATCACAACAATGCACACTGAATGAATCAGTTTCATTCAGTAAAAATGATTGTTTATACCAGGGATCCTCAAACTTCAGCCCTCCAGTACATACAGCTACAGAGGTTAGTGGAGATTGTAGCTGTATGTACTGTGGATCAAATTCAATCTCCACTAACCTCTGTAGCCGTATGTACTGTGGATAAAATCCAATCTCCACTAACCTCTGTAGCCGTATGTACTGCAGATCAAATCAAATATCCACTAACCTCTGTAGCCATAAGTACTGTGGATCAAATCCAATCTCCACTGACCTCTGTAGCCATATGTACTGTGGATCAAATCCAATCTCCACTAACCTCTGCAGCCGTATGTACTGCAGATCAAATCTCTACTAACCTCTGTAGCCGTATGTACTGTGGATCAAATCCAATCTCCACTAACCTCTGCAGCCGTATGTACTGCAGATCAAATCAAATCTCTACTAACCTCTGTAGCCGTATGTACTGTGGATCAAATCAAATCTCCACTAACCTCTGTAGCCATATGTACTGCAGATCAAATCAAATCTCCACTAACCTCTGTAGCTGTATGTACTGTGGATCAAATTCAGAGGTTAGTGGAGATTTGATCTGCAGTACATACGGCTACAGAGGTCAGTGGAGATTGGATTTGATCCACAGTACATACGGCTACAGAGGTTAGTGGAGATTGGATTTGATCCACAGTACATACGGCTACAGAGGTCAGTGTAGATTTGATTTGATCTGCAGTACATACGGCTACAGAGGTTAGTGGAGATTGGATTTTATCCCCAGTACATACGGCTACAGAGGTTAGTGGAGATTGTAGCTGTATGTACTGTGGATCAAATTCAATCTCCACTAACCTCTGTAGCCGTATGTACTGTGGATAAAATCCAATCTCCACTAACCTCTGTAGTCGTATGTACTGCGGATCAAATCAAATCTCCACTAACCTCTGTAGCCGTATGTACTGTGGATCAAATCAAATCTCCACTAACCTCTGTAGCCGTATGTACTGCAGATCAAATCAAATCTCCACTAACCTCTGTAGCTGTATGTACTGTGGATCAAATTCAGAGGTTAGTGGAGATTTGATTTGATCTGCAGTACATACGGCTACAGAGGTTAGTGGAGATTGGATTTTATCCACAGTACATACGGCTACAGAGGTTAGTGGAGATTGGATTTGATCCACAGTACATACGGCTACAGAGGTTAGTGGAGATTTGATTTGATCCGCAGTACATACGACTACAGAGGTTAGTGGAGATTGGATTTGATCCACAGTACATATGGCTACAGAGGTTAGTGGAGATTTGATTTGATACACAGTACATACGGCTACAGAGGTTAGTGTAGATTTGATTTGATACACAGTACATACGGCTACAGAGGTTAGTAGAGATTGGATTTGATCCACAGTACATATGGCTACAGAGGTTAGTGGAGATTTGATTTGATCTGCAGTACATACGGCTACAGAGGTTAGTGGAGATTGGATTTGATCCACAGTACATACAGCTACAGGTAACAGTGGATATTTGTTTTAAAATTTAATTTATTGTTTAATGTCGTTTTAAAGGTCATAAAAAAATAGCTGTCATAGCTGGGAGGATTGAGTAATACTTTTGATTTGCAAATGTTAATTTTAAAGTTGGCTTGTGGAAACAATATGTTAATTGGTCATAATAATACCTTATTTAATATCTGCTGAAACTAGTTCTTCAATGTACTTCTCTGTTCATTTATGACAGTTTGAAATGAGGGAAATTACTGATTTTTCTTCTACTTATTTAGGTCTATATTCACATTCCCGGTGCACATCGACTGATGGTGGAGCTTCCTCTAGTTATAGGCACGGTGCCATTCAATGGGTTCGCGTACAGGAACTTCAGTGTGGCCAGTCAGTTTACAGTGGACATGAGTTGGCTTGCCCTGGCACTGTCGGAACACCCCGAAGGTAGAAAATAGTTCACAAAATGTTGTATGTTTTGCACGAAGTGTAGAAGGTATTGAATGTGATAAACAATATACTAAAAAGTATATTTTTGACTAAACTTAGCTATATTTATCACATGTAATCAATATACAGATTTTTTTCATGTTAGTCGTCCTTAAATTGTAATGTATACATATTAATAATAATAACAATAATGTATATCACTCTGGCATGTAAGCAATGCTGTCTAATCAGAACATTATGTAATACCAAAATGCCTACAGGTGAGTTGCATAATAATAATTAACTGAATAACCATTTGTTCTTATTAGCCTTTTCGACATATGTGAGCCAATTAATTTTCTGCACTACCACCTCGGTGACACAATATACAAACTAAAACCCCATAAACATACGTAAATATTCACCTCTAGTTGCTGCTGGATACTATTTTACGTTCCCTCATCAAACAAAATGAATATATTGAAAAAGTGCTGCGCAGACAATAAAATTGAAATGCTGCCAACAGTCACTTCTGAGTTTGTGCGATGATATCACGAGCACCCAACATGTTTCGTCAACAGACCTCGTGACTTCCTCAAGGGCAAAGGAGGATCTCATTTTTCTTATTATCAACTTTAAGTAAAGGACTGCACAAATGAACAAATACACTTGGAACATTTGGATTCATTAGATCTTTATCTGTATGCATCACAATATAGCACCCAGTGGAGTTACAGAGGGGTTGATTTACTAAAATTGAAGAGTGCAAAATCTGGTGCAGCTGTGCATGGCAGCCAATCAGCTTCTAACTTTAGCTTGTTCAATTAAGCTTTGACAAAAAAAACCTGGATGCTGATTGGCTTCTATGCAGAGCTGTACCAGATTTTGCACTCTCCAGCTTTAGTAAATCAACCCCAGAGTGTCACTATCATATTGGGTAAAACGTTGTCTAATTGAATTTTGCATTTGATGGATTAAGGCATTTCAAGTTTATTGCTTTATTTCAATATGTTCCTTTTCAAAATATGTATTATAATTTTTAACGAATTTCGACAAATTTGTTAATTCGTAAATATCCGAATTAACAAAAACCCATTTAACTAATTTTTCCGAATATTCATACATTTGAATATTCATAAATTCGAAAATTCTAAATAATAACTAACTAATAATAATTTAACTATCGCTAACTATTAATCTATAGGTATTGGAATTTCCTTTCAAATTTGGCTGTTAGTGAACGTAACGAATACGAATTTATCCGAAGTTATAAATTATCCAAAATAACAAATGGGGTATCTAAACGAATGGAATGCAACAAATTAATAATAATAAATAACAATAATAATAAAAACTTTTTATTACTAATTTGTTCCGTTACAATTGTTTAGATGTGGCATTTGTTATTTCGGATAATTGGTAACTTCGGATGAATTCGTATTCGTTACATTCACTAACAGCCAAATTCGAAAGGAATTTCCAATACCTACAATTTAATAGTTAGTTATTCTTTTGAACTTTTGGATTTTCTTTCTTATTTTCAAATTTACGAATTGCGATCATAACGAATGACCCAAAAAACAAAAACAAACACATTTTTCGGCAGTGCACATGTCTAATTATATTAAATAATAAAGCATTGTATAAAAATATCTGTAGAAATTATTTATGTATATATTTAATTTCAGTGCGATAAAAAATATATATGTTATACAAAGAAAAATTGTGTCCTATTAATTTAGAAAATGCTATGAACTTTTTTAAATTTTTTTTTTATAATTTTTTTTTTTTTTACCACCAGCACCACCAAATTATGCAGATGTTGTTTCAGAAGAAGATCTTTCATGGTGTCCCCCAGCATCAATCACAGAACAAGATGTCTTATTAGAAGGACTCTGCTTTCCTTCATTTGATGTCATTCAGGAGTTCCGGTTTCAACCCCCACCACTATATTCAGAGGTATGATGGTGAATATGTGAGATAAGTGGACTCCAGTTCTGGTGCAAACAGCTAATTCCCCTTGTATCTCTTTGTGGCAGTTACCAAAAAAAGTTAACGCAATCTTGCTTTGAAAGCAAAGGCCCATATAGACAGCTTAAAGGCGAACTTTACCCGTAACTTGATAAAAAATAATATTCTTTAGCAAGGAACATAAATTCCACATTAATGATTATGCTACCAAAACAAGTGTGTGCTGCAAATTGCCTCCATCATTGCTCCTGTTTCTTCTTGCTGGATGACGCCATTTTGCTGAAGCTCAGAGCCCCAGCTGTAAACCATTAAGCGGAACTAAACTCATCGATTTGCCAGTTTCAGAAAATTGATTTGCTTGTGTCCGCAACTAAACTGTCAAACCATCAATTGGCTGGAGTCATAACTGGTGCAGCACCATGGCAGTTGTAGTTCAAACAGAAGCAGCTTCCTTGGCGATAGGAGGGTTTAGTCCTGCTTTAAGGCGGTCAGCAGATCGGCCTCTACAAACTCAGCAGTGCCTAAAAGTGCATAAAATGGAGAGCAACTGAGCATGTGCAGAGCGGGCTGAGACAGTGTACAGTATTACTGGATTTTAAAAAGTATAGGGACTTTTTATGTTTTACATAGCTATACCTGCAAAAGGTGCAACCTGAAGTGATCTAGCAGGACTTAATTTTATGACTAAAGTTCCACTTTAAATTCAGCCATTTTCTGCTGAATCAGCTGAATTTTGAGTCATAGATGGCCCTGCAAGCACCACCCGATTTTTTTTAAGGATAAGGAAAAAAAGCACTTCTTTTTTTTTTTCTCCTCTCTATTCTCGTGTGGTTTCTTATATAATAGACATGTGCAATTCATTTAGTTCAGAAATTAGTTTTTTAACGAATTTTGAAAAATTTGTTAATTTCTGAATTTCCAAATTTCCAAATATTTAAATTTCCGAATTTCCGTATTTTTAAATTTCGGAATTTCGGATAGGAATTTCGGAATGTCGAAATTGGAAAATTCAAAATTTCAGAGATTTCGGAAATTCAAAATTTCCGAATTTCCGAAAGTTAGAATTTCCGAATTTTTGAAATTTTAGAATTTCCTACTTTCCGAAATTTAGAATTTCAGAATTTCCAAAATCTAGAATTTCAGAATTTCCGAAATCTAGAATTTTTCGGAAATTTAAAAATTCGAAATTCGGAAATTTGAAAATCCAAATTTCAGAATTTTTAAATTCCAGAATTTCAGAAAAAAGCTAAAAAATTTATGAAACGAAAACGAACACATTTTTTGTCAGTGCACATGTATAATACATAACTGTTGTATAGAGTAGCGGCTGATGCTCAATATTTTGGGGGGGCACACAAATGTGCCCCAGTGTGCACGGAAGGTGGATGGTGGCGATCAGTGGCCTTACCCCTTAAGAGGCCGATGCTGCTCCTCGCTCCAGGTTGCCGAGGGAAGAACCAGGGCCATTGCTTCTCCTCCCGGCCAAACAGGAAGTGGGTCCTGAGACCTGATTGGCTGGGAGTCCTAAGACTCCCTGGTCATTTGGGTCTCAAGATCCCGCTTCCTGATTGGCAGGGAGGAGAATATTAATTTGCTATTGTCACACAACTGGGTAGGCTCAGGGTGCAGTGCTCTGCTCCCCGAGCCCACCCTTTTTTGAAGCCAATTAGAGCCTCAGGCTGTAATCATGTGCTTAAAAAAAAAAACATTGAAATCCATGCGTCCAGTGCCCTGCATGTAGATTAGGTGGCGGGCGCATGGATTAGTGGGTGGCGCCCCTAATAGACAGGCTGGTTGTATATCAAAAATTATTTAACCATAGATAAAGATATGTGGATATATTTGTACACCTGTGACAATTTATACAGGTGACAACGTGTCCATAAAACAAAAAGTGTCCATACAGTGTCCGTTGATATCAACACGTGATATTCTCATACAGTAATTCCACACATCAATAACCACACAGGGATTGATTTACTAAAAATAGAGAGTGCAGAGTTTGGTAGAGCTGTGCATGGTAACCAATCAGCTTCTAGCTTCAGCTTGTTCAATTAAGCTTTGACAAGAAAAAAAAAAAACCTGGTAGCTGATTGGTTTCCATACAGTCTTTAGTTTTAGTAAATCAACCCCACGGTGTACCCTCTTGGTTCCTCTCCATATTACAGATGTGAACAGCAAAGTCTGCACTAGGATACAAAGTACAAGTCAGATTTTAGGCATCCTCTGCAATAAACGTTTGAGATACTGTCAAAGTTCACCTGACATGTAGTGATGGGCAGGAGCTAAGTCTGCTAAGCACTACACATTCAAATAAATGGGGGAAACGCCATAAACGCACACCTCCCAACTTTTTAAGATGGGAATGAGGGACACCTATTAGCAAAGTATGTAGGCATAGGACACGCCCCCTATCACGCCCCCTTAAAGGAGAAATATACAAAAGAACAGACAAGCAGGGTTGCGCTCCGCAATGGCTGTAAACCGCTGTCTCTGGGAAACCTCCTCACAGCTCCTCACAGGCAGGCCACGAGATCCCAAGAGACCTAAAATGGCTGCTCGGGTTCCTTTTATGCTCTACCCAGCATGCACTGTTCAGAGAGTGTTCATGGGTAGGTCACACAGACTCCTGGGTAACAAGGTCAACCTTCTGAATCAAAACAACAGTCACTTCCTGTATAAGTCTTTTGTGTTTTGTGAAAGAAAATCATTAAGTCCACTTTCAGTGTTTGGCCGCTAGATGGCGCCAAATACTAAACCAAAGAAACGTTCACAGACTTGTGATTATAGCATGGAAACACACATTAAGGCAAAAGTATGTCAGCGCTACAACAGGAAATGTGTTACTGGCCATAAAGGAAGAGGAGGGGGGAACATAAAATAATAAAACAAATGCAGCCACCACATATCAGGATTAGTAAACTGCAATATATTCACTTTTTGTTTTATGATCCCACTTTTAATGTCTTTACACCTATATGTTCTTTTTATACACAGGTTGACCCACATTTAAATCATACAGAAGAAGGCACCGCACCACCCACCTTAGAGGAAGCACAGCCTAATCATCTAACCTAGTATCATGGTATAACATCTCATATTAAAGAATGTGAGCCAACGTTGAAGCTGAAATCTTCTGGGAACCGGTGCAAAATGTGAAATCTGCTAAATGACTACTACAGTGCCCACAGATCACTGAACCGGGTGTACCAGTTCCTGTAAGGAGTCTGAAGACCTCTTCCGGGGACGAGCGCTCCATGATGATGCTTCCAGTGCTATATTAAGATGAAAGGAGACAAACATTCTTGAACTGGAATTAGGGGCTTCTTATAGCTGTGACCCCTACAACCCCCCCTCCGGTATCATGTACACTCCATTACCTCCTATATTGTTTCATAAACAGGAAACAACAGGGAAAACGATCACATGGATGGACAATTACCAGAGTTATTAAGAATTCTAGTAACTGTGAAAAAAACTGTTATTAAAGTAAGTTAAGGGAAAAGATAGTTTGGAATAAAACCTCCTAGTCTTTAGAAATGTATGTATAGGTAGGTCAACCAAACAATCAATATATATACATATGCATAGCTCCCAACTGTCCCTGATTTCGAGGGACTGTCCCTGATTTGGAGTAAAGTCCCTCGTTCCTTCTCATTTGTCCCTCATTTTGGTCTGATCTATATAGATGTACCGTATATACTCGAGTATAGGCCGTCCCGAGTATAAGCCGAGGCCCCTAATTCACCACAAAAAAATGGGAAAAATGCATTGACCCGTGTATAAGCCGAGGGGCAAAAATGCAGCAGCTACTGTAAGTGGAAAAGAGGGTCAGCAATGCCCATCTGCAGCTGCCTGTCCCCCTGTACAGACCCCCCCCCCCCTGTGTCCCCATTGCAGCCTACCTGTGCCGATCTGCGGGTCCTCTGTCATCCGTCCTGTGCCATCTGTCCTGTGCCATCCGTCCTGTGCCATCTGTCTTGTGCCATCCGTCCTGTGCCATCTGTCATCGGTCTTCCGCCGATGCAGTCTCGCTCTGTCCCCCCCCCAGCGTGTACGGCGCCATTCTAAAATTCCAAAAGCTGCGCCTCCTCCTCCTCCTCGTCCGTGATAGGAGGAACGCTGTTTTCCCAGCAGTCAGTGTGCAATGTTCCGCCTATCATGGACATTCTCTCATCCTCGTCCATGAGATGAGAATGACAGGACATCCGTGATAGGCGGAACACTGTACTGCTGGGAAAATTAGTGTCCGCCTATCACGGACGGGCGGGAGGAGGCGGCGCGACTTTTGAAAACTGCCGTCTGTCTGCATGACACGCTGTTCATGTAGGCAGACTCGAATATAAGCCGAGGGGGGGGGGGGGGACTTTCAGCCCTAAAAAATGGGCTGAAAATCTCGGCTTATATTCGAGTATATACGGTATATAAAATGCACTTTATATCTTTAAACAAAAAATTTCACAGTGCTAAACCTTTCATCCAAATTCTAAATTGGGGCATTTGTAAATTTCAAAATCCAATATATAGAATAGTAGCGGTGAAAAAAAAAAAAAAAAGCACTTGTGGGTTTAACTAATCTCTTTTCTTTGTTATTTCTCCTTTAAGGTGGCGTGGCGTGGGGGCGTGTCCTATGCCTACATACTTTTGCCAGTAGGTGTCCCTCATTCCCATCTCAAAAAGTTACATAGCCCCCAACTGTCCCTGATTTGGAGGGACTGTCCCTGATTTGGAGCAATGTCCCTCTGTCCCTCTTTACTCCTCATTTGTCCCTCATTTTGGTCAAATCTATATAGTTGTATATAAAATGCACTTTATATCTTTAAAAAACTGTTTAGCACTGCTAAACCTTTCATCCAAATTCTAAATTGCTGCATTTGTACATTTTAAAAGACAACATAAAGGAATAGTAGTGGTTAAAAAAAATAAGCCCTTGTGGATTTATTAATCCTTTTTTTTTTTTTTGGTTAATTCTCCTTTAAGGGGGTATGAAAAGGGGGCGTGTCCTATGCCTGCATACGTTTTCTAATAGGTTTCCCTTATTCCTATCTCAAAAGGTTGGGAGGTATGAAGTTGGGAGGTATGCATATGGGTTCTTCAAAAAGTTTCCGCACTTTTTTTAAACTAAGTTATATATATATATATAGAAGTGCAGAAACTTTTTAAAGACTATATATATATATATATATAATGTACAGTGGATATAAAAAGTCTACACACCCCTGTTACAACGTCAGGTTTCTGTGATGTAAAAAAATGAGACAAAGATAAATCATTTCAGAACTTTTTCCACCTTTTTAATGTGACCTATAAACTGTACAACTCAGTTGAAAAACAAACTGAAATCTTTTAGGTGGGAGGTTGACGAACGGCCGTTCAGAAACGAACTGAAAAGTGCGAAATGAAAAGCTCGATTCAACAATCACCAAACTTCTACTAAAGCCCCGTACACACGGTCGGATTTTCAGACGGAAAATGTCCTATCGGACAATGTCGTCGGAAATTCCGACCGTGTGTAGGCTCCATCGGACATTTTCCATCGGATTTTCCGACGGACAAAGTTTTATCTCCTGCTCTCAAATTTTCCGACAACAAAGTCCTATCAGACTTTTTCCGATAGTGTGTAGCGAATTCCGACGGACAAAGTGCCACGCATGCTCAGATCACATTACAAGACCAAAGCTATTGGCTACTAACCTCTACGTAGTCCCGTCGTACGCAACGAACGTCACCACGTTCCGAATGATTGGATTTTCCGACAACTTTGTCCGACCGTGTGTATGCAACACCAGTGTCGGACTAAATCCGTCGGAAAAAATCCGATGGATTTTGTGGTCGATTTTCCGACCGTGTGTACGGGGCATAACACGAAATTAGCAGAAGGAGCCCAAAGGGTGGCACTAAAGAGCTGAAAAACCACGTAGTACGTCGCTACGTTTGTGTTTGTTGGCCGACATTTGTGTGACCGTGTGAATGCAAGACAAGTTTGGGCCAACGCCCTTCGGACAAAATTCCACGGTTTTGTTGGCCAACAATCCGATCATGTGTACGAGGCTTGAGAAGATGTCAGGAAAGACCTACTAGAACAGCTGAACTTTATTTGAGGTTAATCAGAGGCACTTTAAATGATGACAGGTGTGTACTGACTCTTATTTAACATGAGTTTGAATGTGATTGCTTAACTCTGAACACAACAACATCCCCAGTTATAAGAGGGTGTGCACACTTATGCAACCACTTTTTTTTTTGTTTTTATTTCTATTCCTCTCCTAAAAGATTTCAGTTTGTTGTTCAACTGAGTTGTACAGTTTATAGGTCACATTTAAAGTGGAAAAAAATCTGAAATGATTTATCTTTGTCATTTTTTTTTTTTACATCACAGGAACCTGACATTTTAACAGGAGTGTGCAGACGTTTTATATCCACTGTATATAAATATAAATACATATATATACCGTGTGTGTGTGTATGTATGTATATGTATATGTATGTGTATATATATATATATATATATATATATATATATATATATATATATATATATATATATATGTGTATATATATATATATATATATATATATATACATACATATATATATACATATACATACATACATACAATTTTATATATATATAAAATGATTTTTTTTTATATATATATATATATATATACACACACACATACACACATATATATATATATATATATATATATATATATATATATATATATATATATATATATATATATATAAATAATTTGGGAAAAAGTATTAATAGCAAAGTAGTAAAAATAGATAAACAGTTTGTGTTTTATATGTTTTGGAGTCTAGTGCCTGCTTATAGGTTTTCCCATTTTAAAGTACAATTAAAGGCAAAACTATTTTTTTTTTTTTTTAGTTTTGGATAAAGTACAGAGAGATTAGAACCCCTGTCAGGTTTTATTGTTGTCTGTGTCTCCATAAAGAGATTTAGCCTCTTTATTTTTCATGTTTACCGTTATTACTGAGAGTGAGAGGGAAATAAAAAAGTCCAGAAGTTTGAGTGATCACAGAACATGAATAGAGGGTCCATTTTCCAACGGGGGGGGGGGGGGGGGGGGGGAGCTAGGGACAGTCAGGGGTTTCCTCTCACTTCCTGTTTCTGCTATAGGACAGGAAGTAAAAGGAAATCTACCCAATGGGGAAACAGATGACAGATGGCTTACTCACTGAAGATGAAAAAGAAAGAAAATCCAAACGGGGACACTACTTCTGGGGAATCTGGAAACAGTCAGGGATTTACTCGCATTTCCAATTATGGCAATGGGATGGGAAGTAAAAATAAATCTACCCAATGGGGACACGGATGACCAGATGGCTTACTCTTATGCCCCGTACACACGGTCAGAAATTCCGACCACAAAATCCGTCGGATTTTTTCAGACGGATTTTGTCCGAAACTGGTGTTGCATACACACGGTCGACAAAGGTGTCGGAAAATCCGATCGTTCCGAACGTGGTGACGTTCGTTGCGTACGATGGAACTACGTAGAGGCTAGTAGCCAATAGCTTTGGTCTCGTAATTTGATCTGAGCATGCGTGGCACTTTGTCCGGCGGAATTCTCTGCACACGATCGGAAAAAGTCAGATCGGATTATGTTGTCGGAAAATTTGAGATCCTGCTCTCAAATTTCTTCCGTCGGAAAAGCCCGCTAGAGCCCACACACGATTGGATTTTCCGACAACATAATCCGATCGGACTTTTTCCATCGGAATATCCGACCGTGTGTACGGGGCATTACACACTGAAGATGAAAGTGAAGGGAAATCCCAAATTGAGTTTGTCCCCCATAACAGTTATAGAGGGGAAATCTTCCAATGGGAACAATAGTTCTGGTTTCCTCACTTTGGAAGGATTTCCTCTCACTTCCTGTTTGGCTATGGGACAGGAAGTGAAGGGAAATCTCCACAATAGGATACAGATTGCAAAAAATTGTTATATTATTTGTTATAACCCTCCCTTTACTTTATCCAAAATGAAAAAAAAAAAAAAGTTTTGCCTTTAGTTCTACTGTAAGGTTGGGGAATCTACGGCTAAATCATTTTATTTTGTGCCAATGCTGTGAGTTTTCCTAATTCTGGCAAAATGCTAGAAAGTCCAAAGATGTAAAGAGAGAACTTCTTGTAATTTTAATGGAAATGTGTTTGTTATCTAAAGGGATTTTAGGGCCTTTTTTTTTATCTGTGAACAGTTGTCTTTCCTCTATATTGTCTTATTTACCATTGACTAATTGGGGGGTTGATTTACTAAAGGCAAATAGGCTGTTCACTTTGCAGGGGAAAGAGCAGGGAAAGAGCTTTGTGAAAAATCTGTGTCAGCCACCTGTCAGTGCCATCTATCAGTGCTGCATATCAGTGCCCATCAGTGCCAGCCACCTGTCAGTGCCATCTATCAGTGCCCATAAGTGCCGCCTATCAGTGCCAGCCGCCTGTCAGCGCCACCTATCAGTGCCATCTATCAGTGCCCATAAGTGCTGCCTATCAGTGCCATCCATCAGTGCCAGCCACCTATCAGTGCCATCTATCAGTCCCCATAATTGCTGCCTATCAGTGCCATCCATCAGTGCCAGCCACCTATCAGTGCCATCTATCAGTGCCCATAAGCGCTGCCTATCAGTGCCATCCATCAGTGCCAGCCACCTATCAGTGCCATCTATCAGTCCCCATAAGTGCCGCCTATCATTGCCATCCATCAGTGCCCATCAGTGCCATCTCTCAGTGCCCATCAGTGCCAGCCATCAGTGCCAACCATCAGTGGCAGCCACCTGTCAGTGCCAACTGTCAGTGCCCATAAGTGCTGTCTATCAGTGCTATCTATCAATGCCACCTATCAGTGCCCTCAGTCAGTGCCATCTATGAGTCCCCATCAGTCAGTGCCACCTATCAGTGCCCATCAGTCCAACTGATACATGACAGTAAAAAAAAAGTAATCGGTATCCACGAGTACTTGATATAAAAGTATCGGTATTTGTACTCGGTCTTAAAAAAGTGGTATCTGGACAACCCTAGTCCTAATCTGGACTATAATCAAGGACCCCGGTGCTGCAAGGTAGGAATACTAACCACTCAGCCACCATGCCCACTCTAATGTCGCGCTGTTATTTAAAGCGTACATCTCGCTCAAAAGAGTTTGTTACCCCAGCATTTCATATTCCTGATCAGTGCCTGCTGTACCATGTACTTGTATGAGAACGTACCCTGTTATTTGTATATTGATTCCTTTCTGTCAAATCCCCGGTGTTCCTGCCAGTCTCTCTGCTTTCCTTTTACAAACTGACCACACTAAGCAGGAGAGCTCTGCTGGGAACTCAGTGTACTCTCCTCCAATGATCAGACTTGTCCTGACAACCCCTTCCCTCTGCACAGCCTTTCACTGGGAAGCTCAGTGTGCTGCTGCTGCTCCCCCCCCCCCCAGCTCTTTTGCAGCTGGGAACAGAGGGAATGTGATCACTTGTAAAAAAGGGAAAAAAAGTATTTATAATGTTATAAAAGTGTTATAAAAGTTGATCGTTTACAATCACTTTATATTGAGCCTCGTGGTGCTTTAATTGCTGCCTTAAAATGTTTTATTCATCTCAAATATTATCTTGACCAAATGTATCACTTTTAATCTCTTTTGTTTTGCTCTCAGGATAATAATTGGGTGCTTAAAAGGGAATTATTACTTTTGGATTTAATTTATTTTTTTTAATTAATTTTTTTATTTTTATTTTTTGGAAATAATTTTGAAACACAACTTTTAATTACAAATTATAAAGGAGAAAGGGGGGTAAAGTAAAAGGTAGTAATATGGCCCTAAAAAGCCTCATACATTTAACGAAGGGGAAATTAATTGAATTTTTTTTTTCCCACTTCCCACGGCCCATGGGAAGTGGGGGAAGGGGGAGGGAGAGTGGGAAGGAGGCGATTATGTAGATGTGTAGGTATATGTGTAGATGTGTATACATATGTGTATGTACAGGTAAAATATATATTTTCTTTTTTTTTTTTTTTGGGGGGGGGGGGGGGGGAATAAGAGATGAGGATGTTTTCATGTTAAAATGTGTGTACAAATGATTTAAGATGGCTTTTTAATGGAAATGTGAAAAAAAAAAACAATAAAATTTGATAATAAAAAAAAAAAAAGGGGAATTATTAACAATTTAGATGTTTATTCTGAAATAAATATTTCTAAACCTTAAAATATGTTTAACTTGGGTAAATGTTAAAGCTGGTCCCTTGATCATTTAACCGTAATGTTCCCTTGCAGTGGAAGGGTTAACTTCTCATTAAAGCGGTGTTCCGGCCGAAATGATACTTTTTAAATAAAAATACCCCTATAATACACAAGCTTAATGTATTCTAGTAAAGTTAGTCTGTAAACTAAGGTCTGTTTTGTTAGTTTTTAGCAGTAGTTTGTTATTTTATAAACTTGCAGCAGGCCGTGGCCATCTTAAGTGTGGGCATCTGAAGCCAGACTGTATTTCTTCCTGGATCTCATCCTTGCAGATCTCGTACATGCTCAGTGCAGTACAAGCAGTGTAATAGGTTTCAGGTCAGGTTTCCATAGCAACGGCAGTGTCAGAGGAAGTTGCTGCCCCTTCCCAGGAGGCATTGCAAACAGGAAATGATGTGATGGGCCGCGGCCAGGGAGGAGGAAGTGAAAAATGAATACAGCAGATATACAGTCTGTGCTGAAAAAAAAATTAAAAAAATATCCAATTTGTTTACAGTGCACAGTTTAGTGAGTGATGCTGAAGAGTTGTAAAAGTGGGTGGAACTCCACTTTAAAGCTGAACTCCAACTATCACTTTATTTAGTTTGTTTGGGCCAAGCTGGCCCAAAGGAACAATTTCCCTTATTAATGTGTTGTTGTTGCTGTGAACGCTGTATTAAATGTTAGACATGTGCAATTTGTTTCGTTACAAATTCATTTTTCGACGAAAATTCAACAAATTTGTTAAATCGGAAATATTAGAATTAACGAAAACCCGTTTAACAAATTTTTCCAAAAAACAAAAATTCGAAAGAACGAAAATCTGAAAATAAGAACGACGATCGAAAATTAGAAAACCCGAAAATTTGAAAATCCGAAATAATAACTATCTAAATAATATTAACTATTACTAACTATTAAATTATAGGTACCGTATATACTCGAGTATAAGCCGAGTTTTTCAGCACATTTTATTGTGCTGAAAGTGCCCCCCTCGGCTTATACTGGAGTCAAGCACTGTATCTCGGGGCCTCTTGGTGCTAGGAACTCCACATTTAGTGTGAAAACCCAGTGGAACCAACACTACAACATATCCAAAGATGGGGTTCCTAGCTCTAAGTCACCCCGAGATACGGGGCCCCAAATTGGTTTGGAAAATGTCATTCTCTGCTGCAGAAAAGTGCTTGACATTTTCCGAACCGAATTTGGGGCCCCGCATCTCGGGGCCACTTGGTAATAGGAAGCCCATCTTTTGATAGCTTGTAGTGCTAGTTTGACGGAGTTTTCATACAAAATTTGGGGCTCCTAGCACGAAGTGGCCCCAAGATATGGGGACCCAAAGTCGGTCAACTGTGTCCATCTGCAGCACTGTCATTTCCGGACCCTTTGGGTCCAGAAACCCCAAATTTTGGCTGCAGATAGGGGGCATTTAGGAACCCTTAACTACCAAGTTTGAAGTTTGGGGGACCTATGGCTGCAAATGGGCACAGTGAAGTATGCAAATGGGCACAGTGAAGTATGCAAATGGGCACAGTGAGGCATGCAAATGGGCACAGTGAGGCATGCAAATGGGAACAGTGAGGCATGCAAATGGGCACAGTGAGGCTGCAAATGGGCATTGTTGACCCTCTTTTCCACTTACAGTAGCTGCGCATTTCTCACCCTAGGCTTATACTGGAGTTTTTCCATTTTTTTGTGGTAAAATTAGGTGCCTCGGCCTTATATTCGGGTCGGCCTATACTCGAGTATATACGGTATATGAATTTCCTTTCAAATTTGGCTGTTAGTGAACGTACCCAATACGAATTTATCGAATTTATCGAATTATCCAAAATAACCAATGCCGCATCTAAACTAATGGAAAGTAACTAATTAATAATACAAATTATTATAATAAAAACGTTTTATTATTATTATTTATGCTTATTAATTTGTTACATTACATTCGTTTAGATGCGGCATTGGTTATTTCGAATAATTCGATGAATTCGGATAAATTCGTATTCGTTACGTTCACTAACAGCTTGGCCCGAACAAAATATTTAAAGTGATAGGAAAGCTGCAGTTTGGTTTTAAAGCCGAAAAAAAAGGTTTTCCCTTATAGTGGGTCTGCGCCTGCACTGCACCGGTCCACTGTTTGTTTTTTTTCTAGGGAAGGGGTGTCACACTCAATTACATTGTGGGCCATAACAGCATTATGTTTGAAGGGCCGGTATCTGTAAAGCTAGATGTCTAGAGCACCCCACTGCATCATATATCAGATGTCAAGAGCCCCCCCCCCCACTATCAGAAATCAAGAGCCCCCCCCCCCCCCCCCCCCCCACTATCAGAAATCAAGAGTCCCCCACCCTTCCTTACATCACAGTGCACCCCCCCTTACCTTGTGCTGCTGCTGGGAAGAAGCTGGCGGCGGAGCTGGGAAGCAGAAAGTTCAGGGTCTGCAGGAGGACCAGAGGAAGGCTGGAGTCATCTGCTGGAGTCTGCTGAATGCTGAGACCAGGGGAGGAGGAGACAAGGGGGTGCTGCGGCTGCACAGAGAGGTGCAGGATCTGTAGGAGGAGATCTGTTTCCCTCTCAGCTGCCGACTGCTGAGATGGGAGGGGGCAGAGATGAGTCTCTCCATGGCTGCAGAGAGAAGTGCAGGATCTGGTGGAGGAGTTCTGCCCTCCTCTCTGCTGCCAACTGCTGAAACTAGGTGGGGACGTAGACGGGGGGGGGGGGGGGGTGTGGCGCAGCTGCAGGAGAGGTGCAAGGGCCACATGAAATGGCCTGGTGGGCTGGATTCGGCGCTCAGCCTTGTGTTTGACACGTGTGGTCTAGGGCAGTGGTCATCAACCCTGTCCTCAGGGCCCACTAACAGGCCAGGTTTTATGTATTACCTTGGGGAGATGCAGACTAGAATACTGCAATCACTGAGAAGCAAATTATATCACCTGTGATGTATTTCAGTTATCTTGCAAACCTGGCCTGTTAGTGGGCCCTGAGGACAGGGTTGATGACCACTGGTCTAGGGGATTGGAGAGCAGAGATATACTTACCTAATCCTCTGATCCTCCCTGCAGAAGACCGATCCCTGTGGCTCCTGCCCTCCCATGGTCTTGTGCAGTAGACTGTTCCTGACGTCATCACGCTTATAGACCTGCTCTGGAGATGAGGACGTCAAGAACAGTCCACCGTTGGATCTTGGGGGAGCGCTGTTTGCTGGTGGAGCGGAGGATCGGGTGTCCCCTGGACAAAACAAGCAGTTGACCCATGTAGTACAGGCACAGCCCCACTGCATTGAAATGTTCTATTTATTTTTTGCCCGGAGTTGGGCTTTAAGTCTTGGGGAGTGATGAGGTGTATGTATTACCCCCACTCCAGCCGGCTCCTTTGCCCTCCTTCCCCCCACCTGTGTGCAGTGACTCAGCGCCATCAGGGCTACCAACCCTACATTGTACAGTGAGGGAAAAACGGATTTGATCCCCTGCTGATTTTGTACGTTTGCCCACCGACAAAGAAATGATCAGTCTATAGTTTTAATGGTCGGGTTTATTTTAAAAGTGAGAGACAGAATAACAACAAAAATATCCAGGAAAACGCATTGCAAAAAAGTTAAAAAGAGTGAAAGAAGTATTTGACCCCTTCGCAAAACATATACGTCGGCAGAATGGCACGGCTGGGCAGATCAACGTACTGGTACGTTGCCCTTTATGAGCCCAGCCGTAGGTCGCGCGCCACCGCCGGCACGCTCGCGACCCGGTCGGGAGCTCCGTGACCACGGCCGCGGGACCAGTGGACCCGATCGCAGCTGGTGTCCCGCAATCGGGTCACAGACCATAACCCTTCACTGCCAGTGTCATTTATACAGGAATCAATGCATTTAAATAGCACTGATTTCTGTATAAATGACAATGGTCCCAAAAATGTGTCAAAAATGTCCGATGTGTCCGCCATAATGTCGCAGTCACAATAAAAATCGCTGATCGCCGCCATTACTAGTAAAAAAATAAATATTAATAAAAATGCTATAAAGCTATAAAGCTATCCCCTTTTTTGTAAACGCTATAACTTTTGCACAAATCCCTAATTGCCATTTTTTTTACCAAAAATATGTAGAAGAATACGTATCGGCCTAAACTGAGGAAAAAAAAAAAAATTTATATATTTTTTTACCATAGCAAAATGTAAAAAAGAATGCATTTTTTTCAAAATTGTCGCTCTATTTTTGTTTATAGCGCAAAAAATAAAAACCGCAGGGGCGATCAAATACCACCAAAAGAAAGCTCTATTTGTGGGAAAAAAAGGACGTCAATTTTGTTTGAGAGCCACGTCGCACGACCGCGCAATTGTCAGTTAAAGCGACGCAGTGCCGAATCGCAAAAAGGGGCCTGGTCCTTTGGCTGCAAATTGGTCCGGGGCTGAAGTGGTTAAGAAGTTAGATGGTATCTTAAAAATCTCCTAAGGATGAGTACATATATGTGCTTTGTTGTGCTCCATGAATTGACCACAAGAAAGCATGTACAGATCTCATATCCTGCATAGAAATTACAGGGATATTATAAAGGGCATAGAAAATAATCACCCCCCCCCCCCCCTATTAAAATAATCACATTGTGCTGCTTTGCAGCCTGAAATGAAGACAGACACAGTTTTTGTTTTATCCAGCTGTATTTACAACATCCAGGTGAAAAATCTAACACCAACATGTCAGAAAAAAAAAAAAAACACAGTTGAAAAAAGGATCGCCCCTTGTGTCAGTATTTTGTTGTCCCGCCTTTTGCTTTAATTCCAGCCTTTAGTCTGTTGGGATTTGTCTAACTTTGCACATCTAGACTTTGCAATATTTGCCCACTTTTTTTTTTTTCTTTTGCAGAAATGCTCAAGTTCAGTTACATTTGATGGTCACGGTTTGTGGACTGCAGTCTTCAAGTCATTCCACAGATTTTCAATGGGGTTTAAGTCTGAGCTCTGACTAGGCCATGCAAGGACATTCGCCTTTTTCTCCTACAACCACCATGTGCTCATTTTTGCTGTGCGCTTTGGGTCATTGTCATGTTGGAAGGTAAACCTTCTTCCCATTGAAAACTTTCTGGCAGAGGGCAGCAGATTTTCCTCAAGAATTTGATGGTATTTTGCCCCATCAACTTTTCTTCTATCCTGACAAGTGCTCCAGTCCCTGCTGCAGAGAAACACCCCCATAACAGGATATTACCACCCCCATACCAGGATATTACCACCCCCCCATACCAGGATATTACCACCCCCCCATACCAGGATATTACCCCCCCCCCCCCATACCAGGATATTACCACCCCCTATAGCAGGAGGAAATTACCAACTTCATGCATTACTGTAGGAATTGTGTTATTTGGATGGTGAGCTGTATTGGATTTCCAACAGACATATCGTTGGATGTTGAGCCCAAATCGTTCAATTTTAGTCTCATCTGGCCAGAACACCTTTTTTCCGTGTGGCCTCAGAACCTTCAAGGTGCGTTTTGGCAAAGTTCAGTCATGAATGCATGTGGCCTTTCTTGAGGAGTGGCTTTTTTTCTTGCACCCCTCCCATACAAGCCACATTTGTGGAGAATCTGTGATATTGTTGTCATTTGCACACAATGACCACTCTTTGTCATAAATTCCTGCAACTGCTTCCGAGTTGCTGTAGGCCTCTTGGTTGCATCAGTTGTACTATCAGGGACTGAAATGCTCCAGGAAAGCACTTTTCCTGCTGAGTTAAACAAAATGACCACAACTGGTCACAGTTGAAAGATACATAACTTTGTGTGCCATTGCGAAGGTGGTTAGCTACACCTGATAAGGTTTATAAATCATTTTTAGGAGGGGGTGATACTTTTTCCAACTCAGTGATTCTGTTTTTTGATTTTATTTTACTTTTTTCTGACATTTTTGTGTTCTATCTTTCGCTTGGATGTTATAAGTTGCATAAATAGTAAATACAGCTGGATAAAACAAAAACTGTTTATCTTCATTTCAGGCTGCAGAGTGATTATTTCAAGGGGAGGGGGGTGAATCTATTCTATTTTGAGTTCAGCATTTACGATGCTGTGTAGTCATCAGTTTTAACCCTTTAATAAATGTCGATTAAACTGGCATTCATTTTGCTTTTAACGTTCATTTAGGGTATGAATGAAAATTGCCGAATTAAAACTACATACACTATTAGAATTTTTATTTTTTTTTTCCAAAAATAATTCCATCCTGCTCCTTTAAATAAAAAATAAAAAAAACGATCGGTTTGACCCCACTAGTGGTTAGGAAATTGAATGAATGTTCCAAAAATGAAAATTTTCAAATAAAAAATTCTACTGGTGTATGGCCAGCTCCAGCTCAAAGTGATTGTAAAGACCTTTTTTAAAAAAAAATAACAAACATGTCATACTTACCTCCACTGTGCAGGTCGTTTTGCACAGAGTGGCCCCGAACCTGCTCTTCTGGGGTCCCCCGGCAGCTTCTCCCCACATCAGATAACCCCCTAGGAGAAGCGCTCTCCCGTGTGTGCAGGGTGCAGTGTTCAGGGATGGGGGTGGGAGGAGGGCCATTAGGCCCCAGAGAGGAATATTATAACTTGTTGCCAAAGACAACTTGTGTTCCCAAGCAGTGACCAGTATAGATTGTCAGTGTCCTCGGTAGTGACCAGTACAGATCTCAGTGGTTGCTGCGCTTCACCTGTGCTGGGTTCGGCTGAGCTTAAAGTGGTGTTTCCCCCTAGAAAAAAAAAAAAATGCTTAAAATTCCTAAAAAAAAAAAAAAAATATTTGGAAAAAAAAATGTTTTTTACCCACCTCTAAATGCCTGTTGCTAGGGGGGTCCCTCGTAGTCTGCCTCCTTCAGTGCCCGGGCTGGTGACATCAATTCCCCTCGGTGCAGGAAAGGCTCCCTCCCTCCTGTCAGTCATCTGGGACATGTGACAGGTCCCAGATGACTGTGCGGCCAATCATGGTGCAGTGGGTGCCCGGCTGTGAAGCCACAGCTGGGTGCCCACAGTTGCAATGCCGGAGCCGCCGAGCAGATGGGGGGGCGAGCGGAGCTTCGACCCCACGCATCGCTGGACCCTGGAACAGGTAAGTGTCCGATTATTAAAAGTCAGCAGCTGCAGTATTTGTAGCTGCTTACTTCTAATTTTTTTTTTTTAGGGGAACACCTCTTTAAGTGTCTCATTAGAGGGTCGACCCTGCTGACGCCACTGGTCCTGGGGGGGGGGGGGCAAGACTAAATACTGAGGGTGCACAGCATACCCCAACACCCCCCTACATCCGGCCCTGATGCCACTCTGTGTCCTGTCACACCCTGTCCAACCTCAAGGAGAAAACTGGACAGAAGGCGTAAGGGGAAGCCATATCGTCAGCTTGGTCTCTACCAGGTACATGACACCATGCTCCATAAGGTTTCTGATAACACCGGAAGGGTTAAACCTTGATCCCTTTTTTAGCACCCAGCCAAAACTGATTCATAGCTCCGCTGTAACCCAGTGTGATGGACAAGCTTCCGTTTTTAATGTAGAAAATGTGTTTTTTAATAGTGTTTGTGCCTTTAGTGGTAGAGCTAATTATCCCGCTGTCTCCTGAAACCATTGCCAGGCCTAATTCTCATTAACTGCGCTGACATTGTACTGTATGCACCTTCCTCCTGCAGCCACTGACTGTGTTATTAATCAAAAAGAACAAAGTGCTATCATCAGGAAATCTCATTATGCCTATTTACAGAACGGAATGAAAGACGGAAATAAATTGTCTGGAGATTACTCCTGTACTCGTGAAATCTCCTCAACAAGCATGCTTGACTCCTTCAAAGAATCATGGTGTGTTCTATGTAAAGAGTAACTCCAGACACCAAGTGGTGTTAACCAGGCAATTGCTACAGAAAATGATGCTTAATGCCGCGTACACACGAAAGGACTTTTCCCGGCGGACCTAAGTCCAGCGGACAATCCGCTGGACTTTCCAGCTGGGTCCGCTGGACTAAAAAGCGAACGGACTTGACCACACACGATCACGCAAAAAGTCAGACGGTTCACGCGATGACGTACAGCACGTACGACGGGACTAGAAAACGAAAAATACTAGAAAAATACTTGCTACTGAGCATGCGTCCTTTTTGGTCCGCCGGACCATACTACACACGGCCGGATTGTCCGCTGGACTGCCAAGTCCAGCGGATAATTTTAAAACAAAACTTAAAACTTTAGTCCGCCGTACTTTGGCCAAAAAAAGTCCGCCGGCGCCCACACACGAGGGGATTATCCGCTCGACTTCGGTCCAGCGGATAATCCCGCGGGATAGTCCCTTCGTGTGTACGCGGCAAAAGTCAGAAAGTCGATTTAGATAATAATAACCTGAGTTTATGTGGCCAAATTCTAGGATGCTTCCACTTTTTTTAGGCTTTTTTTCCTTTATTTTCTCCTGGTGATCCTGAAAGTAAGTCTATTATTTTTCACATGCTGACCACCCACAGTATACATACATCATTACTTTGACGTTTAATAATGGGGTTATGAGGGTGCGATTCCCTAAACTCCAAAAGGCCACTTAACTAAAACTCAACCTTTATTGTAAATCATAAAAGGTGTGTAAATGACCATAACAGGTATACCTATAGAGGTCAATGGCATTATATATGAACCATCCCTGATCTATCTAGGGATGGGCGAGCAGCTCGGCCCGAGCATGGGTTTGGGCCGAACATTGGCTGTTCGCACGTTTGAAGAACACCTGAATTATCGGGGCATTCGACCATTTGTTGGCCCACCGAACGACCACAATGCACTGCGCCGCCGCACAGTGCATTGAAAGCCCTGATTGGTTGAAGCACTGAAAGGGCACAGAGTACTGTCAGAGCCATAAGTGGATGCTGTCATGATGACTCTATCCAATCATGGCTCATTGCTCTTAGTCCCGCCCCACACTATAAAAGTATTCTTTCAATAGCGGGCATTTTTAAGCCCCATACACACGGTCGGAAAATCCGACCACCAAATCCATCGGATTCGGAATTCGCTACACACGATCGGAATTGGTGTGATCGGACTTTGTTGTCGGAAAATTTTTAGAGCAGGAGATACAACTTTGTCCGTCGGACAATCCGATGGAAAATGTCCGATGGTGCCTACACACGGTCGGAATTTCCAACAACATTGTCCGATAGGACAGAATCCATCGGAAAATCCGACCATGTGTATGGGGCTTAAGTGTGATATCGGCGTGGAGAAAGATAGAACAGGGCTTTTTTTCAGTGCTACTAGACAGTTAATGTGCTATAGTGTGCTATTGTGATTCTATTGTCAGTGTAGAATATCAGTTTAGTGTGAATCTGCGTGTATGACCAGAACCTGCGGCGGTCCATGCAGCCACGCAAATCTCTCCACGTCAGGAACCACCCTCTCCCAAAGCATACCCGGCCTACCCAGCCACCTGATCGCCGCCTCACTCCTAGGAATGCCCTGGTCCCACCTGGTCTCGCATCCCCTCTCCTTGCACCCCAACAAACATAAGAATGCCCGAGGATCCAGACGAGGCGTGGAAGCCCTCTCTCTGAAACGACAAGCAGAACATCAAAATCAAATCAACCAAACATTAATGTTCTCCCAACCCGATACCATAGGGAACCCTACTACCACCCTGTAAGCTTCACCCCATATTCCTTTTTTCCTTTATATTTTTTATATGTATATATATATATATATATATATATATATATATATATATATATATATATATATATAACCCCTTCATTCGCAAACCAACCTTGGCCGAATGTAAGTGCGGAATCGCTTCGACTCCCATCTACCCAACCTACACACATCTGCATCATCCAGCCCGCGCCTGGCAGCCTCGGTGGCCGCCCCAATGCGGAAGGAGTGTGACGCATAGGCGTGTGAATCAAACCCCAATCGACCCAGACATTTCCGTAACACTGTCACAAATTGAAACTTTGATAAGGCATCACCATTCTCATGTATTAAAAGGGGGCCTCCCACCCCCGGCCTTACTGCAGCAAAATTTTCCACTGTTCGTACAGGGCACGCCCTGCAGTCCTGTAAAGCGTATAAACTCACCTGCACTCCTCTGCCTCGTTGATCAGTTTTTGACTTCCGTACACACACAGAAACTCTGTCCCTGAACAGTTCCTCATCTTCCCACATCAACCCCCCCGCCACCTTCTTGGAAGGGCTAACCAGTTCCCCGATTCTAAACGCACCAAAAAAGGCCAATGAAAATGCTGCCGAAAACAATAACACTTCAAATGAGGAGATACAAACCCCCCCCCAACTGTGCAATCAATGCCACTAGATTCCCAAACGTAATCGGCCGTCGTGTGTCCTTGCTCTTACACCCTTTCCTGTACCCTTTTACAGCCTGCCTAACCCAGAAGTCCTTGGTAAAGTCCTCTATTCTGCGCAACTTAAACCAAAATGCTAAACCCGCCAACTTTTTTTCAGTGGCAGAGACCGACTTACCCTCTTCCATACTCCTGGACACGAAATATAACAACAATAACCTGACCTCCGGCTCCCCCCACTTGACCTCCATCTCTGACCCCAGATCCTCCCACTCCTTCCATACCTTCTCATAGGCCAACCACGTAGACATGCTCACCGACTGCCGTATCCATCCCCCGGCGGTCCTGACTCCAGCTCCCAAATCCAACCTGGACACGGAACCCCTTCCTTCCTCGCTCCTGGAGCCAGCTCCCTGAACTTGTCCCACTGAAAGCGAGACAAAGCATCAGCCAGAGTGTTGTCTACCCCTGGAATATGCACAGCGTATAGCAAAATGTTCAATTGCATGCAGCGCAACACCAACTGTCGCATCAACCGTATGACAGGAGGCGAAGAGGCCGACATGCTATTGATCACCTGTACAACACCCATGTTGTCGCAGTTAAGCCGCAATTTCAAGTTCCTGCACGAATGGCCCCATAACTCCACCGCCAGCACCACCGGAAACAGTTCCAGGAGCACCAAGTTTTTTACGAAACCTGCCTCAATCCATGATTGGGGCCACGGTTCCGCACTCCATTGACCCTGGAAAAAGGCCCCATAGCCCGTAGACCCCGCGGCGTCCGTCACCAACTCCACATCAAAGTTACTCACCGGTCCCTCCATCCAAACCGACCTGCCATTGAACTCCTCCAAGAACCGATACCATACCTGCAAGTCTTCCTTGTGCTCCATGCGTAACCTGATGAAATGAGTGGGTGCCTTCACCCCCGATGTTGCAGCCGACAGCCGTCGACAGAATATCCTACCCATGGGGATGATCCTGCACGCAAAGTTCAACTTCCCCAGAAGAGACTGCAATGTGCGCAGCTGCACCTTCCTACACCCCTGGATCATCCGTATCTCATCCTGCAAATCTCTGAGCTTCCCTTCTGGCAACCTGCACTCCATAGCCATGGAATCGATTATAATACCTAGAAAGCTCAGCTCCGTCCGTGGACCCTCCGTCTTATCAGCTGCCAATGGCACCAGAAATCTCTCCGCAATGTGCTGCAACGTGGCCAACAGGATCGCACACACATTGGAAGAAGGAGGGCCCACGCAGAGAAAATCATCCAAGTAATGGATGACGGAATCTAAACCCGTGACGTCCCTTACCACCCATTCTAAAAATGAACTAAACGCCTCGAACATGGCGCACGAAATCGAACACCCCATCGGCAAGCATTTATCAACATAAAATTCGTCTTGCCAACAATAACCTAACAAATGGAAACTGTCCTGGTGTACCGGTAATAACCTAAACGGCGATTCAACATGCGATTTTGCCATCAGTGCCCCCTTCCCATACCGCCTAACCCATCTAACCGCGGCATCAAAGGATGTGTACGACACTGTACAAGCCTCAGGGTCGATGAAGTCATTCACCGAGCCCCCTTTTGGAAATGAAAGGTGATGAATCAGCCGAAATTTATTCTGCTCCTTTTTGGGGACCACCCCCAAGGGGGATACCACAAGATTCCCCAACGGTTTACTACTAAAGGGGCCTGCCATCCTGCCCAAAACCACCTCCTTCGCCAACTTTTCAGACACCACTTCCGGATGCTGAAAAGCAGACTTTAAATTCTTGGCTAAGGGAGGTATATCAGTCAGGGTACATGGAATATGAAAACCATGCCTAAAACCAGTGCTGAGTAAACTCGCAGCTGCCCTGTCCGGATACCTATTTAGAAAAGGTTGCATCCTTTCCCACATCACCGGCGTCGTCCCTCTTGTGCCCAAACTCTCCAGCACGCTTTCCCTTCTTGAAACACCGCACGAGTGTGTGGTTATCCCCACACCCGGAACATTCGTGCCTAAACTTACAAGTCCCCCCAAATTTGCAGGCACCCTCGTTAAATTGCCAGCACACTCCCCACTTCTTACCGGCCGGAGATCCTGATGCCTGGCTACCTCCGGCCCCCCGTGAAATGTCTGCCCAGGAGCCTTGGCCGACGCCATCAGTCTCATCCAGAGACTGATGTCTTTATGGTCCCACCTCAGCTCCGGACGGACCGCTCGCCTCTGCCTGAACTGTTCATCATAGCGCATCCACGCCGTGCCCCCATAAACCCGGTACGCCTCACCCACCGCATCCATGTAACAAAATAACGCCGAGCAGTACTCAGGGTTACGTTCACCTATCACCCCAGCTAGAATTGCAATCGCTTGTAACCAGTTTGCAAAAGTGCGTGGGATCAAGCGGTACCTCCGCTTCTCCTCGTCATCCTTCTTTGTGCTATCAGGCTTCACCCTGTCTAAATTAAATTTTTCCAGGGGCAACAAGGAGAAAATCTCCACGTATTCCCCTTTCCAAATTTTGCTGCTTTAAATGTGCTCCCAGTGGTCCCTCGAAGCACACGTAGACCTCGCACTTAGCCGCATCCGCTATCCTCACTATATCAGACCGCACCACTTGTTCCTCAGCCCCGCCATCCACCGAACTCACCTTGTCCACTGGCACCGCCTTCTCCACAGGAACCCCAGCTACTGTTGCCACCGCCTCCCCCGAGGTGACCCCAACTTCCGCTACCCCCTGAAAACCTGAACTCTCCCCAAATCGGCCCACCAGCACCCTTAATCCTTCCAGCAACTCGTGCATTTGACACCCGGCCCCTGAACCTGCTGGCACGCTGCCCACCCGCCTGCCGTCATCCACCTGTTGGAACAAAACCGGACGCACCCCCGGAGAGGGGCTCCTGGATGCGATGCGACTCCGTGCAGGCGGGACGGATAGGGCACCGCTCCTGCCTTGCGACTCCTCTCTGGCTCTGCCTGGTGGCGTCAGCCCACCCCTAATTCTCTGGGAAGGACTGTATGCAAGTCCCACTCCCGCTGCGGCCCCACTTCTCCTGCTGTCCATCCTTCCCCGCACGTGCAGTGCGACTGAAGGCGCTGCAGTCGCAGACTCTCTGGGACCTGGACCTCCCCTCCTGGTGGTGCTGCGACCTGACTGAACGGTGCCCTCACCCCGCTGGCGCAGAGACGCGCGGGTAGGTGTCGCTGCAGAGGCGCCTGCCGTCCCGGCCATCCTCCCATCCCGACGACGATCCGTGGTGACCCCGGGCCCCCCGGACCGACCCCCCCGCTCGTGCAGAGCCGCTGGGGGTGCTGGCGTACCCTGAGCCCTCCTCCTCCCGACCAAGGCTGTAGGGGCCTGCACAGATGATCTTGCTGCAGTTGGGGGTGAAGTGAAGTCCTGAGTCCCATTGGCTCCGCCCCCCGCGCTAGGACCGCGCCGTGTAGGCCAACTGGGGCCTACTGCGCCCTCCATCAGACTTCTCTTCGCTGGGGGGGTGGACCTCAGCCCCCTGGGGCTCCTTGCAACCCTGGATGGACCTGCCACTGCCCCTGGGGAATACCTTACAGGTGTCTTGGACACCCTGCCGCGCGGCGCCATGCTCCCGCCGTCCATCTGGTCCTCGTCCGACTCCCGCTCCGCCATCCGGTCTTCAGGGGCTCCCCGATCTTCTGTCCGGCCCTCCACATCTGCAGCCATCGTCGCTAGCTGCTCCTGGATCCACTCGATGCCGTGTTCTGCTGCCGCCGTCCTCAGCATTGCCACGAGGTCCATATCCCGTCGGCCATCTTGGATTTCTTCAGTGCTGTGTGAGGAGCAGTGGAAAAACCTGCCTCCTCGTGTTCTCCTTCCTGCACACTGATCTTCCTTTGCTCCGCCCCCACCTTTATACAGCCACTCCCCTGTGCTTGCTCAGCCCTCCCCTAGCAAACCACAACCCCCATTTAACCCTGCATATAGTAAACTATACACACAGTCATGTCCAGCCCTGCATTACCATTCCCCTGTGGTGCATTCTCATTACAGGCTTCTCTATATATTTAGTTCACAGCACACTGGCTAACTCTGCTTGCAACTCGGAAGGATGCAGGGCTCAATGGGCATGGCTTAGTGCTGCATCTTGTTGTGCCCCACATCTCCATACAGCTAGTGGTGGTGATGCAATATTTGTCAGCTCTACCCACTCCTCCTCCTCCTTCATGTCCTCTTCTGCTGAATTGTCCTGAATTGTACCTCCCAAGCGTTCAAGGGGCTATTCAATGAGTCAGGCTAAAAGATGCCATGCAGTGCTTCAGCTGGTGTGTCTAAGGGACAGGAACCACACCGGAGAAGAGATTCTTGCAGCGCTGCAGGGGCAGGCCCAGAGGTGATTCACGCCACGCAAGCTGGAGCCAGGAATGGTGGTGTGCGATAATGGCACAAACCTCCTGTCCGCCCTTAGACAGGGAAAGTTGACACATGTGCCATGCCTGGCACATGTCCTCGAATTGGTGGTGCAGCGTTTCTTAAATGCTCGGTTGGCTGAAATTCAGCGGGAATTCCACCTGCCCGTAAACCGCCCGATTTTCAAAATGCCCACCAGGTGGAACTCGACTTTGGCAATGCCTACCTGTGTGAGTATGGTACAATGACAGGCTCAGGCCGGCTCTGCTTTTTTTCCCCATGCCAATGGCTGCTCATAAAGGATGTATGCACTGTACTGTCACTGTTTGATGAGGCCACAAGGATGGTGAGCCGTGACAATGCATGCCTCAGTGACACAATCCCTGTTGTGTTCCTGCTGGAGCAGACTCTGCGTGGCATTATGGACAGGGCACTCGAGGCAGAGCAGCGGGAGGAAGAGGAGGACTTCTTTTCCTCTCAAGGCCCACTTTATGCAAACACCATTGTTCGTACACCAGTTTTTGAGGCATTGAATCAGAGGAAGACATACGTCACACAGAGATGGTTTTCCATCCCCAGAACCCTTGGGAGTAGTACATGGCTGGGAGGAGACAGTTCCAGATACTATAATCCTCAGTGATGCTTCTCATGCCTCTGCAAATTTGCAGTGCATGGGCTCCCTCTGGCTTCAAAGCCTGCAAAATGACCCAAGAATACATGGCGTAAAGGAGAAGGATCACTATTGTTTGGCAACCCTCCTTGACCACCGTTACAAGGGGAAAGTCTCAGAAAGTCTCAGAACACATCCCTGTGTGTAGCGCAGCCCTGAACAACTGCACTCTGTATGTAGCACTCTCCAGAACTGTACATAGTGCGCCCCTGAGCCCTGCACTCTGTATGTAGTGCACCCCTGAACCCTGCACTTTGTACATAGCGCACCTCTGAACCCTGCACTCTGTAGCACACTCCAGAACTGTACATAGCACACCCCTCAACCCTGGGCTCTGTGCATAGTGCAGCCCTGAACTCTGCACTCTGCATGTATCACAGCCCTGGACCCTGCACTCTGTGCATAGCACAACCCTAAAAACTGTACATAGTGCACCCCTGAACCCTTCACTCTGAATGTAGCACACTCCAAAACTGTACACAGCGCACGCATGAACCCTGCACTCTGTATGTAGCATAACCCTGCATTCTGTATATAGCGCACCTCTGAACCCTGCACTCTGTACATAGAGCACCTTTGAAACCTGCACTCTGTAAGTAGCATATCCCTGAACCCTGCACTCTGTACTTAGCGCCCCTCTGAACTCTGCACTCTGTATGTAGCGTACCCCTGAATACTGTATTCTGTACAAAGCACACCCCTGAACCCTGCACTCTGTACATAGCGCACATTTAAACCCTGCACTCAGTACATAGCACACCTCTGAACCCTGCACTCTGTACATAGCGCACCTTGCACTCTGTATGTAGCGTACCACTGAAATCCTGCACTCTGTATGTAGCGTACCACTGAAACCTGCACTCTGTATGTAGCATATCGCTGAAACCCGCACTCTGTAGATAGTGTATTCCTGGTATTTAGTGTCCTATTTATGACCCTCCTAATGTTAGCGCAATTTGACCATGCCCACCTTGCAGGTTTGGGGTGGGGGGCGTGGTTGAGTTCCTACACCCGCTTTATGAGAAAAAAAGCCCTGAAGGGAGGAAGTACTAAAGGTTACTTACTAAAAATATTTTTCATGATTGGTTTTGTTTAAATCCTTTTTTATTATGATTGTGTTTCAATAATACAGGGGTCTCCAAACTTTTCAAACAAAGGGCCAGCTTATTGTCTTTCAGACTTTAGGAGGGCCGGATTGTGGCCAGCAGGGACAATAGATGTCATGGGCCCAGCATTAGTGAAAATAAAAATTGGCCCCAGGGTTAGTGATCAATAGAAGTAGTAGTGGTCCTCATTATTGGTATCGGTGGAAGATATAGTGCCCCATTGTTGGTGTCAGTAGGAGGAATATTGCCTCATATCAGTGGGAGGAATAGTGCTCCAAGGGCCAGATAAAGGCTAGCAAAGGGCCACATCTGGCCCTTGGGCCGCAGATTGGAGACCCCTGCAATAATACATGTAGAATGTAACAATTAGATCTCTTGTTGCAAATATCTTGTACATACAAAGGTGCATTCTTGCCTACATCCTATAATCCTAAAAATTATCCAATCAGTTTTTTAAAAGTCACATTGTTTGTATCTCAGGAAATGTCCCATTTCTCTTTTAGCAGGTACTAAATCAACTTGCCAAAAATGCTGAACTATGCACTTCCTATTGCCATGGTAATGGAAGAATATCCACAATCCTTCTTCATCCCTCCACATCAATGGGTTTTGTAGCAGTGACTGCACCCCACTGTGCGACCCTCCGCCCGGCGCACTGCTGCATTCATCTTGGGGGATGAAATCTAGAACTCGAGCAGCACATCTCTTATCTGAGGACATCTTACTACAACAAAAGCAATAATAAACACCAGTTAACATTTCTTTATACCATTCAATTTAAAATTCAAACACTTCATCCTAGACCCTTCAAAACACTTGACAAACACATTAGCAGCAGAACACGTTATTTGTCACCTTGAAAAGGGGCCTTAAATATTGATGTATGACGTCTTCCCCCCTTTGCAGACACAGCCAGGCAACAGGAATATTCAGCATCCACTCAGTAGTCAAAAACCAGTCCAGGGTGCTTTGCTTTGTTTTTAGTTTATTAAGGGGATAAACTTGGATAGGGATGGGAAGATATGGGATGCCCAGAACTGTAATCAAATGTAATTTGAGGACTTAAAGGAGAAGTAGAGATAAAGCTTGTTTGGCTATACTTCGCCTGTGGATCACAGGAGTGCAGCTCTCTGCCCAGGGAGCCAAGAGAGCCAAGCGATTGGGGCGCTGATTACTCATCACAGGTTGAGGTACAGAGAAAATCAGCGCCTCTTTACCACGTGATCAGCTGTGTCCAATCACAACTGATTATGGATGTGATCAGGATCGGCACTCCGAAGTGGAAGGGAGAAGAGAGCCGATAACCGGCTTGTGTTAGGGGAACATATACATATAATCAGGGCACTGATTGTCATTGCAGTCCCAACAGTGCTGCTAATCTGTGCCCACCAGTGCTGCCAGTGTCCACCAGTGCTGCCAATCAGTGCTCATCATTGCTGCCAATCAGTGGCCATCATTGCTGCCAATCAGTGTCACCTATCAGTGTACCCTACCAGTGCCCATTAGCGCTACCTATCAGTGCACTTTAGCGTCGCCTATCAGTGCCCATCAGTGTAGCCTCATCGGTGCCTCCTCATCATTGCCCACCAGTGCCACCTCATCAGTGCCCATCAGTGCAGCCTCATCAGCGCACATTAGTGAAGGAGACAAATTACCCGTTTGCTAAATTTGATAACAAACTATGGAAAAAAAAAAGTTTTGGCAAACTCCGGGAGGGCTGTCATGTGCCTTTTACTGAGGAGTGGCTTCCGTCTGGCCACTCTAACAGGCCTGATTGGTGGAGTTCTGCAGTGATGGTTGTTCTTCTGGAAGATTCTCCTCTTTCCAAAGAGAAACACTGGAGCTCTGTCAGAGTGATCATCAGGTTCTTGGTCATCTCCCTGACTAATGCCCTTCTACCCTGATCTCTCAGTTTGGCCGGGCAGCCCACTCTAGGAAGAGTCCTGGTGGGTCCAAACTTCTTTCATTTACGAATGATGGAGGCCACTGGGCTCATTGGGACCTTCAATGCTGCAGAAATGTTTCTGTACCCTTCCCCAGATCTGTGCCTCAATATAATCCTGTCTCGTAGGTCTATATACAATTCCTTGGACTTCATGGCTTGGTTTGTGCTCTGACATGCACTGTTAACCGTGGGACCTTATATAGACAGGTGTGTACCTTTCCAAATCATGTCCAATTAACTGATTAAGAAATTCAGGACATATTGAGCGGACTTTACCGGTACCAGAAAAGGAACAACACTAAAAATATTACAAAATCCTTTGATTACAAAAAATTGAAAAAAAAAATTTTCTAAAAAATATTTGTACAAGATAAAAACAAGAAAAACAAGAAAAACAAGAAAATTGAACCACATAATATATGTCATATTAAATCCCTGTTAATACTAAGTCAAAGAGGTCGACGTTTCACTATATGCTTCCTCAGGACCTTATTTCCTTGACCTGTAAATAGGGATCCTGTATGAAAAGAAAGGAGGCAAATATTAATTCTAGGGAAGAAAACTGCGCCAAGTAAAAAGTAACTACTACTAAAATCCGATAAACCGGATAGAAATAGATACCCAATTTGCATTGACAATAGGTGTGTTTCAGGAAGTTTTGACACTGTAATCCAATGTTGACGATGGATACCCAATTTACATTGTCAGTGAAAACACAATATAAAATAAATTCAATTAAATATAAAACTCTAGAGGATAATTAATACCGGTCAAGATTATCACTAGAAATGTCCACAAGATAAAGTTGCTAATTCAATAAGTCCTCATTCCAGTGAAATAAGATCATATAAGGATAGTGCTTTCACGCCACACTGCTGTGCTCCACATCAAAGAGGGTGCCACCACCAATATATAGGCTCCTTACCAGATGGTAGATAGAAACCGACACTCAAATTGAGCACTAGGCAGAAATCCTGAGGCTTAGAGGGGACACACACCTCCAGGGATAGTATCCAGGGATTAGCCACTCGGTACCATATACTCCAGGGAAGACACAGCATGATGAATATAGTAATGGTCACAGCACTCAGCAGTGCATCCAAATGGTAGCATAAAAAGAATAAAAGCAGACCATCGTGTGATACTGTATGGTGAATTTACAATCTTATTTTAAATAAAAAGTCCTAAATTCACCATACAGTATCACACGATGGTCTGCTTTTATTCTTTTTATGCTACCATTTGGATGCACCGCTGAGTGCTGTGACCATTACTATATTCATCACGCTGTGTCTTCCCTGGAGTATATGGTACCGAGTGGCTAATCTCTGGATACTATCCCTGGAGGCGTGTGTCCCCTCTAAGCGTCAGGATTTCTGCCTAGTGCTCAATTTGAGTGTCGGTTTCTATCTACCATCTGGTAAGGAGCCTATATATTGGTGGTGGCACCCTCTTTGATGTGGAGCACAGCGGTGTGGTGTGAAAGCACTATCCTTATATGATCTTATTTCACTGGAATGAGGACTTATTGAATTAGCAACTTTATCTTGTGGACATTTCTAGTGATAATCTTGACCGGTATTAATTATCCTCTAGAGTTTTATATTTAATTTAATTTATTTTATATTGTGTTTTCACTGACAATGTAAATTAGGTATCCATCGTCAACATTGGATTACAGTGTCAAAACTTCCTGAAACACACCTATTGTCAATGCAAATTGGGTATCTATTTCTATCCGGTTTATCGGATTTTAGTAGTAGTTATTTTTTACTTGGCGCAGTTTTCTTCCCTTGCATTATATATTGTGTTTATCTCACTATTCTGCAGCCTGGTTTAGTCTTTATTATTTATTATCTCATTAATTTTTTTTTTACTGTGTGTCTATTTGGGTTAGCGCGTTTTTTTTTTCTAAATATTAATTCTAATCTGATGAAAGATGCAGCGTAACAGTTAAATAATATAGACCCCCATATATATATATATATATATATATATATATATATATATATATATATATATATATATATATATGTATGGAGATAGAATATACTAAGAGTGCCACTCACAAATCAAAGAGAGCCCTCATATATGTGGCGTGCCAGGTGATATCCGAAAGCAGTTAGATCAGCAGTATCCTCCCTAGGTCAATCAGCCAATAGACAGATAGAGTAGACCAAATAGCCCCATTCTAAAAAGGACAAGAGGAAATTAAGTCTCCAAAATAATACACAAAGTGCTAACTTCCAGCCATTACCGTAATGGTGTCATACTTACTGGGCAAAAAAAACACAGAATAAATACACCGGAGAACAAATCAAATGAAACCACCAAGCTCCTCATTCACTCCCTTGTTATCTCTCGCCTTGACTATTGCAACTCCCTTCTCATTGGCCTGCCTCTCCATAGGCTCCTCCCCTCTTCAGTCTATTATGAAGGCTGCTGCCAGACTTATCCACCTTACCAACCGCTCAGTGTCTGCCAACCCTCTCCTCCAATCACTACACTGGCTCCCAATCACCCAGCAAATTAAATTCAAAATACTAACCACAACATACAAAGCCATTCACAACTCTGCCCCGAGCTACATCACCCAATCTTGTCTCCAAATATCACCCAAATCGTCCTCTCCGCTCTTCTCAAGACCTCCTACTCTCAAGCTCTCTCTCTTCTCCCATGCTCATCTCCAGGATTTCTCCAGAGCCTCTCCCATCCTCTGGAACTCACTACCTCCAAAGGTCCGGTTATCCCCTACTCTTGCTACCTTCAGGCGATCCCTGAAAACTCATCTCTTCAGGGAATCCTATCACGTCTCCAACTAATCTCCTACCACTTCCATCAGCTCATTCCCCACAGTTACAACCTTTTGTACCAACCGCCCCACCCTATTAGATTGTAAGCTCTTCTGAGCCCCCACCCTATTAGATTGTAAGCTCTTCTGAGCCCCCACCCTATTAGATTGTAAGCTCTTCTGAGCAGGGCCCTCTTAATCCTCTTGTATTTTATTGTATTATAACTGTATTGTTTACTTTTTATATTGTAAAGCGCTGCGTAAACTGTTGGCGCTATATAAATCCTGTATAATAATAATAACCACCAGTTCTCTTCTAGTCTGGCTAGTTTCTCAGGATAGCTCCTAGAGAGTCTGAGATACATGGCATGGTCAATATTACAGATACTAGAACCCTTATCCTAACATTCACATTAGATAAAGTAAAACAGGATCCTAAATACCTTGATGGTATTGGGGGAAAGTCAGCGATGGTATTGATTGACCATTGGAACTTTAAGAATCCTCAAAAAGATAATATATAAAATGGAATTTAGGGATAGAGATCATAATGTATTATCCAATAAATCATATTAATCAACCAGCATATAATTACAGATTGGCAAACATTTCCAATTAGGAACTGCAGTTATCTGAAAACTTACCAACAGGTCAGTGTTGAGAAGTCCTCATAGGTTACCATGCATTGTATGGCCACAAATCCTCTCCACATCCAATACCAACTGCTTCAGCCAGACAGTCTAAAGAAGAATATACATATAGATGCAGGTAGGTTTAAAGTGGAAGTAAACCCCCCTATCGTTTTCAGCCAAGGAAGCTGCCATCTTTGCCTCTGTTTAATCTTCAACTGCCACAGTGCTGCACATGTGATCCGTTATGACACCAGCCATTGGATGGTTTGACTGTTTGGTTGAGAGCACAGCCAATGTGCAGTTAGCATTCACGACATGCCTTTTTTTTTAGACTGTTAAATCGATGGGTTTACTTCCGCTTTAAATCAAAGATCTCATCAGCACTGGTGAAAATCACCATTATCAAGGACAAATCACAAATACTCACCGAGCAGCGCTTCCCCTGAACAACACCACAGCGTCCATTGCTACAAGCATCTACAGCCAGCGTTTAATAAGGGGAGATTGTGGCACCAAAACCGGACAATTAATTAATATGATTAGAGTCAGTGGTGAGAAGGACGGAAGGGGGCCAAAATAGGAGAGGCAACACCCTCGGGGAAGTGTCCAGGAAACCCATGCAGCACCAATGAACAGTGCCGCA
This sequence comes from Lithobates sylvaticus, assembly GCA_028564925.1. NCBI lineage: Eukaryota > Metazoa > Chordata > Amphibia > Anura > Ranidae > Lithobates > Lithobates sylvaticus. The sequence continues at coordinate 585,579,553 of CM053029.1, forward strand.
ATATGTCGTGCATGCGCCGTAAGGTAGTCAGAGTCTCCATCTAAATCAAAAGTGGACGCATGCGCAGTGGCATAAAAGCAGGTATTAGGAGAACGGAACGTAGAGTGACAAACGTCAGTTAGTAGCGATCCTTCCAGACAGACCTCATTAAACGAAGAGGCTATTCCCCTATAGTAGTTACCAAGCCCAGTGTCCCTGATCACCGCCACACCAGTCCCAATGTCCCTGGTCACCGCCACACCAGTCCCAATGTCCCTGATCACCGCCACACCAGTCCCAGTGTCCCGATCACCGCCACACCAGTCCCAATGTCCCTGGTCACCGCCATACCAGTCCCAGTGTCCCTGGTCACCGCCACACCAGTCCCAATGTCCCTGATCACCGCCACACCAGTCCCAGTGTCCCGATCACCGCCACACCAGTCCCAATGTCCCTGATCACCGCCACACCAGTCCCAGTGTCCCCAATCACCGCCACACCAGTCCCAGTGTCCCGATCACCGCCACACCAGTCCCAGTGTCCCCAATCACCGCCACACCAGTCCCAGTGCCCCCGATCACCGCCACACCAGTCCCAGTGTCCCTGATCACCGCCATACCAGTCCCAGTGTCCCACTCCCTGATCACCTCCACACCAGTCCCAATGTCCCTGATCACCGCCACACCAGTCCCAGTGTCCTCAATTACCGACATACCAGTCCCAATGTGCCTGATCACCGCCCCACCAGTCCCAGTGTCCCTGATCACCGCCACACCAGTCCCAATGTGCCTGATCACCGCCATACCAGTCCCAGTGTCCCGCTCCCTGATCACCTCCACACCAATCCCAATGTCCCTGATCACCGCCACACCAGTCCCAGTGTCCCCAATCACTGCCACACCAGTCCCAGTGTCCCTGATCACCGTTACACCAGTCCCAGTGTCCCTTATCACCACCACACCAGTCCCAGTGTCCCTTATCACCACCACACCAGTCCCAGTGTCCCTTATCACCACCACACCAGTCCCAGTGTCCCTTATCACCACCACACCAGTCCCAGTGTCCCACTCCCTGATCACCTCCACACCAGTCCCAATGTCCCTGATAACCGCCACACCAGTCCCAGTGTCCCCGATTACCGTTATACCAGTCCCAGTGTCCCCGATCACCGCCACACCAGTCCCAGTGTCCCCGATCACCGCCACACCAGTCCCAGTGTCCCCGATCACCGCCACACCAGTCCCAGTGTCCCCGATCACCGTTGCACCAGTCCCAGTGTCCCCGATCACCGTTGCACCAGTCCCAGTGTCCCCGATCACCGTTACACCAGTCCCAGTGTCCCTGATCACTGCCACACCAGTCCCAGTGTCCCTGATCCCTGCCACACCAGTCCCAGTGTCCCTGATCCCTGCCACACCAGTCCCAGTGTCCCTGATCACTGCCACATCAGTCCCAGTGTCCCTGATCCCTGCCACACCAGTCCCAGTGTCCCTAATCACTGCCATACCAGTCCCAGTGTCCCTGATTACCTTCACACCACTTACAATGCCCTTGAACACTGCCAATCCAGTCCCAGTGTCCCTGATCACCATCACACTAGTCTAGGGTGACCACATTTCCAAACTGGTATTCAGGGACAATTTTGCCAAGGACCGGGGGGGGGGGGGGGGGGGGGGGGGGGGGGGGGGGGGATAGGGCGAATGTAGTCTCAGGGTTGATGGCGAATTCCGAAGTGGGGGGGATTTGTTGGGTGAATGGCTGGTGCTAGCACTGAAATCATTCTGACATCATGCTTAGTATGGTGTCAGGATGATCAAATCACATTATTTCTATTACTACATTGTAATATAAAATGAAATAGTTCAACTCACCGTAACGTAGAGGGAACCCTGAGCTTGTCATTTGCCACGAGATGCAGCGTGTCATTTACCACCATCGCCTGCCACCAGATGCAGCGTGCCACTTGCCACTGTCTCCTGCCACCAGATGAAGCATGTCACTTGCCACCGTTGCTTGCCACCAGATGAAGCATGTCACTTGCCACCATCACCTGCCACCAGATGAAGCATGTCACTTGTCACCTGCTGCCAGAGAGAGGGCAGGGAGAGAGAGAGGGAGCAGGGGGAACAGGGAGAGAGAGGGGAGGGGGGACAGGGAGAGAGAGGGGAGGGGGGCAGGGAGAGAGAGGGGGCCGGGAGAGAGAGAGAGGGGGGAAGGGGACAGGGAGAGAGAGGGAGGGGGGAAGGGGACAGGGAGAGAGAGGGAGGGGGGACAGGGAGAGAGACGGGGGCAGAAAGAGAGAGGGGGCAGGGAGAGAGAGAGGGAGGGGGCAGGAAGAGAGAGGGGGAGGGGGCAGGGAGAGAGAGGGGGAGGGGGGAAGGAAGAGAGAGAGAGAGGGGGGGCAGGGAGAGAGAGAGGGAGGGGTGGCAGGGGGAGAGAGGGGGAGGGGGCAGGGAGAGAGAGGGGGAGGGGGGAAGGAAGAGAGAGAGAGAGGGGGGGCAGGGAGAGAGAGAGGGAGGGAGGTAGGGTGCCCATGTGTCCCGGATTGCCCGGGGATTGTCCCTTAATTGATATCTGTGTCCCGGGCACCTTCAATTCCGGGACAATACAGTGTCCCAGAATGAAATAAGGACACACAGTTGCAGTAATAAACATTGCTGAATTGGTTGCTAGGGCCGCCTCCGGCCGCAGCAGCAGGGAGAGAGAGAGCAGCCAGAGAGTGTCTTCTGTATCTCCTCCTCCTGAGTCCTGAGGGCAGCTTCTTATTGATGTTGGCCCGCCCACCACCTGTAGCACAGAGCCTTGGAGCACTTTCTTTGGCTACTGTGATAGGTGATTGATAGGTCATGTTGGTGGTGGGTGGGGACAGAAGTCCTCCGACGGCCGCTGCCGTACCATCCTCCGGATAATCCCTGGTGTCAGTGTTGGGCAGCGGGTGACAGCCAGCCCAGTGCAGCTGCCCTAGAAGAGGGGAGATCCGCACACTGCTCCATCCAGCATGCCTGCCTGGGCAAGCTTGTGACACTCACCGGGAAACCGCTGACTGTGAGCCATTACAGTGAGTGAGCTGAGCACTGTCACTAACCAGACCCTGACCTCTCTCTCTGCCCCCCTCCCCCCTCTCTCCCTGTCCCCCTCCCTCTCTCTCTCCCTGTCCCCCCTCTCCCTCTCTCTTCCTGCCCCACTCCCCCTCTCTCTCTCTCCCTGACACCCCTCTCTCTCCCTGTCGCCCTCCCCCTCTCTCTCCCCCTCTCTCTCTCTCCCCCTCCCTCACTCTCCCTGTCCCCCCTCCCTCTCTCTCTCCCTGTCCCCCCTCCCTCTCTCTCTCCCTGTCCCCCCTCCCCCTCTCTCTCCCTTTACCCCCTCCCCCTCTCTCTCCCTGTCCCCCTGCCCCCTCTCTCTCTCCCTGCCCTCTCTCTGGCAGCAGGTGACAAGTGACCCGCTTCATCTGGTGGCAGGTGATGGTGGCAAGTGACACGCTTCATCTGGTGGCAGGTGATGGTGGCAAGTGACACACTTCATCTGGTGGCAGGTGATGGTGGCAAGTGACAAGCGGCATTTGGTGGCAGGAGACAGTGGCAAGTGGCACGCTGCATCTGGTGGCAGGCGATGGTGGTAAATGACACGCTGCATCTCGTGGCAAATGACAAGCTCAGGGTTCCCTCTACGTTATGGTGAGTTGAACTATTTAATTTTATATTACAATGTAGTAATAGAAATAATGTGATTTGATCATCCTGACACCATACTAAGCATGATGTCAGAATGATTCAGTGCTAGCACCAGCCATTCACCCAACAAATCCCCCCCACTTCTGAATTCGCCATCAACCCTGAGACTACGTTCGCCCTATCCCCCCCCCCCCCCCGGTCCTTGGCAGAATTGTCCCTGAATGCCAGTTTGGAAATGTGGTCACCCTAGAGGGAGGGGGCAGGGAGAGAGTGAGAGAGAGGGAGGGGGGCAGGGAGAGAGAGAGGGGGAGGGGGACAGGAAGAGAGAGGGAGGGGAGGGGGACAGGAAAAGAGAGGGAGGGAGCGGGCAGGGAGAGAGAGGGGGAGGGGGGTCGGGAGAGAGAGAGGGAGGGGGCAGGGAGAGAGAGAGGGGGAGGGGGCAGGGAGAGAGAGGGAGGGGGCAGGGAGAGGGGGGCAGGGAGAGAGAGGTCAGGGAGAGAGAGAGAGGGGGCCGGGAAAGAGAGGGGGAGGGGGGACAGGGAGAGAGAGAGGGAGGGGGGAGGGGGCAGAGAGAGGGTCTGGTTAGTGACAGTGCTATGCTCACTCACTTGGATGGTCCAGGGGGGGGCTCACAGTCAGCGGCTTCCCGGTGAGTGTCACAAGCTTGCCCAGGCAGGCATGCTGGATGGAGCAGTGTGCGGATCTCCCCTCTTCTAGGGCAGCTGCACCGAGCTGGCTGTCACCCGCTGCCCAACACTGACACCAGGGATTATCCAGAGGATGGTACGGCAGCGGCCGTCGGAGGACTTCTGTCCCCGCCCACCACCAGTGTGACCTATCAGTCACCTACCACAGTAGCCAAAGAAAGTGCTCCAAGGCTCTATGCTACAGGTGGTGGGTGGGCCAACAACAATAAGAAGCCGCCCTCAGGACTCAGGAGGAGGAGGAGATACAGAAGACGCTCTCTGGCTGCTCTCTCTCTCTCCCTGCTGCTGCGGCCGGAGGCGGAGGTGGGTGGACTCAGGGCGCTGTTGCTAGACGCGAGGCGGGGCGGCCTTAGCAACCAATTCAGCAATGTTTATTACTGTGTGTCCTTATTTCATTCCGGGACACTGTATTGTCCCGGAATGAAGGTGCCCGGGCCATGGGACACAGATATCAATTAAGGGACAATCCCAGGCAATCGGGGACACGTGGGCACCCTACACTAGTCCCAGTGTCCCTAATGACCGCCACAACAGATACAATGCCCTTGATTACCGCCACACCAGTCTCAGTGTTGTGTTTACCGCTACACCAGTTGCAGTGTCTGTTGTCACTGCCACGCCAGCCCCAGTGCCCCTGATCACCATCACACCATTTACAGTGTTCCTGATCACTGCCACATCAGTCATAGTGTCACCTTAAAGACATGTTCACATGTGCAATGCTCTCTGAAGAGGGATCTAAATGTGAATCGCTCTTCAGAAAGCATTTGACATGCAGTAAGCAGGTTTTGTATCATCTCCTCATTATCTGTGTTGACCTCTTGTACCCTGAACTAGCACACCGCAACCACATGCATTGCGCAGGTTTGCAGACGTTGGCAGAGCACCCCTATGCACTTGAAAGAGTCACGTTTGGCAAGCGCTAAGCCCCCCCCCCCCCCCCCAAATGTGACAGGAAGTATAATTCCTGTCCTGGCCTAATCACAGCGGGCGCAGGTCGCCGGCGGCCCTGAAGTGTCGGATTGCGTACTAGGTGTGTGATCTGGCGCGGCCACCCTGCCACTGTATATGTGTGGTGGGCGTTCGTAAGGTGGTTAATGTCCTGCTTGCAGCATTTTTGGTGCATGTTTGGTGCCGTAAAAAAAAAACACACCTCCCCCATTGAAATGAAAGGAAATTGCATCAAAAACACACCCTCGGGTTGTGTTTATGGTGCGCTTTTTGAGTCAACTGTCCTTTTTTCACAGGTGCAGCACCAGAAATGAGGCAATAATGCATATGCTTTTTACCGCATTTTTAGCAGCAGAGCAGTGTGAATGAGCCCTAAAGAAGCTGAGAAATCGCAACCTTACTGGCCGGATCACCAGGTGAATACAAAGGAAAAAAAAGCCTAAAACAGAAAACGAATGCAGTTACCACTTTTAAGAATCGTTAGGCTGCAATATTTTTGTTTTGACCGCCCACAGTACATTTACGTCTTTACTTTGATGCTAAATATCGCTGTTATGGCAGCAGGCTTATGTGGGTTATCCTGTACAAAATAAAAGTGGTCTCAGTGGCGCATTCGCCGCAAGATCACTTTTAGAGGCGGCGGGAGAGGTGCCCCCCCCCCACCAGTTCCCAGTTGTTTCCCCGTTTACTGAAGAGATCGTAAAGGTGGAAGCGATCCGCTCTGCTGGAGGGATGGCAAGGCAAGATAGTCCCCACTCGACTCTATGCCCTTGGAGGACCAGAGCGACACCCGACATCACTTCTGCCTCACGGCCTTAAGGGGCTGATTATTTTTGTTAAAGGCAAAATTTAATTTTTATATATTTTTTTGCTTTTTTTTTTATTTTTTTTTTTTTTTTTTTTTTTTTTTTTATATATTTTTTTGCTTTTAAAAGGTAAATGAGAGATCTGAGGTCTCAATAAAAAGGACCTGTCATGCTTATTTTTATGGTTTTTTTTTCTTATTTATTTTTATGTTTTTTTTTAACTGTCCCTTTCATTTATTTATTTTTTATTACAAGGAATGTAAACATTCCTTGTAATAAAAAATAAATAAATGAAAGGGACAGTTAAAAAAAAAAAGAAAAATAAATAAGGAAAAAAAAACAAATGTAAGCGCCCCATCCCTCTGTGCTTGCACGCAAAAGCGAACGCATACATAACTCGCGCCCGCATATGTTTATGTATACCACACATATGAGGTATCGCTACGATCGCTACAGTGAGAGCAATCATTCTAGCACTAGATCTCCTCTGTAACTCTAAACTGGTAACCTGTAAAAAAAAAATTAAAAGCATCGCCTATGGAGGTTTTTAACGCAGAACTTCAGTAATTTTTTTCATTTTTCCATCTATTAAATCTTCTGCCTTTGTTGTTGTTTTTAACTTTGGATAGTAAAAATTTTTTCTGCCAGTAAATACCTTATACAGCTCACTTCCTGTTTCTTGTCTGGTCATTAGCCTAGGCTTATGACATCATGCACAGCTCTCTCTCTCACTCTGGTTAGAGTTTGCCAGGAAGGGAGGGGGGGGTGAGTCATAAGAGGGCCAATGAGAGCTGCAGAGCTGGAGGTGTGTGTCTTTGTAAATCCAGGAAGTGAACAGGCAGCAGCTTCAGCTGCCCACAGTTAAAATGGCTGCAGCCAGACTCAGTGGAGGGAGATTTCTGCAGCATATTTAGCAAGTACAGAATCACAGTACAGGGGGTCCCCGAGTTACGAACTCGTTAGGGACTGCCCGCCTGTACGGAAGTCGGAAATGTTCGTAAGTCGGCCGCGCATGCGCAGACCGACAAATACGGACATTTCCGGACATTTCCGGACATTTCCGGACATTTCCGATGTTCCGTCTAATGCCATTCTGCACATGCGCGGCAAATTACGGACATTTCCGGCATTTTTCGAGGCTCCCTATGGCCGCGCATGCGCAGAATGGCCGAAAGACGGCGAAAAACAGCGAAAAATGGCGGAGGGTCCCCGCAGCGCCCCGTTCGTAAGTAGGGGTTGTTCGTAGGTCGGGCGTTCGTAAATCGGGGACCCCCTGTACAGTGGTACCTTGGATTACGAGCATAATTCGTTCCAGAAGAATGCTTGTAATCCGAAGCACTCATATATCAAAGCGAGTTTCCTCATAGCAAATAATGTAAACTCATATAATCCGTTCCAGTGGCACTGCTATGTATGCAGTACCGCATGTAACCAAATGCAGGGGGGGGGGCACCAGAGAAATTCGGAAACACTTGAAAAGAAAACTCGGAGCCGCTCGGATGGACTCAGAGAGGCTCGGAGACACTCAGGAATGGAGTATTTCCGGGTGTTTGCGAGCAGCACTGAATAGTTCCAAGTGTCACTGATGCCCCGCACCTCTGACCAAATACGGTACTGCACACCCCAGAGGCTTGAATCCTGCTTGTTTCACGAGACAATGCAACGATTTAAAAAAATAATAGCTCGTATTGCGAAACGCTCGTTAACCCACGTTACTCGCAAGCCGAGGTATTACTGTATATATAAAATAATATGCAAGTGGTTGGAGGGAAGCTTCAGAATGGCAAAGATGTTTTTATTACAAATTATGTGAGCAGATTGCAGTTCCTCTTTAAGTACTGTAGTTTGTCGAGTGTGCGCAATTTTAAAGCATGACATGTTAGGTATCTATTTACTCGGCATAACATCATCTTTCACATTATACAAAAAAATTGGGCTAACTTTCCTGTTTTTTTTGTTTTTTTTTTAAAAGGTGTTTTAAAAAATTGTGTTTAAAAGACAGCTGCTCAAATACAGTGCAACATAAAATATTGCAGCAATCGCCATTTTATTCTCTATGGTCTCTGTAAAATAAAATATATAATGTTTTGGGGGTTCCAAGTAATTTTCTAGCAAAAAAAAATAAAAATACAAATTTAACCGCTTCAGCGCCAGAATATTTTACCCCCTTCCTGACCAGAGCATTTTTTTGCGATTCGGCACTGCGTCGCTTTAACTGACAATTGCGCGGTTGTGCGACGTTGTACCCCCAAAAAAAATGTACGTCCTTTTTTTCCCCACAAATAGAGCTTTCTTTTGGTGGCATTTATTTTTTGCGCTATAAAACAAAAAAAGAGTGACAATTTTGAAAAAAAATCATTATTTTTAACTTTTTACTATAATAAATATCCCCCAAAAATATATAAAAAATATTATTTTCCTCAGTTTAGGCCGATATGTATTCTACATATTTTTGGGGGAAAAAAAAATCGCAATAAGCGTTTATTGATTGGTTTGCGCAAAAGTTATAGCGTCTACAAAATAGGGGGATAGATTTATGGCATTTTTATTATTATTTATTAGTAATGGCGCAGTGTCTCATCACCAGTGCTGCCCATCAGTGCCACCTACCAGTGCCCATCAGTGACATCTATCCGTGCCCATCAGTGCCACTCATCAGTACCATCCATCAGTGCCACCTATCAGGGCCCATCAGTGCCGTCTTATCAGTGCCTATCAGTGGCGTCTTATCTGTGCCTATCAGTGCATCCCATCAGTGCCCATCAGTGCAGCCTCATCAGCGAATATCAATGAAGAAGAAAAATGACCAGTTTTCAACATTTTATAACAAACTATGAAACATGTTTTTATTTTCTAAAATTTCAGTCTTTTTTTGTTTGTTTAGCAAAAAATAAAAACCAAAAATGGTGATTAAATACCACCAAAAGAAAGCTCCATTTGTGTGAAAAAAAAAATGATAAAAATGTCATTTGGGTACAGTGTTGTATGACCGCGCAATTCTCATTAAAAGTGTGACAGCGCTGAAAACTAAAAATTGGTCTGGGCAGGAGGGGGGTTTAAGTGCCCAGTAAGCAAATGGTTAAAGTGGTTAATATCTCTTCAATGGCTTCCTCCGCGGTATAAATAAGATCCCGGCACAGGAATGACCTCTCAGCATAACAGATTTAAGAAGGGACATTTTTCCGGCCACCATCTCTCAAGTTTCTTATTTTTGCAGACAATGTTTTATTTATGACGAAGCCCGACAAAACTCGTCGGCGTTGCTTAGATTTACGCCGTCCTTTGCCTTAAAGCTCGTTATTCTCCGCCGCACCACAAACAACTCCGGGAGATGGAGGGAACTGCCAGGAGGTGTAATGGGACCCAGGCACTTTATTTGTCAAGTCTAAGTGTTCCGTTGAATATTGCCCATCTATCTGCCGCTCGGTAATACGACCACCGGGCCTGTTGTGTCTGCGGGAACGTCTTCCTCGTATATCCTCTATCTTTATAGGGTTATTATTTTGTTTGTGAGTGAGTTGAGGAATAAAGATCATCAAAAATGATCTGGAATAGACAAATGTGACATGTCTCATTGAGTCCCTATTTTGCAGGGTGCGTTTCTATAATTGGAAAGTCCTGTGTTTGCGCGCGCGCCTGTCACTGTGGGGCTTCGAAAAAGGCTATAACTGTGTTTTATTGCAGCCCACGTCGATCCTGCTTGTGTCTGAGTTTGAAGAAAGTCTGCCGAGCGGGCGAGCGTTTGTTCTGTTTTTCTTCGCAAGACGTCCTAATTGGCTGACATGTTAGGCGGCGGAAAGGCGCGGACGCAAAATCTGCATGCTGGCCCCCGAGACTTGAGGGCTGGTCTGCATACATCACACCTTTCTCTACATTATGCACACGATGAACGTCTTATAGACAATGTTGCTTTTTAAAACTTTTCATCTGTGCCATATTAGTTCACGTGAAACGAACGCAAAGGTTATCCTTCTCGCGCGGTTAAACGGTACAGTTATTGAAGGAAGCTTTTATGGAGAGCTTTTAGGAAGTTGACTTTTCTCATTAGCGCAAATGTTATGGTAATGCTTGCATACAGGGTTGTGTTTTTATTACCCTTTATTTATGAACGTTATCCGCCATCCTATTAGAGATTAACCTCTAGACAGGGGTGTTACTGGGAATCATGAGAAGCAAATATATAATATATATATATATATATATATATATATATATATATATACACATATAATGTATATATGTATGTGTGTGTATATATATATATATAATCATTTTTTTATTATTTTTTTTTTATATATTTAATAAATATATATATTTTTATATATTTAAGCAAATATATAATATATATATATATATATATATATATATATATATATATATTATATATATATATATATATATATATATACACATATAATGTATATGTGTATGTGTGTGTATATATATATATATATATATATATATATATACATACACACACTATATATATATATATACATAGATATATATATATATATATATATATATATATATATATATATATAAAATGTATATATGTATATATATATATATATATATATATATAATCATTTTTTATTATTTTTTTTTTTTTCTGTTCAAATATATCTTTATTCAATTTTCACTTTCACTAGGATGTCAATGCAAAATAATGCAAGGTGACATGATAACAAATGAGGAGGGGGAAGTGTGATAGGGAAGGGCAATGATCATTAACCGCTTCAGAATTCAAATTCAGAAGAATTTACCCCCTTTCCTGACTAGAGCACTTTTTGCGATTCGGCACTGTGTCGCTTTAACTGACAATTGCGCGGTCGTGCGGCGCTGTACTAGACATGGGAGCCGTCAAAAAATGTGTTTTGTTTCGTTCCGTTCCGTATAAAAAAAAAATCGTAATTCCTAATTCGTGTACAAAATTTAATTTGGATTCGTACGAATCGTTAATTTGGATAGCGAATAACGGCACTCTACGAATAATAACGAATTATCCGAAAACGTATTAACGTTACATAACACAAGTCTATTGTCTATTGTTAACCAATCACTCAGAAGAAGTACAAAATACGAAATTTCGTTTACGAATACGAAATTTCGTATTTCGTACTTCCTCTGAGTGATTGGTGAACAATAGACAATAGACTTGTGTTATGTAACGTTAATACGTTTTCGGATAATTCGTTATTATTCGTAGAGTGTCGATATTCGTTATACTGAATCTCGAATTCATTCGAATCATTCGTTATATCCGCTATAATTTCTTTCATATTAGTTGAAATTCATCATTTGGTAGTTTGGATTCGGATAATTTGGATCCGAAATTCGTAAACGAAATATCGTATTTCGTACAGAATTCGTATTTGTAAAAATTCGTAATTCGGATTCGTACGAAACTAATCGCACATGTCTAATAAGGATATACTACAAAATATTACCACATGCTGTATGTTGAAATATAAATGAACATGTTGAATACATGTACCAATGTTGTAAATTACATAAAGAACATCCAAAATAATTAAATCCACAATCTCAGTGCAGTGAATCATCAATAATACATAAAGTGCATGCTACAAATTTGTGGTTGCACACATTCGTAGTTGTAGAATGCAGCTTCCTTATTATTGATGATTCACTGCACTGAGATTGTGGATTTAATTATTTTGGATGTTCTTTATGTCGTTTACAACATTAGTATATGTATTCAACATGTTGGAGCACATTTTATTGGTATATTCTAATCAGTAGATTTGCAGCACTGGTATTGTGGATTCAATTACCTTTTTTTATGCAATTCATTTATAATATTTCAACATAAGTGGTAATATTTTGGAATATATATATATATATATATATATATATATATATATATATATATATATTGGTATTTATAGGTTTTCTGCACTGGGATTGTGTATTTAATTACCACTTTTTATATAATTTATTTAAACCACTTAAAGCGGGTTCCACCCTAAAGTGGAACTTCCGCTCATCGTAACCCTTCGGTGTCACATTTGGCACCTTTCAGGGGGGAGGGGGGTGCAGATACCTGTCTAAGACAGGTATTTGCACCCACTTCCAGGCATAGACTCCCACGGGATTCCACGCCACTTCCCGTCCCGCCGCGCTGTCTGCTGGGACACACACGGGTCCCAGAGACAGCGCGGAGCATTCCTATTGCATTGGGCGAGTCGCGCATGCGCAATAGGGAACCGGGAAGTGAAGCCCCAAGGCTTCATTTCCTGATTCCCATACCCAAGATGGCGGCGGCAGGACCGAGGGACGGTTCAGCCTCGGGTGCCGACGTCGCTGGACCCTGTGACAGGTGAGTGTCATTATTTTAAAAGTCAGCAGCTACAGTATTTGTAGCTGCTGACTTTTAAAAAAAAACATTTTGCCAGACTCCCTCTTTAAGGACAGAGCCTCGTTTTGAAATGTAAAATTTTTTTGCTAGAAAATTTCTTAGAACCCCCAAACATTATATATATATATATATATATATATATATATATATATATATATATATATATTATATATATATATATATATATTATATATATATATATTCTACCTATATGGGACGGCCCCTGCCCCCCTCTAACGTCATGGGGAAAACCATAGGGATGTCCCCATGACGTCCCTGTGCGTCAGAGGGGGGTGGGGTCACCAGGTGGCCCCGTCCTCCGTTATAAAAGAGCTGTCAGATGGAGCGAAGCTTCACACAGTGGGAGCCTCCCATTGCGCGGAGCGGCCCAACACAGAAGAAAAGATGCAGACACCGTGGAAGAAGATGCCGGACGAGAAGACCAGCGCAAGAAGCGGATCGGAGGAAGAAGAAGATGGAAGAAGAAGATGAAGAAACCGAAGGATGAAGAAAGGAAGAAGACCAGAAGAAAGAAGATGAAAGAAGATTTTAATAAAGGAATTGTCAAAGACCGTCTCCTGTCATTTTTAACATTTTTGTCACTTTTTTGGTGAACAGGTAGGGGTACTTTTGTACCCCTTACCATTTCACACAGGGGGGAGGCCGGGATCTGGGGGTCCCCTTGTTCAAGGGGGCTTCCAGATTCTGATAAGCCCCCGCCCGCAGACCCCCACAACCAATGGCCAGGGTTGTGGGGAAGAGGCCCTTGTCCCCATCAACATGGGAACATGGTGCTTTGAGGGGTCACAGACCCCAAAGCATCCTCCCAATGTTGAGGCATGTGGCCTGGTACGGTTCAGGAGGGGGGGGGCGCTCCCTCTTTTCCTGCGGCCTGCCAGGTTGCGTGCTCGGATAAGGGTCTGGTATGGATTTTGAGGGGGACCCCACGCCATTTTTTTTTTTTGGTGTGGGGTTCCCTTAAAATCCATCCCAGACCTGAAGGGTCTGGGATGGATATTTAGGGGGGACCCCACGTAATTTTTTTTTAAATTTGACGCAGGGTTCCCCTTAATATTCATAGCAGACCTGAAGGGTCTGGTAATTGAATTTGGGGGAACCCCCACGCTATTTTTTTATTTTTTTATTTTTTTATCAATGACTTTTAATGAATGACTGTTCTCTGTATTACGGGAGCCGGCAATTCATTATAGCCGCAAGTGATTTTAAATAGCTTTTTTTCCTGCAAAAATTACACTTTGTGCAGGGACAGTTCTAAGCACGGGAAACATGCGCCCCTTTACATGCATACTATACACACCCCCCAGGTATGAAATTTAAAGGAATATTACACTTTTATTGTTTCACTTTAAACATTTTTAAAATCACTGCTCCTGAAATAACGGCCGTTTTTAAAACTTTTTTTTGCATTGATACATGTCCCCTGGGGCAGGACCCGGGTCCCCAAACACTTTTTATGACAATAACTTGCATATTAGCCTTTAAAATTAGCACTTTTGATTTTGAACGTTCGAGTCCCATAGACTTTAATAGGGTTCTAAAGTTCACACGAGCTTTAGGTCTGTTCGCAGGTTCTGGTGCGAACCGAACAGGGGGGTGTTCGGCTCATCCCTACTTCCCAGGTGGTCATGCCAGATAGGAGGTGGGGGGGTTCCAGATATAGGATCCGCCCCGGGTGCCAAATTCTCTTGCAAAGTAAGGATATAATTTAGTATCACTTTAGGCATCAATATATCAGTGACGTAGGACCTAGGAGAAAAAAAAAGGCAGGTGAAATAAATAAATGCTAATCTATAAGCCCCAAACCAAAATATGGAATATATTGCAGTTTACCAGTCCTTATGCTGCGTACACACGACCGGACTTTTCAACAGCAAAGGTCCGACGGAACAAATCCGCCGGACAATTTGATCGTGTGTGGGCTTCATCTGACTTTTGCTGTCGAAAAATCAGACGGACTTTAGAAATAGAACATGTTTCAAATTTTTTAGCCGGAACTCAGCCGGTACCAGTTCCTATCGAGAAATCTGCTCGTCTGTGTGCTGGTCTGTCGGATGAAAACCGACGCTAGGGCAGCTATTGGCTACTGGCTATGAACTTCCTTATTCTAGTCCGGTCGTACGTCATCACGTTCATATCTGGCAGACTTTTGTGTGATTGTGTGTGTCCAAGTCTATTCGTTCGGAAAGTCCGTCGAAAGTCAGTCGGAAAAACCGTCAGACCTTTGCTGTCTTGCTGTTTGTTACTTACTCCTGACCTCTCTGTGTTACTTACTACTGAACTTTGCAGGGGCAGACCCACTGCAAGGGAATACTTTGTGCATTGCTTACACCTGACCCCTTCACTCTGTGCATTGCTTACTCCTGACCCCTGCACTCTGTGCTTTACTTGATTTGACCTCTGTTCTCTCTGCTTTACTTGCTCCTGACCTCAGCTCCCCCTCTGTTACTTACATCTGACTGCTGCAATCTGTGAGTTACTCCCGGCCTCTGCATTTTGTGGGCTACTTACTCCTGACCCCTGCTTTCTGTGCGATACTCCTGACCCCTGCATTCTGTGCGATACTCCTGACCCCTGCATTCTGTGCGATACCCCTGACCCCTGCATTCTGTGCGATACTCCCGACCCCTGCATTCTGTGCGATACTCCTGACCCCTGCATTCAGTGCAATACTCCTGACCCCTGCATTCTGTACGATATTCCTGACCCCTGCATTCTGTGCAATACTCCTGACCCCTGCATTCTGTGCGATACTCCTGACCCCTGCATTCTGTGCAATACTCCTGACCCCTGCATTCTATGCGATATTCCTGACCCCTGCATTCTGTGCGATACTCCTGACCCCTGCATTCTGTGCAATACTCCTGACCCCTGCATTCTGTGCAATACTCCTGACCCCTGCATTCTGTGCAATACTCCTGACCCCTGCATTCCGTGCGATACCTCTGTCTTTTGCACTCAATAGCAACATAAGGGCTTGTGGGACATCACGTCGCTTAAGGGGAGGTAGAGGTGCAACAGTCTTTAGCAAAAGGAGGAGAGAGAAGCGTCAAGCCAATCCTTTAAACAGCTTAGTAATTTAATCAGTATATAGGTATAAAAAATCACTAAAAACTTGCGTGAAAAATGTTGGAGCACTTGCAGAAGACTAGAGTCGGTGGTAGCTTCTAGGTGGGAGTGGTCCAGGGCTGTCAAATTGGGGAGCCGCCCACACGCTGTCTGGCAACATACTTTAGTTCCACTTTCAGAATATCAAAGCATGTTAACCGATTCCCGACCGCCCACTGCATATATACGTCAGCAGAATGGCACGGGCAGGTAAAATCACGTACCTGTACGTGATCCTTTAAATGCCTGCCCGTGGGTCGCGTGCGCGCCGCCATCGGCGCGCTCGCGACCTGGTCGGGAGCTCCGTGACCACGCCCGTGGGACCAGCGGACCCGATCGCTGCTGATGTCCCGCGATCGGGTCACGGAGCTGAAGAACGGGGAGAGGTCTGTGTAAACAAACCTCTCCCCGCGCTTCCTACTCTGCCTGTCATTGATTGGCTGTACAACTGTCACTTATACAGGAATCAATGCAATTTAAATAGCATTGATTGCTGTATAAATGACAATGGTCCCAAAAATGTGTCAAAAATGTCCGATGTGTCCGCCATAATGTCGCAGTCACAATAAAAATCGCTGATCGCCACCATTACTAGTAAAAAAAAATATATTAATAAAAATGCTATAAAACTATCCCCTATTTTGTAAACGCTATAACTTTTGCGCAAACCAATCAATAATTGCTAATTGTGATTTTTTTTTACCAAAAATATGTAGAAGAATACGTATCGGCCTAAACTGAGGAAAAAAAAAATTTTTTATATATTTTTTGGGGATATTTATTATAGCAAAAAAGCAAAAAATATTGCATTGTTTTCAAAATTGTCGCTCTATTTTTGTTTATAGCGCAAAAAATAAAAACCGCAGGGGCGATCAAATACCACCAAAAGATAGCTCTATTTGTGGGAAAAAATGGACGCCAATTTTGTTTGGGAGCCACGTCGCACAAACCGCGCAATTGTCAGTTAAAGCGACGCAGTGCCGAATCGCAAAAAGGGGCGGTCCTTTGGCTGCAAATTGGTCCGGGGCTGAAGTGGTTAATAAACACCATGAAAAGTTCAAATCAAAAGAAATAATAATATTTTATCTTTAGTGACATAAAGGTGTCCATAGACTCTACCAGCTGAGGAATCTAATGGGACATAAAGCTGTCCATACAGTGCCTTGAAAAAGTATTCATACCCCTTGAAATTTTCCCTATGTTGTCATGATACAACCAAAATCTTAAATGTATTTTATTGGAATTTTATGGGAAACAAAATTGTGAAGTGGAAGGAAAATGAAAAATGGTTTTCAATTTTTTTTTACAAATAAATATATGAAAAGTGTGGGGGGCATTTGTTCCCCTTTATTCTGATACCCCTAACTAAAATCTAGTGGAACCAATTGCCTTCAGAAGTCACCTAATTAGTAAATAGCGTCCACCTGTGTGTAATAGAGAACCTTAGTCAACAAACAGCATCATGAAGGCCAAGGAACACACCAGACAGGTCATGGATAAAGTTGTGGAGAAGTATAAAGCAGGGTTAGGTTTTAAACAAATATCCCAAGCTTTGAACATCTCACGGAGCTCTGTTCAATCCATCATCGGAAAATGGAAAGAGTATGGCACAACTGCAAACCTACCAAGACATGGCCGTCCACCTAAACTGACCGGCCGGGCAAGGAGAGCATTCATCAGAGAAGAGCCAAGAGGACCATGGTAACTCTGGAGGAGCTGCAGAGATCCACAGCTCAGGTTGGAGAATCTGTCCACAGGACAACTATTAGTCGTGCTCTCCACAAATCTGGTCTTTATGGAAGAGAGTGAAGAAGAAAGACATTGTTGAAAGAAAGTCATAAGAAGTTCCATTTGCAGTTTGCAAGAAGCCATGTGGGGGACACAGCAATCATGTGGAAGAAGGTGCTCTGGTCACATGAGACCAAAATTAAACTTTTTGGCCTAAAAGCAAAACGCTATGTGTGGCGGAAAAACTAACACTGCACATCACCCTGAACACACCATCCCCACCGTGAAACATGGTGGTGGCAGCATCATGTTGTGGGGATGGTTTTCTTCAGCAGGGACAGGGAAGCTGGTCAGAGTTGATGGGAAGATGGATGGAGCCCAATACAGGGCAATCTTAGAAGAAAACCTGTTAAGCCCCATACACACGCTCGGACAATCCGCGGACCAGGTCAGTCGGACTTTGTCCGACGTACTTTGTCCGATGTTGGCGTTGCGTACACACGGTCGGACTACGTTGTCGGAATATCCGGTCCGGAAGAACGTCGTGACGTAAGTCGTCGTCCACGAGATTAGAAAAGGGAAGTTCAGCACCACGTCAGGCACCCGTTGGGCTCCTTCTGCTGATCCCGTGTTTATCGAGAGTTAGTGGAAGTTTGGTGACTTAAGATTCGCGCTTCTCAGTTTTCTGACTCAGATCGTTACTGCTCTTCAGTTTGTGCTTGTCGTGCGTATCTGTTTCTTAGTGCGTGTAGTCAGTTCGCATTTGTTGGTCATTGCGGCCTATATCTTGATATAGGACGCTTTGATTTGCACTGCTTATTGTCTGCTCGTTGCTGGTATTCACTTCGTTCTTTCAGGCCTTGCTGTTTATCGGTGCTTTCTGTTTGTCCGTTCTGACCAGCCGACCTTTTGTGACCTTCTGAGCGATGTTTCCCGTGCGTACTCGTCGCCGAGTTCGTGCTGTACGCGGAATTGGTGTCGGGCTTTTAGCTTTGACCCAAGACCCGTCCATGAACAGAGTGACGAGGAGTATGTGGACCAAGAATTGGTTGCTTCAGCGTGACCAGTTCTCGCACATGCCTTTGCTTCGTGAGATCCGGGAGAATAATCCTGATGATTTCAGGAACTTTCTCAGGATGACGGACCCCGATTTTCACCGTCTTTTGGCTTTGCTGACCCCCTTTATCAGCCGGCAGGATACCTGCATGAGACAAGCCATTACTCCGGAGCAGAGGCTTGTTGCCACGTTGAGGTACTTGGCGACAGGGAGAAGTCTTCAGGATTTGAAGTTCTCTTCAGGTATCTCTCCCCAGGCCCTGGGAATCATTATTCCAGAGACCTGTTCTGCCATCATTCAGGTCCTGCAGGAGGACTATATTAAGGTAACATTTATACTTTACTATTCCCTTCTATGTATGCTCTGTTTGCTAATGACTTGTATTTTTGACCTCCTTCCCTAATTACCATGATTGCAATATGTTCTAATATGCTGTGCCCCTTTTCTCCTTCATGCATTTTTCCCTTCACTTACCTCACCAGCATGCTCTTCTGCCCCAATAGACACCTATGGCCTAGTCACTTAAGCAATGTCTTTTGTCTGCTGCATAGTATTGTTTGCCCCAAAACACCCCCTAAAATATGCACAAATGTTTGCTGTGTGGTTTACTTCATGTAGAGCCCCCTTTTTTTGTTCTTTTTTGGGGGGGGGGGGGGGCAAACTCATTAGGAACCCCCTCCCCCCCCCCCCCCTCCCCCAACTGCTCTGTCAGATGGTACCAATCCTTTATCTGCTGGCTTTCCCAAGGTCCATACACACTATATACCTACCTCTTTATAGTGCGCATCTTTAGGGATGAATTCAGCAAAGCATGTAGTGCAAGGGACTGCCTCCATACATTCCATTTCCTATTTTTTTGTCTTCTTTCCCTCCTATTAGCTTGCTTGGTAATTTAATAATGTCACACTGTGCCTGCCTTTTTTTGGGGGGTTGGGGGGGGGGGGTTGAAATGTTATTTGATCTTTCCTGTGGCCTGCCAATAGTGTTAAGTACAGAGGGTCTGGCCAAACTAGCCCACATTATTGAGCCATTTGCCAATCAATGAAGTGCAGAGGGTTAGCTGTCCACCACCCCCCCCCCCAAAACCCCTAGTTATTGCCAATGGCCCATCAGAAGTGGGGGGATTGATGGGGGGGTGAGTAATCTGTGAAGGGGAGCCTCTACTTTTCTGTGCAAATACTTTCCAGCCTCCAATTTTATACAATGCTCTTGTTCCAAGATGTTGATTGTCTAATCTGCTTGCAATGTTTAGGTGCAAAGTGACTAATTTTTTTTTTCTTGTTTCACTCCACAGTTCCCTTCCACGCCACAGGAATGGCAGACTGTGTGGCCTCCCACTTTGCCAGCCGTTGGGACTTTCCTAACTGCGGAGGGGCAATTGATGGGAAACACGTCCGCATCGTCCCACCGCCCAACTCGGGGTCCTACTATTATAATTATAAGGGTTTAATAGTGTAGTGATGTTGGCGGTGGTGTCGGCAACATACGAGTTTATGTATGTGGACGTGGGGATGAACGGCCGGATATCGGATGGTGGGGCCATTACGCACACGGAGTTCTACTGGCGTCTCCAAAGTGGCAGTCTGTGCTTGCCACCTCCAGAGGAGAATGCCGAAGGACTCCCCTTCGTCTTTGTCGCAGATGAAGCGTTTGCGTTGACTCCCCATGTGATGAGGCCGTTCCCGATGAGGACCCTCACCCCGGACCAGAGGGTCTTCAACTACAGGCTGTCCAGAGCCAGAAGAGTTGTGGAGAACGCTTTTGGCATCCTGGCCAGCCGCTTCCGCCTGTTCCTGACGGCATTTAACTTGGCGGAATACAAACTGAACCACATAGTTCTTGCCTGTTGCATATTGCACAACTTCCTCAAAAGACATAACAGGAACTATGTGGTGCCCGTTGGCCCAGATGTGGAGGGCCCTCCAAATGCCGAACTCACAGCCCTTCGAGTGGCACGTCCAGGCTTGCCCCCTCTAAATGCCCGTGTGGTCCGGGACCAATATATGCAGTACTTTGTGGGTAGGGGGGCCATTGCTCTGCCTGACGATGTGTGAGAGGCATTTTTTTAATAAATCTGATATTTTAACCAACCTATGATTTCATGTCATTTCAGTCTTCTTTTTAGCTTATTTTACTTTGACATTTTTTCCCTTTGCCTTCGACAGTGGGAATGCACTTTCTGGGCAAAAGGAGGTAACAGCCTCTTCTTCCCAAAAAGATTATTCTCATGTTGTGTGTTTGCTACCTAATCTTTGGTCTAGAGAAGGTTTGTACTGCATAACTGACACCCAAAATACTCCTTTTCATCACCAGGTCTGACATGTGTGTATTCTCCAAAATGCTGTGCTCCGTGTTTTCGTACAAAGCACTGTGGGTGTCATTTACATAAGTCAAATCCACTATGCTCTACAAGTGCATTGAAAAAGTTCCCCGGGAAAGAAAATTGGAGTGCAAAGTGGATTTGCCTTTAGTAAATAACACCCATTGCCCCCCATATCCTTTTCATTTTACATACATAATGCATTGTGTTTTTTAAATAAGGAAGCCACACATTTAGAAAAATAAAAGTTTACTAGGAAAACATTCCCAAGTGCGTTTACAATCTTCACGCCAAAACTGACAACATCTTGGTTATTTACAACATTGTTTACAAACATTCCGCAATTGGTAAAACCAGGCATGGAGCAAAACAGAACCTAGGAACTTGGAAAGTTCAACTTTGTAAAGTGAAGACAAGATCAGACATGACTATATGTTCAAAGTGTGTTTGATCTTGCCTTCATCACATGGGGGGGGTCACCCCCGAAAAGTGGAAATTTGGAACATGCACACAATTTGGGACTGAAAATGGTCATTAGATGGTAAAACACATGCCTAGAAGCTTCAAAAGTGCCATTTTCCATCATGGGGATGAATGGACGTTTTTTGGGGTGCAACCCCTTCACCACAACCACTTTCGTAGTTCGTAAAGTGTTTGCACCCCAAAAAAACGTTGCCATTCATCCACCATGGTGGGAGCTAGCACATGTGGACACAATGTGTGCATGTTCCAAATTTCAGACAGTTTTTAAGTTGCAAATGTGTTCTGAAGCTGGCACAAATGTGTGTTAATTACTTGGTGCGTTTTCATATTTTTCCTAAAATATCAATGATGTTCTTCAATTTTTGTTGAACATCATTGATGTTTTGCTTTATGTAATCTAGATCTCTATTGCAGACCATTATCTCTCCGATGAGTACGTGGGCACTCTCTGTGGTAAAGTGCGATTTTTCTTCCACAACATCCACGTCACCTAAAAACCACAAACAAACAAAAATGGGGTGTTGGAAATGAGGCAGCCATACATGGATTAGCTTACCAGTAGCTGTGTTCTCCCACACTCACCTGTTGTGGTGACAATTTCTCCAAGTTCGATGATCTCTCCTTCCTCCTCCTCCTCCTCCTCTGCTTCTGCTCTTTCCCCTTTTTTGGTAGGTGTTGGTTTGGGGGTTTCCTCAGACGGCCCAAGTTTTCGCTCCCCTATGAGAATGTCCAAAAGGAAGATTTAGCAACACAAGCTATTGAGGGCAGAAATAGGAAATGACAAACATTGCTTGAAAGTGACGGACACTATTTTAGTTTGGCCAGTTACAAATGTCAACTACATGAATGAAGTCACTTTGTAAAGGTGCTAAACTGACTAGCTTTTTGGTAGAAGTTTGTGTGATGGAGACCCCCCTCTAGTATCCACTGGAGCACATGTGTGGAAAAGCATAATAAAAAGGGGGTTTGGGTGTCCCAGCACTAGTGCTCTAGAGTCCAGATGGGTAAACAGCTACTGAGTGACCTCTCCTTTACATTGAATAAATTGGCTTTACATTCTTGATGACATTTCTAGTGAGAACAAACTTCCTTTCCCCAAAAAAACACCAAACATCGTATTATAAGTGGCCGAACGATCGAGGTTGCGTACGATCGAATGCACACACACACGACCATGACAGTGGCAGAAAGATCGAGGCTGAGTACGATCGAATGCACAGACGAACCTGAAAGTGGCCATTTTGGAATGTACAACTTGGTAAAAATCAAAACACAATGGAGCAGTATGCAAGCAAGAAATCAAACACAAAAACACAACTACTTACTTTTTTGAAGAATTCTCTTGATCTTTCTGTACTGATCGGCCTCCCTCAGTTTCAGGTCTGACCAGCGTTTCCTGAGTTGCTCCTTGGATCGTTGTACCCCAAAATTATTGTACAGCCTTCTCACAACTTTAGACATGATCTTGGCCTTGCGGACATTGGGGTTGAGGTAAGGCCCATACTTCCCATCATAGTCGCTCCTCTTTAATATGTCCACCATCTCCAACATTTCTCCAAATTACATATTGGAGGCCTTGAATTTCAGGTTCCGGGATCGGGACGTTTCTGCCTCCGGACTTTCCTCGTCCTCCTCCTCGTTGGTGGGATATTTGTGGCGCACCTGCTGTGTCCCCGCCATGTGCTCTCCCCACTACGCCGTAAAGAGAAGGGGTGGGGAATAGACGAGAAAGATCGTCAGGGCGGGCGGAGTTTGAAGCATGCGCAGTGTATATAAAACGTCACACGCCTGTGTCGTAGCCACGATCTGGGAGACGAGGGAGAGAAAACTCACACGAGACGATCGCTACAAACGAAGGTACAATTTAACGTTGGTACATAACTAGCCTAGACTGATTTGAACTTGAGGCTTCTTTATGGAGAAGATTAGGAGAGTTTAGCCTGACATAATTTATAGGGTTTGGTGTGTTGTTGTGTCTTGCAGAGATTGATATGAAGGGATTCAACGACATGAGTTTTCTCCCCCTCTTCATTGCCAAATACAGGGATTTTCCCATATTGTGGCAGGGTATACACCCACATTACACCAACAAACCAAAGAGGCACGCAGCCCTGGAGGAACTTGTGGAATTTGTCAAGCCAAGGTTCCCCACGGCAACTGTGATGATATTAGAAAGAAAATTGGCAGCCTGAGGAGTGCGTATATCAGGGAGAGGAAGAAGGTCGTGAAGTCTGAGGAAACTGCAACTTCAGCAGATGAGGTCTATGTCCCCAAGCTCTGGTACTATCAGAGTCTCCATTTTCTGAAGGACCAGGCTGATGTCACGGAGCCAACCTCAACTCCTCCTTCCACGCTTCCTTGCGCACAGCCCACCCCTGATGAGGCTTCCGAGGAGCAACCTGGGCCTTCCAGTCTGGAAGAGGTGGAGGAGCCCAGCTTGTTCCAGGTATAGTAGTTTTGTTACCATTTATGGGAATAATGAATGATGTTCACTTAATTCAGGATCGCCAATTGCTTAGTTCCTAACGTGTTTGACATATCAACAGACAGTGGTGTGGGAGACATTTGGGGCCAGAATCTAAACTGCTGGGCTGAGAATTGTATGGTTTTCTATTTGTAAACATTTTGCACCAGTCACTAGATGAGAATTGTGTGTGTTTGATGAACAAATAACTGAAACTATGTCCCCTTTTTCCTACACAGGAAGACCTCAGCCAGGAGGTGGCTGTGGAAGGTGGCAGTCAGGAGGAGGCAGGGGTTAGTGGCAGCCACCTGCTGGGTAGTGGCAGCCAAGAGGGGGCTAGGCCTCGGAGCCTGACTGACACCCAAACCCCTCCCCTCCGCCCTCCGTACAAAAGGGCGAGAAGGGGGGGTTATGCGGCACAGTCAGCGCTCCGGATGATCAGAGAGGCTTCAGACTCCCTACATGCCACACCCGCCGACGAGGAGACCTTTGGCTCGGTGGTTGTCACAAAAATGATGGGTATGGAGGTGGGGCAACGCAACATGTGTGAGGGCTCATCCTCCATGTCCTAAATAAGGGTAGGGCTGGGGAGATGACCCCACTCACACATGTTTGCCATAGTTACCATGCTCCGCCTCCTCCTCCTCCTCCTTCTGCCACCCCACCAGCACGACAGCCACAGCGTGCAAGGAAGCGTGGAAGGAAGACCTGAGAGTGACGACCTGCAATCAGTCTGGTCTGAGAGAAGATGGAGCCTCTTGTAGTACCAGAGCCTGGGGACCTAGATGGCATCTGCTGCAGTTCCGGATACTTTGGACTTCACGACCAGATTGCACTCCCCTTAATATACGTACTCCTCAGGCCCCCAATTTTCTACGCTTGGACAATGATGGTTGCCGTGGGGGGCCAAGACTTTGCAAATTCCCCAAGTTTCACCATGGCTGCGTTCCTCTTTGGTTTGTTGGTGTGACCTAAATAAAGGTTTTTTTGATTTGAAATAATCATTGACTATTGTGTTTTACTTTGCTACAATGACAGTTTTTCTTTGAGTAGGCTGGTACATTTCACTAATCCTAAAGTAGAATTAACAAGGGGCAACAACAACAAACAACCTCCTAGTAAATTTAAGCAAGAAATACAAATGTAAATAATGTGTTTTTGGTAATTTGAGACACACAACCCCCCTCCAAAAAAAAAAAAAAAAAAACATGAGACTGGGGCGGAGGTTCACCTTCCAGCAGGACAACGACCCCAAACATACAGCCAGAGCTACAATGGACTGGTTTAGATCAAAGCATATTCATGTGTAAAGCCCCATACACACGGTCGGATTTTCCGATGGATTCTGTCCTATCGGACAATGTTGTCGGAAATTCCGACCGTGTGTAGGCACCATCGGACAGTTTCCATCGGATTGTCCTACGGACAAAGTCCTATCTCCTGCTGGATAGATTTTCCGACAACAAAGTCCGATCACACCAAATCCGATCGTGTGTAGCGAATTCCGACGGACAAAGTGCCACGCATGCTCAGATCACATTACAAGACCAAAGCTATTGGCTACTAGCCTCTACGTAGTCCCGTCGTAGGCAACAATCGTCACCACTTTCAGAATGATCGGATTTTCCGACAACTTTGTCCGACCGTGTGTACGCAACACCAGTGTCTGACTAAATCCGTCGGACCAAATCCAATGGATTTGGTGGTCGGATTTTCCGACCGTGTGTACGGGGCTTTAGAATGGCCCAGTCACAGTCCAGACCCAAATCCAATTTCAAGGGGTGTGAATACTTTTTCAAAGCACTGTACATGCATCACATTTTGGCCGTTTCCTCCTGAACCAGCTGAAATATGATCTGTATGTGGCCCTGTCGGAAACCCCCAGTGCAAAAGCCTTTGATCAGTTGCAGTCAATGTTTGGGTATTCTGACAGCTGCAGGTGCCGGCTGTCAGAATACAATCGCCAGCAGAGAGCGCTGTTCAGTGCGGATGGAGAAATCTGTTGGAAATATATGTGTGTTAATAGTTTGGCAAACATTGTCCAAGTGCTATTGCTTCCTCTGAGGTGTATGAATTGCAATATATTAGCAAATATTTAAGTGAATCACAAATGTGTGAATTGTCATTTCTCTGGAATAAACCATCAGTATAGGCAGCGCTTACAAATACTCAACTGTGATCAAGTAAGCGGTTAACCTCTCTTGTTTTATATAAAGCTGAACTCCGGAGAAAGGAAAAATGTTGTTGCAATAGATCTGCCCCCCCCTTCCCCCGCACTGCAAGGGCCCCATCATTGCTATCAGTGGGAGTAGTAGTGCCCCATTATTGGTATCAGTGGGAGAAATAGTGCCCCATCATTGGTGTCAGTGGGAGGAATAGTGCCTCATCATTGGTGTCAGTGGGAGGAATAGTGCCCCATCATTGGTGTCAGTGGGAAGAATAGTTCCCCATCGTTGGTTTCAGTGGGAGGAATAGTGCCCCATCATTGGTGTCAGTGGGAGAGAATAGTGCCCCATCATTGGTGTCAGTGGGAGGAATAGTGCCCCATCATTGGTATCAGTGGGAGTAATAGTGCCCCATCATTGGAATCAGTGGAAGGAATAGGGCCCCATCATTGGTGTCAGTGGGAGGAATAGTGCCCCAGTGGAAGGAATAGGGCCCCATCATTGGTGTCAGTGGGAGGAATAGTGCCCCATTATTGGTATCAGTGGGAGGAATAGTGCCCCATCATTGGTGTCAGTGGGAGGAATAGTGCCCCATCATTGGTGTCAGTGGGAGGAATAGTGCCCCATCATTGGTATCAGTGGGAGTAATAGTGCCCCATCATTGGTATCAGTGGGAGTAATAGTGCCCCATCATTGGAATCAGTGGAAGGAATAGGGCCCCATCATTGGTGTCAGTGGGAGGAATAGTGCCCCAGTGGAAGGAATAGGGCCCCATCATTGGTGTCAGTGGGAGGAATAGTGCCCCATTATTGGTGTCAGTGGAGGAATAGTGCCCCATTATTGGTATCAGTGGGAGGAATAGTGCCCCATCATTGGTGTCAGTGGGAGAATAGTGCCCCATCATTGGTGTCAGTGGGAGGAATAGTGCCCCATCATTGGTATCAGTGGGAGTAATAGTGCCCCATCATTGGAATCAGTGGAAGGAATAGGGCCCCATCATTGGTGTCAGTGGGAGGAATAGTGCCCCAGTGGAAGGAATAGGGCCCCATCATTGGTGTCAGTGGAAGAAATAGTGAAATAGTTCCCCATCGTTGGTTTTAGTGGGAGGAATAGTGCCCCATCATTGGTGTTAGTGGGAGGAATAGTGCCCCATTATTGGTATCAGTGGCAGGAATAGTGCCCCAAGGGCCAGATAAAGGTAAGCAAAGGGTCACAGTTTGGAGACCACCGCTCTAGACTTAAACAAGCATTGCAAGGGAGCCTTTTTCCTTTCCTTGGAGATGGGCTTTACACTTAATAATGGTATAAATAATTAGTAATAATAATTACTACATTGAATCCTCTCTCTTTCTCTTGAAGCCCCTTAACATATTTCAGTTTAGGAATAATGTTACCTTTACATTGTAATCAGTACAGAATTCTCTATTCTTCCATCCATTCCCTGCAGTTCTATTGCTTTATGTCCTTCATATTTGTTAATAATCTAGCGCCACCTTGTGTTAGATGAAGATCTGTCTACAGTCATCTCACTTCTGAATCTGGGAAACAGCTACAATGTATTATTATGGATGGCCAATGTAGGACACATAAAATCTTCTGAAAATGACATCACAAAGAAGTAGTTCAGTTATCCTTTCTTTTTTTTTTTAGGGAAAAAAAATGAAAATAGTGTTAAAGTGTATGCAAATTAAATAATACATACGGTAGTTACATAGTAGGTATGGATGAAAAAAGACACAAGTCCAACCTATGTGTGTGATTATATGTCAGTATTACATTGTATATCCCTGTATGTTGCGGTCGTTCAGGTGCTTATCTAGTAGTTTTTTTAACTATTGATGCCCCCCGCTGAGACCACCGCCTGTGGAAGGGAATTCCACATCCTTGCCGCTCCTCCATCTTCCGTTTGAGGATGCCCCGCAGATGCTCAATAGGGTTTAGGTCTGGAGACATGCTTGGCCAGTCCACCACCTTTACCCTCAGCTTCTTTAGCAAGGCAGTGGTCATCTTGGAGGTGTGTTTGGGGGTGTTATCATGTTGGAATACTGCCCTGCAGCCCAGTCTCTGAGGGGAGGGGATCATGCTCTGCTTCAGTATGTCACAGTACATGTTGGCATGCATGGTCCCCTCAATGATCTGTAGCTCCCCAGTGCTGGCAGCACTCATGCAGCCCCAGACCATGACACTCCCACCACCATGCTTGACTGTAGACAAGTCCCACTTATCTTTGTTCTCCTCACCTGGTTGCCCCCACACACGCTTCACACCATCTGACACCAAATACGTTTATCTTGGTCTCATCAGACCACAGGACATGGTTCCAGTTATCCATGTCCTTAGTCTGCTTGTCTCCAGCAAACTGTTTGTGGGCTTTCTTGTGCATCATCTTTAGAAGAGGCTTCCTTCTGGGACGACAGCCATGCAGACCAATTTGATGCAGTGTGCAGCGTATGGTCTGAGCACTGACAGGCTGACCCCCCCCCCACCCCTTCAACCTCTGCAGCAATGCTGGCAGCACTCATACGTCTATTTCTCAAAGACAACCTCTGGATATGACGCTGAGCACGTGCACTCAACTTCTTTGGTTGACCATGACAAGCCCAGGGCCGTCTTTAATATTTATTGGACCCTGGGCAAAACTTTTCTTGCCCCCCCCCCCCCCATGTAGTTTTGCTCTCCACCAGCTCTGAGACATACAATAAATAGCAGCTAGACTCAAAATCAGTTTACTGAATCAGATTAGGCAGCTATTGCGATTGGTTGCCAGAGGTTAGAGTGTATCATTACCACTCACTGACTGGTTGCTAGAGGTTACACCACACATTACGGCTCACTGATTAGTTGCTAGAGGTTACAGCACATGATTTCTGCTTGTTGATTGGTTGCTAGAGATTACTGTTGATATGACCTCATGGGGGCATGATATACATATTAATGCTGCTGGCCGCCGCTATTTACATATTTACATATGAATTCCAGTAATTTACATGTAAACACAGGGTCTGCAGGTGAGTCATCTGTACACAACAATAGGGCAGAGCTGGGCAGCATTAGTAGCAGCACTTCACACTGAGATATTGGGACACAACACAGGACTAAAACCTCAAGGGACGAGGGAATTTAAACCAGGATAGTTGGCAAGTAGGAGGCAGCTGCTTTGGGCCCCACAACAATGACAGGGCCCAGGGCAGCTGCCCCTTTTGCCCTGCCTTAAAAACGGCTCTGGGCGAGGCCTGTTCTGAGTGGAACCTGTCCTGTTAAACTGCTGTATGGTCTTGGCCACCGTGCTGCAGCTTAGTTTCAGGGTCTTAGGGTATAGGGTATAGCCTAGGCCAGTGATGGTGAACCTTGGCACCCCAGATATTTTGGAACTACATTTCCCATGATGCTCAACTACACTGCTGAGTGCATGAGCATCATGGGAAATGTAGTTCCAAAACATCTGGGGTGCCAAGGTTCACCATCACTGGCCTAGGCCATCTTTATGTAGAGCAACAATTTTTTTTTTCAGATCCTCAGAGAGTTCTTTGCCATGAGGTGCCATGTTGTATGAGAGAGTGAGAGTGATGACACCAAATTTAACAACCTGCTCCCCATTCACACCTGAGACCTTGTAATACTAACGAGTCACATGACACCAGGGAGGGAAAATGGCTAATTGGGCCCAATTTGGACATTTTCACTTAGGGGTGTACTCACTTTTGTTGCCAGCAGTTTAGACATTAATGGCTGTGTGTTGAGTTATTTTGGGAGGGCAGAAAATTTACACTGTTATACAAGCTGTACACTCACTACTTTACATTGTAGCAAAGTGTCATTTCTTCAGTGTTGTCACATGAAAAGATATATAATAAAATATTTACAAAAATTTGAGGGGTGTACTCACTTTGTGAGATACTGTGTGTGTGTATATATATATATATATATATAGATAGATAGATAGAATTAGGGCTGTTACTGATGTTTTAATCGATTAATCGACTAATTTCGATTAATTATAACACACATACAGATCCAACTACTTTTAGCTGATCTCCTTGCATTGCAACTCTGCATTAGTCAGTGGTAAATGTTAGTTTCCACAATCCATGACTTAACTTCACAGTTCACACAAATACGTTTTAAATTCAAACTGTAGCACTGACGTAAGTAATTTATTTCCCACAGTAGTGTGACAATCCCTCCACCTCCGGTCTAACTAATCACTCTCACCTTATGGCATGGACCCCTGTGCAAACAGGTGGTCATGCAAGCGAGTATCAAAAGGGTTAACACGGACCATAAACTTCTCTCACGTCTCCTTAGATCTCAGCAAGGACGCCAGGTCATGGGTAGAAAGAAAAGATCTAAGTGCTCACCGCTTAAGTATAAGATTACATTGTTGTGTTCAAACACAAACTACTCACATAAAGATGATAAAAACACAGCATGTAAAGCCGACAATCGTGTTAGTTCCGTAGGGCAGCAGCGGGTGACGTCATGCGTAGCTCCTCCCCCGTACGCATTACGTTCAATCAGAACTTCAACGCCACCGGACTCCTCCCGCCTTCCCTTCATTAGCAGACGGAGGCACTTGGGGAAGGGGGGAGGAGTCCGGTGATGTTGATGTCCGTTATGTCACCAGATCTCCGACGGAACTCCCTGAAGACCCGGAAGCCGGCGGAGAGGTGAGTACCAATCAAAAGAATTTTGATCGATTAAAAAAAATTTGATCGATCAAAACAATTAACGATTAATCTAGGAATTAATCTTTAATTTCCACAGCCCATATATATATATATATATATGTGTGTTTTAAGTTGGCACTTTTGTATGTATATCGCTTGGTTTTATATCTTTTTGTCTATAAATAAAATATGGCTTTTATATAAATAGAGTGGTCCAATCTGCCTTTAAAGTCCGAAAGTAGTGGTCTCTTTTCCTTTTTTTGTTAAAAATTATACCTATGGATGTGGCAAGGGAGCGATTCTAGTAGTTGTAAGTCCATAACACTTACTTCTGACCTCGAGGGTATTTGGAAGCTGGCATGCATCTACTCACTAGACATGGGCGCCGTCAAAAAAAATTTGTTTTGTTGCGTTCCGTATTTAAAAAAATTCGTATTTCGTAATTCTTGTACGAAATGTAATTCGGATTCGTACGAAATCCGAATTTTTCGTACGAATTGTAAATTTAAAAGTTTCTGTTAATTTGGATTGGAAATTCGTAAACGAAATTTCGTATTTCGTACGGAATTCTTATGCATTATTAACACCAGTCACGTTTCTGATACATTCTGTTAATTTGGAACGGAAATTCGTTTACGAAATTTTGTATTTCGTAAACGAAATTTCGTATTTCGTAAACGAAATTTCGTATTTCGTAAACGAAATTTCGTATTTCGTACAGATTTCTTATGCATAAACACCAGTCACGTTTCTGTTAATTTGGATCCGAAATTCGTAAACGAAATTTCGTATTTCGTACGGAATTCGTATGCATAAAAATTCATATTTCGGATTCGTACGAAACTAATCGCACATGTCTACTACTCACAGTGCACCGCAAACATCTGGAATTAGATGTTGGACACATACATGTCTTCAATGGTCTTTCCAACTAGCTGCCTGGGACCAAAAGCGTGTCGTCTAGTGCAGTGTTTCTCAACTCCAGTCCTCAAGGCACCCCAACAGGTCATGTTTTCAGGCTTTCCATTATTTTGCACAGGTGATTTGATCAGTTTCACTGCCTTAGTAATTACCACAGCCGTTTCATCTAAAGGGAAAGTCTGAAAACGTGACCTGTTTTGGCGCCTTGAGGACTGGAGTTGAGAAACACTGGTCTAGTGTACTTTACACCAGAACGGCATAAAGTATAATGCACATAATAACACTTACCTCACCCCCATCTAGAAATCTGTAAAAACCTGGAGCTCCTCATTAAACTGGAGGATTTAAAGGGTTGATAACTTTGCAAAAGTGCAGTGAGAGCACGCAATACAGAGTACGTAAAATGTGTTATTATGTCCTCTCTTCATCTGATATTTCTATTAAGACTCCAATTTTTCCGTTTCCTGTGTAAAACAGGAGGATAATTGCAGATGCATAATTGATGCGCGCAGTGACAGAGTTTGGAAAAGCGTTCCATTAGGAAGGTCAACTCATTAGCATACATTACATTCAACAAGATTGCTCTTTGACCTACAATTTATTAATGGGTTGCTCTGGCCTCAGCGCCTGCCTTCTACACTTATCTCTGTGCCAAGACTTCTGTGAAAAGATTACAACTTTTTATGAGTGCAGCGGGAGCACCAGGGCCACAAAAACCACTTGACTACTTGTATCCGAAAGTCATTTTCCTCCTTATTTGTGTAATTTAAACAGACATTCGAAATAGACAGCCCTATTAATTGGTTCAATTTTTACATGACTCCACCCAGCGGAATTCAGAAAATGTGATACAAGCAAAAAAGTGAACTTATTATATTATTCATTATTTTTCGTACTGCTTGCCCAAGTTATTTCTTTTAGTATTGGCTATAACCAGTGTTGGTCATCTTACTTTAAAAAAGTAATTAGTTAAGTTACAAATTACTTTTCCCAAAAATTAATTGCATTAGTTACTCAGTTACTACATTGGAAAAGTAATTAGTTACGCAGAAAAGTAACTGACTTTTTTTTTTACATATTCTATACGTGTAACTAAGGGGCGGGTCTAGTATTACTGTAACCAAGGGGCGCATTTATTATTATTGTTATATATCGTGTAACCAAGGGGCTGCTCTATTATTACTCTAACCAAGGGGCAGATCTGTTATAGCGTGTAAGCAAGGGGCGAGTCTATTATTATTATTATATCGTGTAAGGGGCAGATGGCTACAGAAGAGGGCAAATGTTAAATTAATGGGCAGAGCTCGATATATAACAATAATCATAAATGCGCCCCTTGGTTACAGTAATACTAGACCCACCCCTTACTTACACGATAGACACCCCTTGCAGAGTAGCACGAGCATCAGGAGCGTGCGGCATCGCCTCGTACAATTACATGTTAACTGCACCTGCACGGTGTAGAGTTCACTCAGAGCTGTTTAGGTTCGGCAATTTTTCGGAAGCTCCGTAGTCCTTCGTACTGCACAAGCCCTGCGCCTGCGCAGTACAGGGGGTCCTTATCCAGCAGGGGAACATTTTCGGCAGGACACTGGAATTACACTACTGCCATCTAGTGGCGGTAGATGTAATTGGGGTAACTAAGCCAAAGTAATGGGAACTGAGTTACCATGAGGGGAAAAGTAATCAGTTAGATTACTCGTTACCCTCTAAAGTAACTGCGTTAGGTAACTCAGTTTATTTTAACTCAGTTACTTACATCACTGGCTATAACAGCCTTTTCTGAACCAGGATTGCATAGAACCCTAGGGTTCCTCTTGAGAATGCAAGTGGTTCCTTGAGAGGAGAACAGTGGTATGTTGATATCCTACCCACACTGACCAAGAATAGGGGGAGCATTTTCCACTGACGTAAAGGTAATCAGGAAAAGTAGACAAATAGACCCATTAGGTTATCTAATTGCTCAAGGCCCACGGGCCAAGTCTGGCCCACCAGGTCTAGTCATGCGACCCTTGTACCCAGTTTTGCAGACAAACCTGGCAGAACTCCATTCCGCCAGCTCTGGCTTTCACATAGTTACATAGAAGGCGAGGTTGAAAAAAGACAAGTCCATCAAGTCCAACCTATGTGTGTGATTATATGTCAGTATTACATTGTATAGCCCTGTATGTTGTGGTCGTCCATAGTTTTTTTTAATTATCGATGCTCCCCGCTGAAACCACTGCCTGTGGAAGGGAATTCCACACCCTAACCACTCTTACAGTAGAGACCCTCTACGCAGTTTAAGGTTAAACTGCTTTTCTTCTAATTTTAGTGAATGGCCGCGTGTCTTATTAAATTCCCTTGGAAAAAAGGAGGCTCCCACTATGTCAGCGATAGCATTGTGTGTAGACCAAAAAGACCCCCTATATGGGACTTTGACAGACCACCAACTCATGCGACAAAACTATAAAATATAGTATTTATTGATACAAAAATATTAAAAGCAGACGACTAGCATCTGAATGATGACAATATGCAATACAGTACAAAAAGAACATAAAAAACATAGAACAATATAACAGCACTTAAGCTCTCATGGGGATTAGATGCCCCAAAATCCGAAGCGTTTCCAGTTTTTTTCAAAACTTTCATCAGGGGTGGAGAGTAAGGTGAAGTACAATGTAATAATCGCTCGTGATGGAGCCAATACTCAACAAGAGATAGAGATACAAATTGATTACGGGTAGAGCTAAACCTCAGAACTGGAACTTTAGTGACAACCCTAGGGGTTGGCACATACCTCCGTGTCGAATACAGGATGGAATGGGTACTGCGTATAACAGGTCCACTGCCTCCCTAAAAATTATAGGGGGCTGGGATAAAGCCCACACCAAATAGCCAGAGAAAGATCCAGGCCCTAAATAAGGCTCCCAGGAAGTTCCCTGTATATATTGGATCCTTCTGGTAGAGGTGCCAGTGAGGTGTGTCGTCTGGATAGAGGTGCTGCCCCTCCTGGGAGTCTTATTTAGGGCTTGTATCTTTCTCTGGCTATTTGGTGTGGGCTTTATCCCACCCCCCTATAATTTTTAGGGAGGCAGTGGACCTGTTATTCGCAGTACCCATTCCATCCTGTATTCGACACGGAGGTCCCTAGGGTTGTCACTGAAGTTCCAGTTCTGAGGTTTAGCTGTACCCGTAATAAATTTGTATCTCTATCTCTCGTTGAGTATTGGCTCCATCATGAGCGATTATTGTACTTCACCTTACTCTCCACCCCTGATGACAGTTTTGAAAAAAAAATGGAAACGCGTCGGGTTTGGGGCATCTAATCCCCATGAGAGCTTAAGTGCTGTTATATTGTTCTATGTTTTTTATGTTCTTTTTGTACTGTATTGCATATTGTCATCATTCAGATGCTAGTCGTCTGCTTTTAATATTTTTGTATCAATAAATACTATATTTTATAGTTTTGTCGCATGAGTTGGTGGTCTGTCAAAGTCCCATATAGGGGGTCTTTTTGTCTATTAAATTCCCTTAGGCGGAAAGGTTTTAACCCTATTGTGGGGTCACCAGTACAGTATTTGTACATTGAACTCATATCCCCTCTCAAGTTCAGTGCTCTCAACCTTTCCTCATAAGTAATATCCTCCAGTCCCTTTATTAGTTTTGTTGCCCTTCTCTGGGCTCTCTCCAGTTCCAGAACATCCTTCCTGAGGACTGATGCCTATAACTGGACAGCATACTCCAAGTGTGGCCGGACCAGAGTCTTATAGAGTGGGAGAATTATTGTTTTATCTCTGGAGTTGATCCCCTTTTTAATGCATGCCACTATTCTGTTGGCTTGCAGCAGCTTGGCATTGCATGCCATTGCTGAGATTATCATCTACTAGGACCCCCAGGTCCTTTTCCATCCTAGATTCCCCCAGAGGTTCTCCCCCCAGTGAATAGATTGCATTCATATTTTTGCCACCCAAATGCATTATTTTACATTTTTCCACATTAAACCTCATTTGCCATGTAGTTGCCCATCCCATTAATTTGTTCAGATCTTCTTGCAAGGTTTCCACATCCCGCAGAGAAGTTATTGCCCTGCTTAGCTTAGTATCGTCTGCAAATACAAAGATTGAGCTGTTTATCCCATCCTCCAGGTCGTTTATGAATACATTAAATAGAATTGGTCCCAGGACAGAACCCTGGGGGACCCCACTTTCCATCCCTGCCCATTCCGAGTACTCCCCATTTATCACTAACCTCTGAACTTGCCCCTGTAGCCAGTTTTCAATCCATGTACTCACCCTATGGTCCATGCCAACTGACCTTACTTTGTACAGTAAACATTTATGGGGAACTGTGTCAAATGCTTTTGCAAAATCAAGATAAACCACGTCTACGGGCCTAACTTTATGCAGATGGCAGTTCACCTCCTCCTAGAAGGTTAATAGATTGGTTTGACAAGAACGATTCTTCATGAATCCATACTGATTACTGCTAATGATACCATTGTCATTACTAAAATCTTGTATATAGTCCCTCATCACCCCCCTCCATGAGCTTGCATACTATTGATGTTAGGCTAACTGGTCTGTAATTCCCAGGGATGTGTCTTGTCCCTTTTTTAAATATTTGCAGTACTTTGGCTTTTCTCCAATCAGCCGGTACCATTTTAGTCAGTACACTGTTTGTAAAAATTAGGAACAATGGTCTGGCAATTACTTGACTGAGTTCCTTAAAGACCCTCGGGTGAAAGTCACCTGGTTCCAGTGAGTCTATTTTTTTACTTCTGTCCTCTGTTAGCCATGAGGGTGCTTTCTGTGACGTCTCATGAAGATAAACCTTGCAGTTTTGGTTACTAAAGCGCCCGGATTCCCTCGTGAAAACTGAAGAGAAGAATAAATGCAATACCTTCTCCATCTCTCCATCCTTAGTAACCAGATTACCTTCATCATTCTTTATGGGACCAATATGATCTGACCTCCCTTTCTTACTATTTATGTACTTAAAGAATTTCTAGGGATTTTTCTTACTCTCCTCCGCTATGTGCCTTTCATGTTCTATCTTAGTTACCCATATTGCACCCTTACATTTCTTGCTGCATTCTTTGTAAAGTTGGAATGCTAATGATGATCCCTCAGCCTTGTATTTTTTGAAGGCCTTCTCCTTTTCTTTTATATGCATTTTAAGTTGGAGTTAAACCACCCAGGACTTTTATTCGCTTTTTTATTGGAATGCACTGGCTAATGCCCTTATTTAATATGCTCTTAAAGCAAACCCATTTCTCCCCCGTGTTCTTTGTTCCTAAGATTTTATCCCAATTAGTATCTTCTAGCAAGGCTCGTAGCTTAGGGAAGTTGGCTCTTTTGAAATTCAGTGTCTTTGTATTCCCCTTATGTTTCCTATTAGTGTGATTTATACTGAAACTAATTGACCTGTGATCGCTGTTTCCTAAATTTTCCACATCCATAATCAGGTCTGTATTGTTGGTAATCGGTAGGTCTAGCAACGCATTGTTTCTAGTTCGTTTACCAACTGACCCATGAAATTGTCCTACAAGACATTTTGGAACTGGCGCGCCTTAGATGAATGCGTGGTTCCCTCTACCCAGTCTATGTCTGGATAATTAAAATCCCCCATTATGATGACACTTCCCATCCTTGCAGCTAATCCAAGTTGTGATAGGAGGTCCGCCTCCTCCCTTTGGTTAGGGGGCCTATAGAATACTCCCAGTATTACTTTCCCCTTAGTTTCATCCCTTTGCAGCTCTACCAATAAGGATTCCACCTCCTCCCTTGCTCCCTTAGTGATGTCATCTCTCACATTCACTTATACATCATTTTTGATATACAGGAATACCCTCCACCTTTCTTAACCTATCTATCCCTGTGATATAGGGAATACCCTTATGTTTAGGGAATGTTTGCCAGCCAATTATGAGAGCTGCTTAAGCAAGTCTCTGAAATTCCTACACAATCTAAATCCTCCTTGTACATTAGTAGCTCCAGTTCTCCCATCTTGTCCGTCAGACTCTTGGCATTGGTGAACACGCCACGCAGTTTAGACCGGTCACATACTGTCTCCTTATTGGGTGTTCTGAGGTTGCAAATAGGACTTGTTACTATACAGTACTTACCTCGGGTTAAGGTGCTTTAGTCAACCTGCCACTAATGTCTGCAATACTACCCTCTGGAATATTTTCCGCACTGACTGTCTCTACCTCTGGACCCTCCCCCCGTCACCTAGTTTAAAAGCCCCTTTTCGGCTATCTTCACACCCCTCCGCTCCCGCTCCCTATTGTCACTTGTAAACACAGAAGCCTTCCATGCTTACAAGGGACAGCTTTGCTCTCAGGGGCTACTGCACACAAAACAGGGACAGATCTCCAGAATCTGAGAAAAAAATGATCTCCCTGCAAGGCGAGGCAGAGTGGCTTACACAAGGAGGTATTAGAGCCGGGCTGCGTAGGAGAGAGAGATGCGAGGAAGCTTTGGGGGAAGGGTAGTTGGGGTTGGGTTTCCCCTAAACCCTGCACTCAGTACACAGCACACCCCTGAACTCTGCACTCTGTATGTAACGCACTCCTGAACCCTGCACTCTGTACATAGCACGCCCCCTAAACCCAGCATTCTGTACACAGCATTGCTGGGACTTGCGGCACACTCCAAGGAACACCAACTTGTCAGAACACCATCGTTATGGACTTTTGCCACTATGGACTTACCATTTGTGGACTCTTCCTGAACAGATATGCTGGGGCAGCCACAGTTAATGTTAGTTAGGAAAAGGACATTCTGAAGTTATTCAAGGGGTGCATGCTGGTTCTGGCATATTCCAAAGGACCGGTGTCTTTAATAGCACTATGGGGTATGAAGTAACACCACTACAAAAGGTTAACTCAGCAAATACAAGGAAGAGGTGTAAGTGTAGTTGCTTTGAGTAACCAAGGGAATAACACGCTAACAAGCAACCAGTCATTAGGCGCGGTATCTGGTAAGGTGAAAGGTCCTCCGGTAGCGAGGGGGTCGGTAACCTGGCTCCCTTCCAAGCAGTCGCCACAGCAAGCCAAGGACCATAGGAGGCATTTAAGGACCAAATATATGATTTTCAGAAATGCGAAACACCCAGAGACACAAAATTTGGCTGAAACCACAGGGACACGCACACACTCTACAGGACTTCAGCTCTATACACGAGTGGCCTGTCTTGGAAATTCTGTGTCCCTGGGTGTTTCATGTTTTTGTCCTAGATCCTGGGAAGGTTTGTGCTCTAAGTGGACCGCATCCCCTGAAGAAACTCATATTGAGGGCGAAACATGTTGGGAACTACATCAAACTTGCTGTGTTCGTAAGGACTGTACTATATGTACTCACTGTGATATTGTTTTTCAATATTTTTAACTAATGTTAAAATAGAATGTTTTTTCTTTTAATACTTTCTTTGGATCTATTTCCTAGTAAACGCACCTTAAAACTCCCATACATACTCCAATATCTGTCCATTGCTGCACTGACGGTGACTATGCTGATTCTGGTGCATAGTGTTATTCTATACCTACTACTGACTACTGATCCCACTGTATGTTGAGTGTTACTATTACTATTGCTAATCCTCTTTTATGCCTTTTTTATTACCAGGTTCTCAATTCAAAGTCCGTCGGAAATTCCGACAGAAAAAGACCGTTGGGCATACACACGGTCAGAAAATCCGATGAAAAGCTCCCATCGGACTGTTTCCATCGGAAATTCCGACCGTGTGTACGCCGCATTAGTGTGTGACGATATACAGTACTAAGACTTGCTTTTTTAAATGCTTTACCACCACAGATAACAGATGAGTTCATGACGTGACCTATCTGTACATACACGGAATATCTGATAAGTATTTTCAGCATTTAATAAAGACTCAGAAATGCAGGTCAGCAAGCTTTGATTACTTTGTTTTATATGGCAGTCATTCTGTTTTCTTAATGAAGGGTGAACTTTACCTTCTCTGATACACAACATAGACTTTAATGTATATTTTATTACAGACAAGTAAATCACGCTTTTGTGACATATGGAATACTTTATATTGTCTCAAATCAAAGAATCGTTTAAAGCATTTCACTGATGTTCCTCCGACTACAGAACAAAGCAAACCATAAATTTCCTGTTTTACTGCAATAAATGTATTGCATTCTGGAAAAGAATAAGCATGATTTCTATGTAAGAAATAAATCTATAGGTTTAAAATAATAGTAAATAAAATTAGTGGTGCCCGGAAAAGGGGAATTCCGGAAACCGAAATCGAAAATTCAGGGTGCATTTGGCCAAAAACCGAAAACCGAAATGGACAGTTAAAAAAAATAAAAAATGTTTTTACATGTAATTAATGTGGCTGGTGTTTTTGCATTGATATCAATGGGACTCGATCTTGCATTGAAGTCGATAGGGGGCGTTTTTGCATTAAAGTTAATGGGACGAGATTTTGCATTGAAGTCAATAGGATGCGATTTTGCATTGAAGTCAATGGGATGTGACTTTGTATTGAAGTCACTAGAGGGTGGTTTTGCATTGAAGTCAATGGGACGCGATTCTGCGTTGAAGTCAATGGACACGATTTTCCATTAAAGTCACTAGGAGGCGATTTTGCATTTGAAGTCAATAGGACACTATTTTTCATTGAAGTCAATGGATGCGATTTTGCATTTGAAGTCAACAGGACGCAGCATGCTATTATCGGCACTTTTTTTTTTTCTATTGGCAAAACGCTGATAACCCTATTTTCAGCCGATAATTTTTGGTGCCAAATATATCGGTGCATCCCTAAATAAAACCTTAAAGTGTAACTAAACCCAAAGACAAAAATGTCATTTATTTCAGCTTGTCATTACATACAGTAGATGTGGTGGCTGAATTAGTTACCTTCTTTCCTTTATTTTCACCTGCTGATCCTGCGAGTAACACATGTAGTGTCCTCCTCTAGTTAAGCTGTTTAATTTTCAGGCTAAATTTAATTGTTGGTTTCACTGTAGCCAGTGAAGCAACGATCCATTGTTTTTGTCTGCTCATGGCTAGCTAAGCTAGGTGTTTGATGTCCTCTACCTGCTTCTTGGAGAAGCTTCCAGAATATAGGGCAGGGAGAGTCAAATATCCAGTTACGAATATTGATCACGTCTCAGCCAGTCGCTGGAAGTAGGTGGTTGGGGAGGTGATTAATGTTTGGGAGG
Source organism: Lithobates sylvaticus (assembly GCA_028564925.1). NCBI lineage: Eukaryota > Metazoa > Chordata > Amphibia > Anura > Ranidae > Lithobates > Lithobates sylvaticus. The sequence goes on from CM053029.1 coordinate 585,620,161, forward strand.
CCTCAGCAGAGGGGTCTTTTCTTCTTCAGTGAGGGTCTCAGTTCTGCTGGGGCTGCTGCCCCTAGGTGGCACCCATTGTAGAGAAGATTTGAAGTTTGGCCCTTGGCAGCTGCTAGGCTGAAGACCTGGAAAAGAGTTGCTAAGGACATTTTGCTGGAGAACATCAACCTGTAGTAATGGTCTGGAGATGGATCTTTTGGCTCCCTCATAGAAAAGTGTAGAGTGGATGGTAGGTGGAAGACAGCTCCATGGACATTGTGAGTACGACCTTGCAATGGACTTTTGGGTATGCTTGTGCTGAAATGGAATTAGATGCCAGAGGGTTGTAGCAATATTGACATTCCCTATTACCTTCAACAAAGTCTGTTTAGAGAAGATAAGTGGGAAGGTGTCCAACTGTTATTGGAGTCTACCGTTTGGGAGTATCCTGTACCATGAACACCTTTCCTGTTTAAACTTATTCAGCAATAATATGTAAAAAGACATCCCCAAGACTAATGCCCCGTACACACGGTCGGAAATTCCGACCACAAAATCCGTCGGATTTTTTCCGACGGATTTTGTCCGACACTGGTGTTGCATACACACGGTCGGACAAAGTTGTCGGAAAATCCGATCATCCTGAACGTGGTGACGTTCGTTGCGTACGATGGGACTACGTAGAGGCTAGTAGGCAATAGCTTTGGTCTTGTAATGTGATCTGAGCATGCGCGGCACTTTGTCCGTCGGAATTCGCTACACACGATCGGAAAAAGTCCGATAGGACTTTGTTGTCGGAAAATTTGAGAACAGGATCTCAAACTTTTTCTGCCGGAAATTCCGACGGAAAAAGTCAGATGGAGCCCACACACGGTCGGAATTTCCGACAACATGGTCCCATAGGACATTTTCCGTCGGAAAATCTGAGTGTGTGTACGGGGCATTAGCCTGTATTGTCGGTGTGCATGGAACTGTGTTTGTGACTTGCAGCCTCTTTACTACCACCAAGGGAGAACCTGAATTTCCAGCCGTCCATCCGAGGCCGCTACACACACACCCTATATTTCTGTCTGGCTACACTCACTCCTTCACTGTATCAATGGAGGGAGCCATGGTTGTCACCCTAAGACAGGCCAACAAATACCTGTCCACTAATCCATCCCGGTTTCTGACAATCTGAGTGTAGAACCCTCTAGTGTGCTAGAGTAAGTAGTGTTGTTTTTTTTTGTTAGTGTAGCTCAAATGTTTGGCTTGGCTAGCAGCCAAGCCTGTGTTTGAAACTGGGTCAGGGTGAGTGATCCAAGGAGGCTGGTAAGACTGAGCAGGCATCTCTGATACCTCCTCCTACTTCTGGAACTTCTGAGATATTTCCAGAAGAATGAGAGGGAGGTTAGAAGAAGCTGTCTTGAGTATTCATATACTCATGGTCAGCCCAGCTGGGGGAGGAGAGTTCTAGTGGAAGCCAGATATGGAGTGCTGGGAGGCTGTCGGAGACCCTTGAGAGAAGCCACCTAGTCTGGGGGAGGGGTGATCTTGGGTCTGGGGCTCAGGTGATGCTTTCATTGGCTCCCGTTACTGTCAATCACAGCAGGTGAACCAATGAGGAGAGAGTGGGGGCAGGGCCGGGACGCTCTTCTTGTGTGAATGGACACACAGAGCAGTGGCTCAGGAACGAGCCTGCTCAGTGCCCCCATAGCAAGCTGCTATGGCAACACTTGGCAGGAGGGAGGGATCAGGAGAGCCAGCAGGGGACCTGGAAAGAGGAGGATCTGGGCTGCTCTATGCAAAACCAGTACACAGAGTAGGTAAGTGTGACATGTTTGTTATTTTTTAAATAAAAAAATCTGCCTTTAATATCACTTTAAAAGAGAAGCATTGGAAACTTTTTTTTCAAAATCATACTTACCTAGGAGGATGCAGCATCGGTCCGATGCTGCATCTGTCTCCCGCCGACTCACAAACACAGACGATCGATCAGTCAGTCACCACTGTCTGCTCTGACCCCCCCCCCCCCCCCCGCGCTCACTGGAGTGCTGAGCTGTGGAGGGGGCGGGAGCAAACGGCTCAGGCTTTCAGGGGCTCGCTCAGAGGCCGAGAGCCAGTCCGGGCAAGTGGGCGGATCCCAGTCATATGGTTGTGATCTTTCCTGAGTCTGGACCAGCTCTGTGGGGGTCCCAAGAAAATAGAGGAATATCATGTGCACTGGAATTCCCCTTTAATAAATGGGCGGCTTCATGGTAGACTGATGTTTAGTGCATTGCACGTTTTAACTGCAACTCCACCTACTGGTAATTCTGGTAGAGAGGTCCAACCACAGACACAGAGATCCTTCATCAAATTCATTGCATTGTAATGGTCAAAAACCAGAAGGATTCCTATATTATAAACAGGAAGGATGCTGGAGGTAGGGAGTAGGGACCTCTTAAAGTGGGTCCCAAGAAAATAGAGGAATGTCATGTACACTGGAATTCCCCTTTAATAAATGGGCGGCTTTATGGTAGACTGATGTTTAGTGTATTGCACGTTTTACCTGCAACTCCACCTACTGGTAATTCTGGTAGAGAGGTCCAACCACGGACACAGAGATCCCTCATCAAATTCATTGCATGGGAATGGTCAAAACCCAGAAGGATTCCTCTATTACAAACAAGAAGGATGCTGGAGGTAGGGAGTAGGGACCTCCACCTAAGGGAATGGTCAAAACCCAGAAGGATCCTCTATTATAAACAGGAAGGATGCTGGAGGTAGGGAGTAGGAACCTCTCAAAGGGGGACCCCAAGAAAATAGAGGAATACCATGTAAACTAGAAAATTGGTAATTTTTTTAGAGAGCTCCAACCACGGACACAGAGATCCTTCATCAAATTCATTGCATGGTAATGGTCAAAAACCAGAAGAAGGATTCCTCTATTACAAACAAGAAGGATGCTGGAGGTAGGGAGTAGGGACCTCTCGGAGGGGACTCCAAGAAAATAGATGAATACCATGTAAACTGGAAACCCCCTTTAATAATTGGGGGGATTTTATGATAGACTGATGTTTAGTGCATTGCAGGTTTTAACTGCAACTCCACCTACTGGTAATTCTGGTAGAGAGGTCCAACCACGGACACAGAGATCCTTCATCAAATTCATTGCATGGGAATGGTCAAAAACCAGAAGGATTCCTTTATCATAAACAGGAAGGATGCTGGAGGTAGGGAGTATGAGCTCGTCGAAGGGGTCCCAAGGAAAATAGAGGTATTTTATGGTAGACTGATGTTTAGTGCATTAGCTCTGTGGGGGTCCCAAGAAAATAGAGGAATATCATGTGCACTGGAATTCCCCTTTAATAAATGGGCGGCTTTATGGTAGACTGATGTTTAGTGTATTGCACGTTTTAACTGCAACTCCACCTACTGGTAATTCTGGTAGAGAGGTCCAACCACGGACAAATTCATTGCATGGGAATGGTCAAAACCCAGAAGGATTCCTCTATTACAAACAGGAAGGATGCTGGAGGTAGGGAGTAGGTAGCTCTTGAAGGGGGTCCCAAGAAAATAGAGGAATATCCTGTACACTGGAATTCCCCTTTAATAATTGGGGGGATTTTATGATAGACTGATGTTTAGTGCATTGCAGGTTTTAACTGCAACTCCACCTACTGGTAATTCTGGTAGAGAGGTCCAACCACGGACACAGAGATCCTTCAGCAAATTCATTGCATGGTAATGGTCAAAAACCAGAAGAATTCTTCTATTATAAACAAGAATGATGCTGTAGGTAGGGAGTATGAGCCTCTCGAAGGGGGTCTCAAGAAAATAGAGGAATACCATGTAAACTGGAAACCCCCTTTTAATAATTTGGGTATTTTATGGTAGACTGATGTTTAGTGCATTAGCTCTGTGAGGGTCCCAAGAAAATAGAGGAATATCATGTGCACTGGAATTCCCCTTTAATAAATGGGCGGCTTTATGGTAGACTCATGTTTAGTGCATTGCACGTTTTAACTGCAACTCCACCTACTGGTAATTCTGGTAGAGAGGTCCAACCACGGACACAGAGATCCTTCATCAAATTCATTGCATGGTAATGGTCAAAAACCAGAAGGGTTCCTTTATCCTAAACAGGAAGGATGCTGGAGGTAGGGGGTAGGGACCTCTCGAAGGGGGTCCCAAGAAAGTAGAGGAATATCATGTACACTGGAATTCCCCTTTAATAAATGGGCGGCTTTATGGTAGACTGATGTTTAGTGCATTGCAGGTTTTAACTGCAACTGCACCTACTGGTAATTCTGGTAGAGAGGTCCAACCACGGACACAGAGATCCTTCATCAAATTCATTGCATGGGAATGGCCAAAAACCAGAAGAGTTCTTCTATTATAAACAAGAATGATGCTGTAGGTAGGGAGTATGAGCCTCTCGAATCGGGTCTCAAGAAAATAGAGAAATACCATGTAAACTAGAAACCCCCTTTAATAATTGGGGGGATTTTTTGATAGACTGATGTTTAGTGCATTGCAGGTTTTAACTGCAACTCCACTTACCGGTAATTCTGGTAGAAAGGTCCAACCAAAGACACAGACATCCTTCATCAGATTCCTTTCATGGGAATGGCCAAAAAACAGAAGGATTCCTCTATTATAAACAAGGATGCTGGAGGTAGGGAGTAGGGACCTCTCAAAGGGGGTCCCAAGAAAATAGTTGAATATCATGTAAACTGGAAACCCCCTTTAACAAGAGCTGCAACAAATAAAAGAACATCTGGAAACATATCCTATTGGTAAGCTGTATGGGTTTAATGCGGGATAATTTCTTTCCTTCGCCAGTGTGCTGTGAAATGGCCCTCGCAAATATCATTAATATGCAAAAGGGATCTGCATAATTAGTTGCCACAGGTAACCCCTTTCTGACTGCGTGAACTGAGTTAATGCACAAATGCCGGATTGGAAACACGGCAAGCACATATCTCCAGTTCATAAAAGGAAATATTTGAATAATATGCAAATGAGTTGCCAGTTATTAACAGAGTGTCAAGGTTTGACAGTCCATGTTATTGTGGAAATAAATGAGTTTTGACACAAATAATTTAGATATGCATTGATTCTTAAGCAAACCATCTAATGAGATGTTATGCAGAAGAGCTAAAAAAAGGTTTGATGACTATTAGTAAAAGAAAAGAAAGAAAAAAAAACACTATCCATTATTAATTTATTCATTAGCGTGGTTAGAGGTGCTAAAAATATATATATGCTGATGTATATATTTTTTTTTTTATGATACAAAGATCATACTCATACACAGTTCATATTACCCATTGCGTAAAAAAATGGCACACATTAACATCTTAATTAGTAAAGGAAGCTACAATTTATTATCTGTAACAAAAAGGGTTTAGAGAAACTTCAGAGGAGCAAGAACAGCATCTCTCAAGGGATCCCAAGTGTAAGCTGCTTGGAAAACTTAGCCTGTCAACTATTTTAAAACTTTTAAAAGTAAAAAGTTCTGCCTAAAAGCCGATTTTCTCAAGGTTCCCGCTGTTACCTTTTATTAGCCAGAAAAGCCTCCTCCGTGCGCCTGCCCTAAAGTGAACCTCTCAATCATCATACACCAGCACTATGAACCTTTTAAAAGGACATCCATATATCAGAAAATAACTTAGAACAAGTCATACTCCACTGGGACTGAGCTATAATAATTGAAGTAGCACTTATCCTTAGTGGGCCATAATGTCAAGCTGTGCCGCTTCTTCAGTGAAGGTCATGGACTGGGCTGTGTCGTCTAGCCAAAAAATGTTTACCAAACTGTTGGAAGGTTAAACAGGCCTGCACAAACGTACTGTGGTCGGATATATCAGCCTTTTTAAACCGTATTATAAAAAAAAGGAAAGTACCCCCCAAGGAATACTAGGGGACTTTTAACCACTTCAGCCACCCGGACCAATTGGCAGCCAAAGGACCAGGCCCCTTTTTGCGATTCGGCACTGCGTCGCTTTAACTGACAATTGCGCGGTCGTGCGACGTGGCTCCCAAACAAAATTGGCGTCCTTTTTTTCCCACAAATAGAGCTTTCTTTTGGTGGTAGTTGATCGCCCCTGCGGTTTTTATTTTTTGCGCTATAAACAAAAATAGAGCGACAATTTTGAAAAAAAATCAATATTTTTTTTTACTTTTTGCTATAATAAATATCCCCAAAAAATATATAAAAAAAATTTTTTTTCCTCAGTTTAGGCCGATACGTATTCTTCTACATATTTTTTGTAAAAAAAAATCGCAATTAGCGATTATTGATTTGTTTGCGCAAAAGTTATAGCGTTTACAAAATAGGGGATATTTTTAAAAATAGGCGATTTTTATTGTGACTGCGACATTATGGCGGACACATCGGACATTTTTGACACATTTTTGGGACCATTGTCATTTATACAGCAATCAATGCTATTTAAATGCATTGATTCCTGTATAAATGACACTGGCAGTGAAAGAGTTAACCAATAGGGGGCGGGGAGGGGTTATGGTCTGTGACGTGTGTGTTTTTTTTAGATTAGGGGGCGTGGCTGACGTCTGACGTCAGTGATCGGCTTTGCCGATGACAGGGAACAGCCGATTAGTGACAGGCAGTGTAGGAAGCGCGGGGAGAGGTTTGTTTACACAGACCTCTCCCCGTTCTTCAGCTCTGTGACCCGATCGCGGGACACCAGCGGCGATCGGGTCGCTGGTCCCGCGGCCGTGGTCACGGAGCTCCCGACCGGGTCGCGAGCGCGCCGCGGGCGGCACGCTCGCGACCCCACGGCTAGGCAATTAAAGGGGACGTACCTGTACGTGCTTTTGCCTAGCCGTGCCATTCTGCCGACGTATATGTGCAGGAGGCGGTCGGGAAGCGGTTAAAACGGTTCTGCAAACAATAATTTTTTTTTTTTTTTTTTACTGCTGTTACAACTAATTTCAGTATAAGTTTAAACTCACTTTTTGGATGTTTGTCCTGTATCCATCCGTTTGTTGATCCGATCTGCACTTTAAAAAAATAAACGACAGAATTTCCATTTTGCTTGTGGGCATTTGAAGCCCACAAGCAATCACTTCCTGTTTCCCATTGTTCCATGGTTGCCATGTTCTACCAGCATGCCTGCTGGTTCCCGCGCATGCGCACTGGCAACAGCGCCAAGCGGCGTAAATAACTATGTTGCCATAACAACGGATGGCGTCCGAGAAATCACGAAAGGTTTCGCGTCGGCTGTCGGCACTGACTTCTGGGATGAATGACACCAGATCCCAGGATACAGTGCGGCAACTCAAGGGAAGTGATACGGATCCCCGCACAGACCCCGTCCACAGCCACAGACACAGGTGGATGAGTGGAGAGACCGGGCTGTAATTAAAAGGTAACACAGAAAAAAAAAAAAAAAAACGCCTTTTACCACTATTTAGGTCCTAAGTGATAGAATGACCTAATGTTAAATTATTGTGTGCAGAACCGCTTTAAGGCAACTGATCAACAATTGATGAAAAAAGCGTAGACATTTATTAGTATAAAAATTTAAGGTGCATACAACACCAGAAAAGGATTTACATATACAGCATTAACAAAATCATATAACAGATATGAGTATAAAAAAACAGGTCCTTCAATACTAATCCCAACGCATTTCTTGGCCTGTGTAGAGTCCTTTCTTCCTGGGCATATCATACGAAGTAGTACTGCCATATTGGTATTCTATAATGAGACAAAGTTGCACATAAAATTCATATTGACGGTTACAAAAATGAGCATCGTTGAGGCTAAGTAAAAACAAATGTAGCGGCGATCCTTTTGCAAGGTGTCCGCTATGTGAAAATTTAGTTTTTCTCCTCAGAACAGTAATGGGGTTCTGAGGGTTAATTGTGCAGGTTTAACTTTGGCATCAGTTTGGCTGGGCTGTACTAGGGTTCTGCCATGGGTACAGTTAGGTGCATATGACGGGTCTAGAACCATGCCTGGTTGGACGTTTTGAGTATCAACATTCCCCGTAGCCAATCAGTGGGTGCGTCTGGCCCCGCTGGGCAGTCTGGGGAAGGGTACTTAGGGTGCTGAAGTCACGTGTTCGGGGTTCGGCCATAGCTGCCTGTTCCTGAATCTGAACCGGGGTAGCCCCGCGAGGGTTCCCGGGCACGGGAGCGTTTGCCGTCCCGAAACATGGTTTTTCTGACTAGCCCCACAGACCCGCTTGGTCTGGGGCAAAGGATCCATCTGTTCCAGAGTCTCGGAACCGGCTGGTCCGAGGTGCAGTGATTGAGGGAGGATTCAAGGCGTCCGGGTGCGCTCTCAACTTGGAGGGGCACCGCAGCTCGTGTAAGCGACCGGGGGAGGACTCTTCGGAGGAGGGCCAACAAGCTGGCATCCCAAGAAGTGCCTGGTTGCTGGGTTGTTAAGGACACCAGAGAATCCACACTTTTGCAGTACTGCCAAGGAGACAGAAAACGTTTCAGGTACTGAGAAAATTTTCTTATTTCATTCTCAGTTGAAATTTTTTTTTATGGTCAGAGACTTTGCAAGTTCCGGATCAAAGTGCTGACCGTCATAATCTCTGGCTAGAGATTCTTCAGCTTTGAAGCGCCCAGCTGCGAGTGGCTACTCTCTGGGTTTGTGTTGGAGACTTGTTAATTGTCAGCAGTTCAAGGTGCCTGAGTTTCTTCACCCTTGCCCTCTGTTCCCATTACGAGACTGTTTTTTTTGGATGTTACCCCAGCAAAAAAAAAAACCTTTCTAAAGGACTTTTATGATGTCAGGGTCTGAAGTTGTTGGGTACTAACCCTGGGAACCCCTGCACATGGAAGAACAAGCCAAGCGGAGGTAACCGGTAAGCCCAAAAGTCAAGGCCTCCCCATCGAGGGTTATGGCCGCTACACAAACGTAGCAGTCAAGTAGACAGAATGCAAGAAAGAAAGAAAAACTGCCAAAATTGATGTGGCCAAACGTGGAAACATGTACAACTAGTACAGAGGGGTCACGATGGGTGCAAAACCTAGAGAATTGTCATTCCTCCAGACTGACACTTCTCTAGGTTTTTCACCCATTGTGACCCCTCTGTACTAGCCGTATGTGTTTCCACGTTTGGCCACATCAATTTTGGCAGTTTTGAGTTGAGCTGAGTTGAGAGGTATCCTAATATAGCGCGGTCTTACCCGAAGGGTCCCGACGCGCATAAATAAAAATGTCCTTTCTTTCTTGCATTCTGTCTACTTGACTGGTACGTTTTGTTTTTACTTGGCCTCAACGATGCTCATTTTTGTAACCGTGAATATGAATTTTATTTTTTTACACTTTTTTTCCTGAGATATGCTCCAGTCAATGACCTATTGTGTCGAAACGTGTCGGACTACGCTTATCTTACGCTTCACACATTGCTTTTAATCTTTTTATGTGATCACATTTTATGTCACATCTGTTTTACTTTAAGATGTGAATAAAGTTTTAGATAATTTTTGGTGTTCTTTGCCTTTTTTTACACCATGGGATTGTTCTGAGCCATTCTGGAACCTTTGCTGAGACATTTTCATCACAAGACGTTTGGTGTGGATAGGCGCTGCTTTCAATGATGGCCGTCTTGTAGCCTGGATCGTCTGGCCCTGTCCTCCCGGTGGTGCTAGTGGTTCTAGCACTTCAAGCCTGTATGATACATTGCCGTTTGGTATTTGTATCCAACTTATCTGGTGAGTGTGTTATCTCTTGATCTGATTTCCACCTGTGAAGCTACCGAGATTGATTCAAGATTCACTCTGACTACAATTTTGGGCGATTGAGTTACTGATCACTTGATTGGATTATTCATTGTGTGGAATTTTCTGTTATATCACCAGAATTTTGGGCAATTGAATCACAGATGACTTGATTGGACTATTCACTGTGTGGGACTTTTTATTTTAATATCATTGTGGGTCATCCCCTATACAGTTTATGCATGTATATTTGTTTATATACACTGATTTCTGATTTGGGATAAGCATTGCATATATACTGCTGCGTTTTACCCATTGTCACTATCTGAGCACATTGATATATTTTTTTTTTTTTTGCAGTATTCACCATTTTATCATATCATCACTGTTTGAGTACATTGATATATTGTTTGCAGTAATTAGCGCTACACTTTTTTTGCTCTTGAATTTCTGAACTTTGTTTGAGTGTGTGCTGCTTTTTTCTGATATATTTCTTTGGGTTTAGCACAGTTTTTTATTTTAGTACTTAATCCTATCTAGATTAAACTTCTCTAGAGGCAACAATGTGAAAATCTCCAAATAGTTCCCGCGCCAAATCTTACCGCACCTTAATCTTATCGCACCTCAGACTTAAGATGGGCTCCTAGAGGCCCTTCAAATCAAATATACACCTTGCATTGGGCCGAATCGGGCAAGCAAACCATAACCAATGTCCCTCGGCAAGTCTGAGGTCTTTGCCGCCGTGCCCTGATTAGCTGCGTCCCCCGACACCACACCAACCACCTGCACTTGACTCAACGCAGTCGCGGAGACAGCCGGAACCTGGGCCACAGCCTGCCCAGCCCCCAGCGGATCCGGAACCCAAGCCGACACCGGCATGGAAGCAGCACCTGCGTTAAGACGATGCACCAAGCAGCACAGTCCAGTCAACAACTTGTGGACTGCTGCAGAATCACCCTGCACAGCGGGCCCAGGGGCCACCAGATGGGAGGGGGAGGAGGTGGGGCATGAGACCCTGACAACTGGAGTGGGTGGAATACCTGGACCACCCACGGGGGCCTGGACTGCTCTACCCCCCCACTACTGAAGACAAAGTTAGCTGCAAAGAAGAGACAAAATTAGACAGGGACTTACCAGGCTGACTAGGATCGGATCCCACAGCCGCATTTCCGGAATCCACCGTCGCCAACCGGAGCGGAGCATCGCCATCTTCAGAGCTGGACAGCTCACCTTTCCTACGGGGATTCCTCTCAGCACGCTGACCACGAGCAGCCATGAGAGGCTGAGCTGGCAGGGCTGGAGGGTCCAATCCCAGACTCCCTGTATGGCGCTGTGCTGGAGGGGAAATCGGAAGGGCTAAAGCGCTCCAGGGTGTGCCCTCCGAGCACGCCATGGAGAGGATACCTGAGGAGCCGTGGCAGAGGCTCCCAGCAAGGCTGCTACTTGGTCCTGCAGTCAGTTGGTCCCCATCGCCGCCGCCATGAAACGAAACTGCTCCTGCAGATCTAGCATGTCTGCCATAGTATTGATTGTGGGGGTGAGCAGGCGGGCAGGAAAGCCAGGAGAGGCTTTGGTAGACGTAGGAAGAAGCGCTGGTGGGGGTGAACGTTCTTCCCCCGCGTTTCTTTACCAAATGTCTGTAGTTCTTTTTTCTCCCCTCCCAAAACTGCCCATGAAGCCCCTCCCAAAATGACTCTCCGCACCAATCCCCTAAAAGGTCCCCTTAACTGCAATATTGTTAACCCCGTCACCTCCAGAATCCCCTGAGTCCCAGATTCCCCTGAGTCACACGTACTGGTGACCCCACAATAGGGATACAACTTTTTCGCAGAAGGGAGTTTAACAGGACTCGTGGCCACTCGTTAAAATTAGAAGAAAAGAGGTTTTACCTTAAACTACATAGAGGGTTCTTTACTGTGAGAGTGGCAAGGATGTGGAATTCCCTTCCACAGGTGGTGGTCTCAGCGGGGGGGCATCGATAGTTTCAAAAAACTATTAGATAAGCACCTAAAAGACCGCAACATACAGGGATACACAATGTAATACTGACATATAATCACACACATAGGTTGGAGTTGATGGACTTGTGTCTTTTTTCGGCCTCACCTACTATGTAACTATGAGGGGGCCTCTGATGTGAAGGGGGTGCTCTGACATGAAGGGGGTGCTCTGATGTGAAGGGGTGCTCTGACATGAAGGGGTGCTCTGACATGAAGGGGGGCTCTGATGTCATGGGGGGCCTCTAATGTGAAGGGGTTGCTCTGACATGAAGGGGGGCTCTGATGTGAAGGGGTGCTCTGACATGAAGGGGGGCTCTGATGTCATGGGGGGACCTTTGATGTGAAGGGGTGCTCTGACATGAAGCGGGGCTCTGATGTCATGGGGGGGCCTCTGATGTGAAGGGGGTGCTCTGACATGAAGGGGGTGCTCTGATGTCATGGGGGGGCCTCTGATGTGAAGGGGTTGCTCTGACATGAAGGGGGGCTCTGATGTCATGGGGGGGCCTCTGATGTGAAGGGGGTGCTCCGATGTCATGGGGGGGCCTCTGATGTGAAGGGGTTGCTCTGACATGAAGGGGGGCTCTGATGTCATGGGGGGGACCTCTGATGTGAAGGGGGTGCTCTGACATGAAGGGGGGCTCTGATGTCATGGGGGGGACCTCTGATGTGAAGGGGGTGCTCTGACATGAAGGGGGGCTCTGATGTCATGGGGGGGACCTCTGATGTGAAGGGGGTGCTCTGACATGAAGGGGGGCTCTGATGTCATGGGGGACCTCTGATGTGAAGGGGGTGCTCTGACATGAAGGGGGGCTCTGATGTCATGGCGGGACCTCTGATGTGAAGGTGGGCTTCTGATGTGAAGTTCCTTACATCAAGGTGGTTTTGTGTATCATCCCAGGCTCAGGTTTATGGTTTTTACATTTTAGACTGGGGTGCCTCCAGATTCTGCAGATTATAAGGTGCCATGACTGTAAAAAAAAGGGAAATTCTGCTCTAAACTGATTTTAGTGGAACTGTGGTGACAGTGGCCAAAATAAAAAACCCAATTTTTGATTACATTTTCACACCAGGTATATATTTCCTATGGGTAAAAATCTTAAAGGATGGTAAAATAATACAGTGAGCTGTAAAAATTATGATTAAGTAGGGAAAACACAAAGGTCACCAATGGTCTGGTCTCTAAAGCTTAAAACTAAATGATAAAAACAAAAGACTCCCTTTTACACGAAAACACTTCTAAAAATACATCTATTATTTCTGACTGGCTCCCCGTGGGACTTTCAGGCTGCGCAAAATTGATTTTTTTTTTTTATGTTTTCTTTTATATAATTTTGCCCAAATGAGCACCTTATTCCCAGTTATTGCTGGTCCTGATTAGCTGCTTTGTGAGAGTTAAAATGAGCAAAAAAAAAAAAAAAGTAACACCTCATAAGCTTAGGAGGAAGAGTAACACACAATTAGCTGCTCTCTCGGATAGTTTACTTGAATTTATTTCACTGGAATTAACAGGGCTTAAGGACGCTGAAATACTTAAATATGCAGTAAACCGGACTATTAAGATATGGAATACTTCATTAGGCTGAAGCTATTCACTAAAGGAGTACAAAGAGCAATCCTGCCTAGCAAAGTGCAGGAAGGCATAACACCCAATCACATTTCACATTACTGAAGACACGTCAATGCAGTATTAATTCTGATTGGTAATTATGAGTGTCTGAATTTTTCATATCGCTCAATAAAGTATGCCTGTACATGAATAAATAGCTATTTAGCATACAAATCATGATGTACACATGTGAATGCAAATGTCAGATGACAGCACCGGAGGAACCTTGCCTTTTCTGATTACAGGGAAATATGATTATGCTCGGTATAGACTTGCACATTACCATCAATGTACATATTTACAAGCACGCCATGGATCTTCAAAAAACGGTCAGCAGTGTTTATTCCAATGGATCACAGCGGAAGAGTACAACATTTTGAGGCCATGAAGGACACCGTGCCGGGTGGCCCTGAAATGTTACACTCTTCCGCTGTAATGTCATAACTTTGAATAAAAACTTCTGGGTGTTCGCAGGCAGATGGCCTACTGTATGTTTAGCAAGGTGGATAAAAATCGAATATTTCAAAAAAAACTTTTACACTTAATGCCCCCGTACACACGATCGGATATTCCGATGGAAAAAGTCCGATCGGATTATGTTGTCGGAAAATCCGATCGTGTGTGTGGGCTCTAGCGGGCTTTTTTCGTTGGCATTTCCGACGGAAAAAAATTTGAGCGCAGGATTTTCCGACAACAAAATCCCATCGGACTTTTTCCGATCGTGTGTAGGGAATTCCGACGGACAAAGTGCTACGCATGCTCAGACCAAATTAAGAGACCAAAGCTATTGGCTACTAGCCTCTACGTAGTTCCGTAGTATGCAACGAACGTCACCACGTTCAGAATGATCGGATTTTTCAACAACTTTGTCCGACCGTGTGTATGCAACACCAGTTTCGGACAAAATCCTTCGGAAAAAATACGATGGATTTTGTGGTCGGGCTAAGTCTGTTTTTCTTTAATTACATTTATTTTAACCTCCCTGGAGGTCTGATTATGTCAGATTTTTGCGTCTCAAAGCGGTACAATTATTTTGCATAGAAATTTGGCGTTTTATATTGTAGGCCTGTAATACTTAGCAATAAAACACTTAAATCTGTCCACCATCTGTCCACCTGTAGATATCCCGGGTATGATGAAGTTTAAAACACAAAATCATAAATTTTAATATAATAAATAAATATAAATAATTATAAAAAATAATAATATAATAATAATAAAATTAATTTCCCCACGATTCACTATCATTGAATTCTGCAAGTGTTCTAATTTACTATCGCTGTTTTCTAGCTGGTCTAAAACCACTTTTCACGTACAGTAAAGGGACACTTTTTAGTTGCTATGGACAATCTCAAGTTTCCAGGCAGAAAGAACAGTATATATAATATAAAACTGCATGCAGGGCACTGGACAAAGCACTAGGGACAAAAGGGATGTGAAATAATTTCATACAGTAATGTAATCTGCAAGATTACAGTGTACTGTATGTGTTATGATATTTCACTTTTTTGAATTTGCTGCCGGGCTCCGCCCCCGTGCGTCCTCGACGCTCGCAGGGAACGGAGCCCGGCACACAGAGGCATCGGGCGGAGGACAGAGCCCGCAGACACAGCGGGGGGGACATCGCAGGATCCTGGGGACAAGGTAAGTATACTGGACCAGGATCCTGGGTACCATTAGCGGGTTACCGCTAATGGTACTGAAATTTAACCCCGAGCCACACTCAGGAAAACCGTCAAGGAGGTTAATAAATATCTTTTGGAGTAAAAATCTATCTAAAGTTTTCTATTTAACCTGCCATTGGCGGCAGGTTGGCAGGTTGGCTCGGCTGTGCAAACCGCCGTAGGTATACATTGGTTGCTTTAACAAAACAATCGAACCTTGTATGACCAACTTGAGGAGAAGGCTGGGGAGCAGAAGGACAGCAATGAGAAGCTGATAAGACAACTATACGTAGCCACATGCTAGCCTTGGATGTTTAACCACTTCAACCCTGGAAGATTTGGTTGCTCAATGACCAGAGCACTTTTTACAATTTGGCACTGCACTTCTTTAACTGGTAATTGTGCGGTCGTGCAACACTGTACCCAAACTAAATTCTTTTGATGGTATTTGATTGCCTGGATTTTTATTTTTTGCGATATAAACGGAAAAACACAGAAAATTTTGAAAAAAATGATATTTTCTACATTTTGTTATAAAAAAACTCCAATAAAATCAATTTTAGTCATACATTTAGGTCAAAATGTATTCAGCCGTATGTCTTTGGTAAAAAACAAAAAAAATCAATAAGCGTACATTTATTGGTTTGCGCAAAAGTTATAGCGACTACAAACTAGGGTACATTTTCTGGAATTTACGCAGCTTTACGTTTACCCCCCCCCCCCCCAAATGACCCCATTCGGAAAGACACCCCAAGGAAATCGCTGAGAGGCATGTTGAGCCCATTGAATATTTTATTTTGTTGTCACAAGTGATTGAAAAATGAAAAAAAAAAAAAAATGACACAAAGTTGTCACTAAATGATATATTGCTCACACGTGCCATAGTTTATATGTGGAATTACACCCCAAAATACATTCTGCTGCTTCCCCTGAGTACGGGGATACCACATGTGTGGGACTATTTGGGAGCCTAGCCACGTACAGGACCCAGCCTTCAGGATTTCTAAAGGTGAAAATTTTTGATTTCACTCCTCACTACCTATCACAGTTTCAACGGCCATAAAATGCCAAGATAGCACAATCCCCCCCGCCCCCCCCCCCCAAATGACCCCATTTTGGAAAGTAGTCACCCCAAGCTATTTGCTGTGAGGCATGTTGAGTCCATGGAATATTTTATATTATGCCACACATTTCGGGAAAATATAAAATATTCCATGGACACAACATGCCTCTCAGCAAATAGCTTGAACTGTCTACTTTCCAAAATGGGGTCATTTGGGGGGGTTTATACTATATTGACATTTCATGGCCTCCGAATCTGTGATAGGTAGTGAGGAGTGGAATCACCATTTTACACCCTTAGAAAGCCTGAAGGCGGTGATTGATTTTTGGGGTCCTGTACACGGATAGGCTCCTAAAAAGTCCCACACATATACACATGTAGTATCCCCATACTCAGGAGAAGCAGCAGAATGTATTTTGGGGTGAAATTCCACATATGCCCATGGCATGTTTGAGCGATATATCATTTAGTGACAACTTTGTGCAAAAGAAAAGAAAATAAGTTTGTCCGTTTCCCAAAACTTGTGGCAAATTATAAAAATTCCCATGGACTCAACATGCCTCTCATCAAATAGCTTGGGGTGTCTACTTTCCAAAAAGGGGTCATTTGGGGGGGGGAGTTTGAACTGCCCTGGCATTTTATGCACAACATTAGAAGCTTATGTCACACATCACCCACTTTTCTAACTTGAAGACAAAGCCCTTTCTGACACTTGAAAATATATATATATTTTTGCTAGAAAATTACTTTGAACCCCCAAACATTATATATTGTTTTTAAAGCAAAGGCCCTACAGATTAAAATGGTGGGTGTTGCAATTTTTTTTCACACAGTATTTTTTTCTTTTTTTTTTAATTTAAAAAAAATATTTAAACGCAATTTAAAATAAAAAGAAAAAACACTTTTTTTTTATTTGAATGCACTAAAACAGACTATATTGCCCAAATGTTTGATGAAATAAAAAAGATGATCTTATGCCGAGTACATGGATACCAAACACGACATGCTTTAAAAATGCGCACAAACATGCAGCAGAGACAAACTACATACATTTTTAAAAGCCTTTAAACTCCTTTACAGGTTCCCACTTTCGATTTACAGAGGAGATCTACTGCTAACATGACTGCCCTTAATCTGACCTTTACGGTGATACCTCCCATGCATGGTGCAATTGCTGTTTACATATGACACTAGACCCAAGCTTGCGTTAGCTTTTGCGCATGAGCATGAGGGGGACAGGGGTGCTTTTTTTTTTTTTATTATTTATTTTGCTTTTTTTTTTTATTTTTAAACTGTTCCTTTCATTTTTTATTTTTTTTATCATTTTTATTGTTATCTCAGGGAATGCAAATGATAGCAATAGGTAGTGACAGGTAATCTTTTTAAAAAAAAATTGGGGTCTATTAGACCCTAGATCTCTCCTCTGCCCACAAAGCATCTGACCACACCAAGATCTGTGATAAAATGCTTTCCCAATTTCCCAATGGCGCTGTTTATATCCGGCGAAATCAAAGTCATGAAAATGCTCCTAGCTTCCGGTTTCTTATGCCATAGAGATGATTGGAGCCATTCTGGTCTCCAGTCAGCTCTATGGTCAGCTGATGGAACCACCGGCTGCATTCTCGGGTTCCCTGTTGGGACAGGAGAGCCAGAGAAAACCATGGAAGATGGTGGGAGGGGGGAGAGGTTCCACCCCACTGCTCGTAAAAGCAGTCTAGAGGCTAATTAGCTGCTAGGATTTTAAATGAAAGCCGACCGCTGGCTGAAAAGAATGATACCAAGATGATACCTAAATCTGCAGGCATCATTCTGGTATAACCACTCAAAGTCCAGCAACATACCAGTACGTTGCTGGTCCTTGTTGGGCATATATTGTAATGTTCTTTTTTTCATGCAGCCTGTGGGCTGAATGAAAAAAAGAGATTGATCAGTGGCTATGCCCACCATTAGAATACTGCCCTTCATCCACCCACTTCTAATGATGGGCATACATGCACCATTTTTTTTTAACTGTGGTGGTGAAATCACCTCCTACGGCACTGGAGTCGCTGATTTACGTATCGTGAGAGCAAACGCTGTTGCTGTCAATATGGATAAATCAGTGCTGCAGCTGAATGGCGTACCTGCTAAAAGTGGGTGTCACGCCTAAATCCGCATTTCCTGCAGACACAACATCTTCTTCGGGGATTTCGTTGGGTAGGGGTACCAGGGAGGACATATGGAAAATGCCTCTCATGCAGCTGGCTCACTGCATTTGCGTTGGGAAGGTGGGCCACAGCACCGTCTGGAAACAGAAGGGCTCTGATGATCTCTTCCTGGAATTTAGGGAGGATACAGTTCGTCCTAAAGCTTTGTATAGGACATAAGCATTCAGCAGAGCCAATTGGAATAAATATACAGACACTTTTTTATACCAACATCTGGCCTTAAGGGCAATTGGGTACGGCGCCAACAACTGGTCGTTGATGTCCACCCCTCCCATGTTAAGGGTGTATTCGTGGACACAGAGGGGTTTCTCCACAACACCAGTCGCCATAGGAATTTGGACTGCCGTGTCTGCGTGAAGGGAGGACAGAACGAAAACATTCCGTGAATGCCTCCACTTCACTGCTAACAAATTATTACATTTCAAGCAGGCTCTCTCCCCCCGTCAGGATTTTACAAGCCGTTGGGGGAAGCCCCAGGGATTAGATCGCACGGTGCCACATGCGTCAATTCCACAATCAAAAAGGTGACTAAAAAGTGGCACGCTTGTGTAATAATTGTCCACATACAAGTGGTACCCCTTTCCGAATAAGGGTGACACCAAGTCCCACACAATCTTACCAGCGCTCCCTATGTATTCTGGGCAGTTCTCCAGCTACCCGTGACTATCTTCCCTCGTAAACCATAAAACTATATGTATAGCCTGGTGCCCTGTTACACAGACGTATACATCTTGACCCCATTACTGGCACGCTTGCTGGGGAGATACTGTTTGATAGACAAGCGGCCAGAAAACGCAATCAGGGACTCATCAACACAGACAACTTGATTGGGAGTAAACAAGGCTGCAAACTGTTGGTTGAAGTGGTTTATTTTGTGGAGCCGATCGTATCCAGGGTCACCCCGAGGACGACAGAGTTCATTGTCATTGCAATGCATGAACCGCAAGATCTGCTGGTATCAAGTCTGGGTCATGGAGGCAGAGAACACAGGCATATGGTGAATTGGGTCAGTGGACCAGTATGACCGCAACTCACTTTTTTTAACTATGCCCATGAGGAGGGATAGGCCCAGGAAGGTCTTAAATTCGGAAACTGTAATAGGTATCCAATCTCTGGCAAGGGTCAACTGGGGATTAGTGGCGATGACTTGACCAGCATACAAATTGCTTTGGTCCACAACAGATCTATAGAGATCTTCCGTGAAAACAGCGAATAAAAATCAAGTGACATAAAATCAACTGTTTCCACCTTAATTCCGGGTTGGCCAGTGAATGGGGGAAGTACAGGTGCTGCAGAAGGATTGACAAATGCAGCAGGAAGGGCACTATGTGCTCGACAGGCCTGTGTTTGTCTTCTTGGTGTCTGCGGGACTCTACTTGTGCTAGCCCCCTCACCAGCCGGAACTGCACTTATGGGACTCACCACGTCACCAAGTGTTACTGCAGTGCTGGATGTATGACCAGGATGTTCTAGGCCGCTGGTGCTAGCCAGTTCACCAGAAGGATGAGCGGTACTAGTACTGGCTCTCTGCTCTATACGAGAGCCCTGCGGTTCTTGCACCTCAACAACAGCAGAAGAACGGGGTCGGGTATGCCTGACCTTGGCAGGGACCACTACTCCGTCATCAGAGCTATCTGTCAGGGTGCCGCTGCTGTCTACTGGTTTGTATTCTGAGCCAGAATCAGACAGATGGGTGACTTTCTCTTCACTCTCATCTGTCATGCTCAGAAATGTGTAGGCCTCTTCACTAGTGTACCTTCGATTGGACATTTTGGCCTTTAAATTTACTGGTACACTAGTGAGGCGCACAGGAAAAAAAGCACCTGACTGTCAGCGACTGATTCAAATGCTACCAAAAAAACTGTTAGCGTTTGGAGGGATCAGGCCTGACTATGCGAATACTGCACTTATGTGTTTAGTGTTTTGTAAGTGACAGTGATCGATTGATACTGCACTGGGGTGGGCTGAGCTGGGCTGGGCGGAGGGGCTAAACGCAGGTGCTAGTAGGTATCTGGGCTGATCCCACTAACGCTGAATTTTTATGAACCCTAAACTATTGGGGACGCTAATATAGTTCTGATCAGATCAAAGATATCGATCCGTTCAGACACTATATTACTAAGGGAGGTGTATGGTGCGTGCATGGGTGTTAGCGCTACTGGCACTAATCTGATGCTGCCTAGGGCGACGCAGACCCTAATTGATGCTAAAACCTGACTGATGTCACCTGCCAGGGGATCAGGGGGTTAAACCTTTTATTAGATAATAAACGACGGGTGCCCTGACACTATAAAAAATAACAAATTAACCAGCGTCACATGACATTAATATGGTGATCACTGGTGACAGGGGGTGATCAAGGGGTTAAACCTTTATTAGGGGGGTCCCTAGACCTATCTGGGCTTACTACTAAGTACCCTAACACTGATTATTGTCCAGAATGACACCACTACAGTGATCAAAGAAAAATATGAACACTGCACTGGGTGATACAGTGACAGGGAGTGAAGGTGTTAACTGGTGGGGGGGGGGTGGTCGAGGGGTGACAACTGTTCTTATGTGTACTGTGTCAGTGTAGTGTTGGTGCAACTTACTCTGAGATGTCTTCTCTTCTCTCTCTGGAACAGAAAAGAGTTCCACGAGGGGAGATGACATCACATCACTTCCCCTGCCTGTGTTTACACTTACACAGGCAGAGGAAGGATTTCATTCGCTAGAACTGATCACCAAGTCCAGGCCAGAAATCATTGGCCTGGGCCTGGAGACTGATCGCTTCTGAAGCGAATCCAATCGTCGCCGCCTAGGGGGCATGCACGCCCAACGTAACGTCGCTTCGCCCAGCCGGGCTAACCTGCCGCAGTACAACTGCGGCGGCTTCTCCGGAACTGGTTATGAAAGAAATCTAGGCGTGATATATTTTTACATAGTTATATTGGTTCAGCTTGAACCAATGTAACTATGTACAGTGTATACCACACCTGGCTGATGCCCCTGGAAACCGAAAATGACTAAAGTAGACACTACTATTTCAGTAATCTCCACTTGCAACCGGGTCCCACGATGAATGGCTGCCGTGCTGTATTCTTAACCCAGGAGGTCAGCTGCCAGCACCAGCGCCCATCAGAAAAATTCTTTGCATTCTCTGAATAAATGCAAAGCATTCTTGGATTGGGCAAGTTGGAGAGGTGGGCGGAGACATCACGCGCTCCACCTTGTCCAATCAGAGAACGCTTTGAATTTATTCAGAAGACATGAAATTATCTCTAAATGGCACCCGTGCCAAGCAGGCAACTTCCTGTGTTCATGATGCATCAGGAAGGCGAAGGCTGCTCAGCACGGGACCCAGAAGCAAGTGGAGATTGGTGGAGTGGTGGTGCCTACTGCAGTGCGTTCCAGCTCCTAGAGGTATCGGCCAGGTATGGTATATACATTGTCATATTGGTCTAAGCTGGATGTAAAAATATACAATTTCTGGAATTCATATTTAAATATCTCACTGTCTCATAGTAAACACAGCCTTGGTTATCATATTAGTAGTGACTTGCAGAGTTTAGGAACTAGGGTACTATGGCTTGGAATTTACATGCTAATAAAGTCTAAAAATACAAAGGGTTTCTACATCAGATGAACAACTCTCCTGCTTTCAGCCAAGTTTTTTCTAAAATGGATGAAAGCTAACCTCTATTTGATTATTATGAAGGTAATGAGTGTGCAAAATTAAGATAATATTAAAATGACATAGGTGGCATTGCCTTTATGACAAACTGAGGAGCTTTCAAAGCACGGTAGTCATTGTCAATAAGTATACCGAATGATAAATAATAAAATGCCATAGGTGCATACCTCCCAACATTTTGAGATGAGAATGAGGGACACCTACTAACAAACGTATGTAGGCATAGGACACACCCCCTGTCACACCCCCTTAAAGGAAAATTAACCCAAAAAAAAAGGTTAATTAAATCCACAAGGACTTTTTTTTACCACTACTATTCCTTTATATTGGCTCTTAAAATGTACAAATGCAGCAGTTTATAAATTGGATGAAAGGTTTAGCACTGGGAAACACTTGTTGAAAGATAAAAAGTGCATTTTATATACAACTATGAGGATCAGACCAAAATGAGGGACAAATAAGGAGGAATGAGGGACATTGCTCCAAATAAGGGACAGTCCCTCGATATCAGGGACAGTTGGGAGCTATGTAGGTGGCAATTCCTTTATAACAGACTGTGAAGCTGTTCAAAGCACTATAATCATTTGTTATACGTCACCATAATATGTAGCTACAGTATACCTCCCAACTTTCTGAAATTATAAAGAGGGACACCTTTTTGTAGGCAAAAGACACATCCCTGCCACGGCCCTGGTTACAAGGATCTTTAATGCAGAGAATACTTGACTAAACCACACAGGTACTTTTTTGACCTCCGTTTTTTCTTTATATTGACTTATAAAATAACAAATACAGTAAAATAGAGGCTGGATAACTGAGGCTGCACGAGGGACAGAGGGATTTGGTCTCAAAAGAGGGTCAAACCATCCAAATGAGGGACAGTTGGAACCTATGGCTACTGTCCTACCTGAAAAAAAGAATAAAAATAGACAATAAAGGGTATCAGCCAAAGGATTACTGATGACCGATTGGTTTTAAGAGAAGAACTGGTTATCTGGCATGGATATTGCTGAATGATCTCTGTTGTCCCCTATAGATAAGGCTGGAATGTAAGCATGCAGCCTGGGCTGGGGCTATCATGTCTTATGCTTATGAAATATTTACTATTATACTTCACATGTAAGGAACAATAATTAGTTAGGATTTCCTTGTACAAAGGCCTCTCCTTCTCATTTACTAGTGGTATTTGGCCAATAAATACATTTACTTTATGAGGTGCTCATTGCCTCCAACACAGTCAGTGTGGAAACCCATCTAGAAAGGTGATTTTGGCAACCTTTTATTTTGCCGCCACACATATGCTTGCACTTTTGCCAGGATGACATCAGGCTAGTTTGTTCAGTTTTACTGGGTCTATGCCTTCCTACTGGCCAATTCATGGATGGACAGAGAAACCAAACTGACCTGGAGGATGTGAGGGGAAGGATGAGCAGTAAATACAGAAGAAAGGTGTCCACTGAATCTCATTACCAGCCTACCTAATGCCGATGATCCACAGTAATTGATCCAACCTGCTTAGCTTATTGCACGTTTGTATTTCCTTGTGTAGTAACCCTGCCCTGGACTGGGCAAATTTAGTTTTATGGTTGAGCCAGCTGAGCTGAGCTGCAATTTATCTTTTAGGTCTCATCGGGTTCTCCCTAAATGTGGTCGTTGATTAATCCTGCCTGCTGTTGGAAGAATGTTCCAACAATAGTGTGGGAGGGCCAACCACTTGGGTTATAAATGTTTATTGGACCCTAGCCAATACCTGGTAGGCTGTCCAAGAAGGCGTGGCTGGGGAGAAGATAAACATTTAGGAAGATCTGATCCGAGGCTCTCTCTCTCTCCCTTGGGGCTTTCTTCTGGGAGGAGGCATGTCCACGGAAGCTAAAACTAGGTCTCAGCATTTGTCATGTGCTGGGGGCTTGAGGAAAATTACCTGTTGAAAGTGGGCTGGAAAGGGAAACCTTCATTGCAGAGTGTTGCAGGGGAGCTGGGTAGAATTTTTTTTAGAGTAGGACCCTTCACCTATAGCAGTGATGGCGAACATTGGCACCCCAGATGTTTTGGAACTACATTTCCCATGATGCTTATGCACTCTGCAGTGTAGTTAAGCATCATGGGAAATGTAGTTCCAAAACATCTGGGGTGCCAAGGTTTGCCATCACTGACCTATAGCATCAAGTGTTATGCACTCATCGAGGGTCAGATGCCAAAAGGTGCTATTGAAGGACTGTGATTGCTCTCATAGGGTCACCGATTTACTTGGCTGTCTTCCTCTCCATCTGTATATTTTTGAGGCTGCTACTAAAGGGCCTACTACTACTACCACTGGGATTTTTTTGGGAAGCTGTCCTCCAAGTTTTTCATGTGCTTTGGGTATCTTGCACCCTCCATCCTACTTCTTGTATTATTGGCTGAAACCTGCAATAAACCATAAAAAGATTTCTAGACTGGGGTTTGTTGGTGTGCTACTGGGACTGGAAACAGGATGTGCAGCTCCTGAACAGGCAAGGGGGACCCAGTTTATTTCCAGTGGCTCCTTCAGGGCATGCATATCTGACACTGGCTTGGTTTCAATCACCCTATTTAAAAATCAGTATACTAAAGAGAAGTTGCTAAGTGATCAGCTCTTGCGACCCAATAACTGACCTGCAATCTGCTATACAGTGTTTTACCCAGCTTTCCATCTCCTCTTGCTGACCCTGGCTCGAATCCAGACTACGCCTTCCGTTTGCTGTCTTGATACCTCTGCCATACCATCCTGGCCTGGAGTTTGACCATGCACCAGTCTCTGACTTGGTATCTTCACTGCCCACTGTTGCTGACTTGACTCATCCTGTCTACAGCTCTTCTCTTCGCACCTGCTAATTGTTGTGCCCATCCTGACTTCTAACTTCCTGCACATGCCTGGTTTGAGCATCTCTAGCAGCTGCCAGACTGCTGCATGTGAACCCATTGCAGCAATCTATGCCATTCCTTGTCCTGACACACACTGTCTCCAACTCCAGGAGGTACTGGATGGGAGGTGTAAGGAAAGCTCTCTCATCAACTTAGCCTTAAACCAGGTATGTGGTCAGCCTTGACCAGGTATGTTAGGCAGCCCCCTTTTCCCAAGAGATCTTCTAGGTTTGCAGTGTTCTATGATTCGCGTCCTTTGCTGCCAGCTATACAGACAATAGGTTTGCCAACAATTTATGTAGCACTATACATCTGGTATATTCACATCAGTCCCTGCCCTCAAGGAGTCTACAATCTAAGGTCCCTAACACACATTCATACATACACATACCATGGCCAATTTAGTCAGGAGCCAATTAACCTTCCAGCATGTCTGTGGAGTGTGGGGGGAAACCATAATACCTGGAACCCATGCAAGCACAGGGAGAAAATGCAAACTCCATGCAGGTAGTGTTGCAGTTGAAATCCAAGACCCTAGTGCTGGCAGGCAAAATTACTAAATAGAACAACAATAAATTGTCAGAATATCAAACATAGTATATAAAAATTCTATTATTTTGAGGAAACAAATAAGAATTTTTCTATTGTGCACATGTCTAATAAATTATATTTTTACAGTAAATTTCAGCAACTGAAAAACACTTTGTTGGCTACCAACCTACTAGACCAAGATTATATCTTAATTTATAATACTCAACCCACATCTTCTTCAGAGTTACGATAAACAGAACGTATAATCCAAAGGACAATGGTCAACATGAAAAGTCATAGGCTCCTGGAAGAAGTTCAAAAATGAGCGCGCATGAAGAGAACGGGAAAAAAGATACATATAGAGATGTTCTTTTCCACCACCCGTTGCACTACAAGAGCATTCATCAAATTAATTACCAGCAGAGGACTAACGCCTCGGCTTGGGAGACAGTAAATGAGGGACTGGGGCAGCCTGACAGGACCTGACGCAGTCTGAGCTGTTTGCTTGTGTAATTAATTGGAATCTCGCCAGCTTGACAAATTGGGATGATGAATCTATCTGGGGTGAAGAGATAGGGGGAAAAAATGCATAATCAGTCAAAGATTTAGTCCAGACAGTTTTCTACCTGACTCCACGAGACAGCAAATCCATTAAGGCAGGGAAGCATCACTTACATAAAGACAGTCTAGTGTCCTTTCCATGTTCATTTAACTCTCCCTTTTCACACCTGAAACCCAAAAGGTGTGAGATTTGTAATTGCTAAATATTCCTTATTTAAATTGGAAATGCAATTTAAACTTTAAGACTGGATATTTGCAAGGTACAAATAATGCGCTCTGTAGGATATGATACCAGGGCAACATTTTCACTGATAAAGGCATCTGTTCTGTACCCAACAGACATACTATACTCTCTGAGCCAATCAGATTCCAGTTCAATTTTGTTCAGTTTTAATTTAGAAATGTAAGGCATCTGAATTCTCGCTACAGACAACAAAGACATCATTCTTTCCACCGTATATTATATCAATCAGAACCAGATTGTTCTTTTCCAGTTTGCTTTTGACAAGGTTATTATGGTTTTTAGTCTATATATTTGCCATTGCCCTGAATATGCAATTCAACATCATCAAATGGTCAGAATAGAACATTTATTGTAATGCACTGCATATAACGATCATAAATATATATATACTGTATATATATATATATATATATATATATATATATATATATATATATATATATATATTAGAAGGCCAGTATGGTGGCCTGAATTTATGGGAGGAGCCCGGGGGGTATTTAACCAGCCCACTCGCCTGTGGTCTTTGTCGGTTTCCTGTGCGCGATACCCACCCTCCCATTCCCCTTTTAAGGGCATTTCTCATAACATTGCCCTCATCAAACACTCATTTCTAATCTTGGGTATGCCCCCTTATTTTGGCATACCATCCATTAGACCAAGGCACACTTCAGGTCCCCTTTTTCATGTTGTAGATCTTATGGTAAGTTATCCCTCTTCAGACACGTATCGGCCATAGGGCTTCAACCATAAATATATATATAAATTATATTCTATGGACTGGTTGTATTATATCTTTATAAGCATTATTTGAATTAATAACTGTATCATAACTTTATTAAACGGGCTTCTATGGATTGATTGTATCATATCTTTTTAACCACTTCAGCCCCTGGAATAATTTACCCCCTTCCTGACCAGAGCACTTTTTGTGATTCAGCACTGCGTTGCTTTAACTGACAACTGCGCGGCCGTGTGACGTTGCACCCAAACAACATCGACGTCCTTATTTTCCCCACAAATAGAGCTTTCTTTTGGTGGTATTTGATCACCTCTGCGGTTTTTATTTTTTGCTTTTTTTTTATTTTTATAAACAAAAGAAGAGCGTCAATTTTGAAAAAAAAAACTTTTTTTTTTTTTTTTTTTTACTTTTTGCTATAATAAATATCCCCCAAAAAAATATATAAAAAAAAATGTGTTTCCTCAGTTTAGGCCGATATGTATTCTTCTACATATTTTTGGTAAAAAAAAATAGCAATAAGCGTATATTAATTGGTTTGGCAAAAATTATAGCGTCTACAAAATAGGGGATAGTTTTATAGCATTTTTATTATTTTTTTTTTTTTAGTAGTAATGCAGTGATCTGCGATTTTTATCGTGACATTATGGCGGACACATCGGACACTTTTGACATTATTTTGGGACCATTGTCATTTATACAGCGATCAGTGCTATAAAAATGCACTGATTCCTGTATAAATGACACTGGCAAGGAAGGGGGTTAAACACTAGGGGGCGATCAAGGGGTTAAGTGTGTCCTAGGGAGTGATTCTAACTGTGGGCGGGAAGGGCTACCTAGGACACGACAGCAACCACTGCTCCCGATGACAGACAGCAGTAGATCTGTCATGTCACTAGGCAGAACAGGGAAATGCCTTGTTTACATCGGTTCTGCCGCTCCGTGACATGATCGCGGGACACCAGCGGACATCGAGTCCGCGGGACCCGTGGGCATGGACACGGGGCATACGCATGCCCTGCTGGTGGCGCGTGCCCACGATGCCGCGTCTTAAAGGGGAAGTAGCTGTACGCCCATTTGCGCAGCCGTGCCATTGTGCCGACGTATATCGGCGTGCACTGATCGGCAACCGGTTAAATGATACTCTATGTGAAGCATCCCTCAAGGGCAGAATAGCACCTCCAGAGGACAGGGGAGGGCTAGCATTTCCCCCCAAGGCTGAGTTCATGGCTAAAATAGGGGGACTGAAAAAGGATATTGGGCGCCAGTCACTTTTGCCTTTTTATAGTTTTATTGCAGAACGGTTAAGGAGGTGAGGGTTAGGGGTCCCAAATACCATAGCAGATCACTTACAGACTCTCTAGATCCATCAATGTCCAGCTTCACAATGTCAGAGCCTTTAAGCCGACCCGGCACTACTGTAAGCCCATTTCCAAATGTCAGTGTGTCCTCCAAGTGAGTCACCAGATCCTTCTGAGAAACCAGTCTTTTTCCTTGCTCTCTCCAGCAAGGGTCCTCCTCTGGGCCTCTTCCTTGGTACAGCTTCCTCCAGATCAGGCAGTACAGCTTCAGGACCACTTCAGTACATGTTAGGCCCCAAACCATTTTTTTTTTGCCTAACAGGAGAGCTCCATCCAGCTGTTGTAGTATTACTGTTATACTGGTCAGGCAGCACACTGACACCTTTGCAGCCAACGTGCGACTTGCTGGGTGCTCAGTGTGCTCCTGTACCTTTAAGAAGGGGCGGCTCCCTTCACTCCACCTGACCTCCACCTATCCATCAGAATGCATGTGCTCCCACTGTGGAGTCTCTCTTTATGTTAGAGATAGGACCACAGATACCAGGGTGCCTTGACGAGGCTCTGTGGCTTACGCATGTATTTGCAAATGTGTGCAGACTAAACCCCTGTTTTAACGCATACTGTTAGATAGGTTGATTCGGTTGTCAGCGGGCTGGCCGGTGAGGTAAGCTTGGTTTTTTCCTTGGATTTATCCTTGGGTTTGTTTGTATACTCCATCCAGCAGCACCTGCCTAGGCCTCAGCCCAGGGAAAGAGAGAGAGAGCACATGTCCTGCCCCACGTATTTATATCCTCCCCAGCATGCACCAGTGGCATAAACCTCCTACTGGTCTGGCTGAATTTAAATCTGCAGCCGCTGTAATTTTCTATGAATGCAAAGCAATATGGCTACATGGAGTTGCTCTGTACACAGAATGTGTACTGACCACTCCCCAGAAACATAATTTCCTGCTTGTGTGATTGGCTCACCAATTTTTTGTGAGATATTTCCAAAAGGAACACGTCTAAAGGGATGCAGACCCAGCAGCTTTCCTCATTTGTGCCCTGCAGCTGCCACAGCTGACTGATAATTATGAAACCACTCCCATTAGACCCACTCTGCCCAGAGGCACAGACAAACACAATGATTTCTTCAGAATAACAAAAGGTAGAAATCTGCAACAAAGGTTGTTATAATCCCTGCAATGTACATCGATCACCCAAAGGGGAATGTTTTTTTTTCTCAACAAATGTGGAGTTACACTTTAAGCTTAGGGGAAAACCAGGGGGAAAACTATACAGTCAGTCTGAGGTAATTACAGCCCAGCCAATAACTAAATTGACATAGTAGCCCCTGTTTAGGACAAGGGGGGCTACATATGGATTGACTGTGTCATATCTTTATTAACAGTCATCTATGTGTAGCGGTGACTCCTTTCCTAGGTTTCCGCTATTGTAAATTTCGTTATTTTTGTCTCTCAGAACAGTAAAGGGTTCTGAGAGTTAATTGGATAGGGAAGCTTTGGCGTCAGTTTGGCTGGGCTGTGTTGGGGTTCTGCCTGATCATGTGTGCGGTGAGGCACACATGACAGGCTTAAAATCAGGCCTGGTTGGACGTTTTGGGTACCGGCATTCCTCAGAGCCAATCAGTGGGTGCGTTTGGCCCCGCTGAGGAGTCTGGGGAAGGGTACTTAAGATGCTGGAGTCACGTGTTCGGGGGTTCGTTAGGCCAGAGCTGCCTGTTTTCTGGACCGGGGTAGTCCCGCGAGGGGTCCCGGTCAGGGGAGTGTGTGCCGCCCCGCAACATGTTTGGTTTGACAGGCCCCACAGACCCGCTTGGTCTGGGGCAAGGATCCATCTGTTCCCGAGTCTCGGAACCGCCTGGTCCGAGGCACAGTAACTGAGGGAGGATTCAAGACGTCTGGGTGTGGAGGGGCACCGCAGCTCGTGCAGGCGACCGGGGGAGGACTCTTCAGGGGAGGGCCAACAAGCTGGCATCCTGAGAAGTGCCTGGTTGCTGGGTTGTCAAGGACACTAGAGAATCCACGCTTCCCCATGACTGTCAAGGAGACGGATAACATTCCAGGTACTGAGGAAAGGTTCCTGTTTTGTTTCTAAGTACCGCTTTGAGTCAAGGTTAAAGACTGTGCAAATTTCATTATTCAAGTGCTGACTGCCATAATCTCTGGCTAGAGATTTGTTCAGCTTGGAAACGCCCAGCTGCGAGTGGATACTCTCTGGGTTGGCAAATAGAGACTTTCGTATAGGTAGCAGTTCAAGGTGCCTGAGTTTTCTTCACCCTTACCCTCTGTTACCACATGTGACTGTGTCTGTTGGATGTTACCCCCTGCAAATAAAAACCTTTCAAAAGGACTTTTATGGTGTCAGCAAAGTCGTTGGGTACTAACTCTGGGAACCCCTAGACCTGGAGGACGAAACCAAGCGGAGGTAACCGGTAAGCCCAAAAGTCAAGGCCGCCCCATCGAGGGTTATGGCCGCTACATATGGATGGATTGTATTATATCTTTATAAATGATCATCTATGGATCAATTGTATCATTTCATTATAAATGATCATCTATGGATGTATTGTATCATATCTTTACAAGTGGTAATCAATTGACTAATCGTGTCATATTTTATCTGCAGTATTCTTGTTCACCGATGTTTATTAAAAAAATGTAATACAAAAAAAACAATGGAGGTACATTCGAAAACAGACTTACATATAACTTTGTTGCAGACGTGATCACAAAAACAAGGTTTGCTAAAGTCACAGACAGAATACACGTATTATTTGACTATATTGGTTGATTTACTTAATGCAAATAGACTTCACTATTGCAGTTTGCGTGGGAATTATACCCAGAGCTTAGTGAATACCTCATTCACTAAGCTCTGACTTCCATCATCCAATCAAATGCAAGCAAAAGTGTTTTTTTTTTTTTCTTGCTTGTGATTGTCTATGCCTTGCAAAGTGAAATTTCACCACATTAGCTAAGCCCTGGGGAAAATTCCCTTGCAGAGTGAACGGTCGATGTGCCTTTTTCCTAATCGACCCCCTTATATCAACTCACAGTTCTACGTGTGTTCTGATGAAATAGAAAATAAACAGAACTCAAACCTCCAGGCTCTCTAATAATTAAACTGGGTGATTAGTACAGATACAATATAATCCCTTTATGGTATATATTATTGAAACTAGGTAAGAATTCAAGATGAAACCTTAGGTGCATATGTAGGTTTTTTTACGGGAGTGTTTCTTAAAGCGGAGTTCTGCTTAAAAAAAAAAATTTTAAAGTCAGCAGCTACAAATACTGCAGCTGGTGACTTTTAATAATCGGACACTTACCTGTTCCAGGGTCCAGCGATGCGGGGGAACGAACCCCCGCTCCTCTCCCCCTCCTATCTGCGGCGCCGGCATTGTAAGTGTGGGCACTCCGGCTGTGGCTTCACAGACGGGCACCCACTGCGCATGCGCGAGCCGCGCCACGTGCCATGACTGGCCGGGCAATCATCTGGGACCTGTGACATGTCCCAGATGATTGCCTAGAGGGAGGGGTGATCTCCCTTCTGGTGCCGCGGTGCTCCGGGAGGAAGTGGGAGCTGGGACCCTCTAAAAAGAGGGTATCCGCCCCCCCCCCCCCCCAAAAAAAAAAAATTACATGCCAAATGTGGCAGGTCAGGGGGGTCACCTCCCTTAAAGTGGAAGTTCCATTTTTGGGTGGAACTCCACTTTAACCACTTCAATACCGGGCACTTTCACCAACTTCATGCATAGGGCCAATTTACAGCTTTCAATGCTGTCACACTTTGAATGACAATCACGCGGTTATACAACACTGTACCCGAATTACATTTTTATCTTTTTTTTCACACAAATAGAGCGTTCTTTTGGTGGTATTTAAAGCGGGAGTAAACCCGCTGACACTTTTTTTTTTATATAAACCTGTGAGGGAAAAGGCATAATGAGCTAGTATGCACCGCATACTAGCTCATTATGAAATACTTACCTTAGAGTGCCGGGCTTTCAGCCGAGAATCCCCCGAGTGCATGCGCTGCTGCAGTCAGCGGCTCATTGCACGGGGAATATCTCCTAAGCCATACGGGTTTAGGAGATATTTTTTTTTACCTACAGGTAAGCCTTATTATAGGCTTACCTGTAGGTAAAAGTAGAATTTTTGACTATACAACCGCTTTAATCACTGCTGGGTTTTTATTTTTTGCTAAAATAAAAAAAAATAAACGTTTTTATTAGTTTCTGTCAGTAAATTTAGTAAATAAGTAATTTTTCTCCTTCACTGATGGGCTCTGATGAGGCGGGAATTATGAGCAGTGATGAGGTGGCACTGAAGACACTGATTAGGTGGCACTAATGAGGAGGCACTAATATGCCGCACTGATGGGCACTGATAGGTGGCACCGATGAGCACCATTAGGTGGAAATGATGGGCACTGATAGGCGGCGCTGATGGGTAGGCACTGAAAGGCAGCACTGACTGGCATCACTAATGGGCACTGATTGGTGTCACTGATGGGCACTGATTGGTGTCACTGATGGGCACTTCTGGGGCTGTACTGTTATCAGGGCACTGATGATCAGTGCCCCGATTGTTTGTACAGATCCCCCCGCTGATTGTCTCTCCTCGCCACACACTCTGTCAGAGCTGCGGAGAGCCGATAAACGACACTTCCTTTGTTACATGTGACCAGCTGTGATTGGACACAGCCGATCACATGGGTAAAGAGACATCATCAGCTCTTTATCGAGATCGGGTTGCGCCGTGTCCTAGGAACACGGGTACGTGAGAGCGGCGGTTCTGGGGCGCTGTCATATGACGTTGTCCCAGAACGAGAGTGTCTGACGTCATCATTTTACTATACGGCGGGCAGCAAGTGGTTAAGAATAGTACATACACAAAAAGAAACATGTAAAGAAAGAGAAAAGAGATAACAAGAATATCAGAGAAGAAAGGAAAGAAAGAGAAGAATAGTTAGGAAGAGAGAATGTAGAGCTAGTGTCACGTACCTTGTGGCAGAGCCTGACGTGTAGAAGGAGATCTCTCGTACAGCCCGGCTCACAGGGCACTGGTGTTGCAACAGTGGCCGCGAGAGCGTGGTGACTTAAGAGTGCCTGCAAGATCTTCCGTTGGTCACAGGTGTATGTGTGGCAGGTGCGTTCCCCAAGCTGGACAGGATAGCTGAAGCAGTGCATGGCAGCAGGAACAGCAGATGCAGGCACACAGCAAGTGGAGGATCAGCGTCACCAGGCACTATGCAGAGCAGGACAGACAGATAACTGGATGCCGGGTCAGGCAAGCCAGGTTAGTAATGGATAATCAGATATAAGCATAAACGGCAGGCAGAGAATGGTCAAGGTGCAGGCAGAGGATGGCAACAGGATATCAGGCAGTTGAAAGATATAACATAATCATAACATAAATAAGTCTTAAGGCAAGCCAAGGTCAGAACACGAGAAATGAAAGCATGGTCAGGATGAGCCGGGTCAAACACAGGAATCAGAATACAGAGCTCCGGAACAGGGACGTGGGTAAAGATTCCGATCAGACAGCAAACTACTAATGCAGCTGCTGCACCTATACAAGCCATTTCATGTGCGTGTTAATGGCTAACATGTGTACGTATGCTCATAGGCATTCGCTTCTGCGTGCATTTGTGCGGATGTGCCCAGCAGGAAGGTCACTTGCAGGAACGTGCTTGCGCACGTGGATTCGCACGTGCATTCGCCCTTGCCTTGGAGCTTCGGCTGTATTGTGCCCAGCATGTCCTTGACAGCTAGAAAGGATGGAACAGGGATGGGAAGTGGAAAGACAAATAATCCCCACCCCCAAGAGCAATCCAGGTACCTATGATGTTCAGAGACTTAAAGTGATACTAAAGCTTCATTTTTTTTTCGAAAAATAAAAAACATGTCATACTTGCCTCCACTGCGCAGCTAGTTTTGCACAGAGTGGCCCCGAACATCCTCTTTTGGGGTCCCTCAATGGCTCTCGCGGCTCCACCCCGCATTAGGTGACCCCCCTAGGAGAAGCGCTCTCCCGAGGGGGTTACCTTGCGGGTGGGCGTGCTCTGGAGTCATACATTCAGCGTCTATAGAAGCCGAATGTATGACTCGGCCCCGCCCCCCCCCCCAGGTCATTGGATTTGATTGACAGCAGTGGGAGCCAATGGCTGCATTGCTATCAATCTATCCAATCAAAGCCCGGACTCCGTGGAGAGAAGGACGGCGCGTCCCTGCCGAAGAAGATGAAGGGGCTCAGGTAAGTAAAACGGGGGGGGGGGGGGGGGGGCGGTGACTGTCAGTTTTTTTTTTCACCTTAATGCATAGGATGCCTTTACAACCCCTTTAATGCCCTGTGACCTGGTCGGTCGAAAGTAGGCTATCTTATCAGTGGTATTTTATTGATTTATTGTATCATATCTTTATAAGTGGTAACCTATGGACTAATTGTATCATATTTTTCAATATGGTATTGTTCAATAATGAAACATTTTCAGAAAAAAAAAGATCTGAAAACAGTTGTATGAAGAAATTTGCAACATGAATTATTGGACCATATATCAACTTCCACTTCTATGTGTATTATGTATTATAGTTGAGGGAATGGGATGTATCTAATCATGTTATTTTATATATAAATGAAACTAAGTAGGAATTTAAGATGAGACCTAAGGCGACGTAAGGTATCATTTTTGGTGTGTTCTGGAAGATTAGTAAATACACAAAAAGAAATATAAGTATAGAAAGAGGAGGGGAAAAAAAAGAGAAAATGAGAGTATCTGAGAAGAAAGGAAAAAGATAAGACCAGTTAGGAAGAGGTAGGGTATGGGAGGGAAGGAGCAATAATGGGAAAGGGAAAGGCAAATAATCCCATCCCCAAGAGCAGTCCAGGTACCTATGGGTTTCATAGACTTAAAGTGTGAGTTCACCGTTTCACAAAATAAAGGTGAATCCTATACCGTCCCCACACCTCATCCCCTCCCCCCGTCCCTGCTGCATTTACTTCTATGGGTAATTATCTGTCACTGCCCACACAGATGGTGCAGCAGTCCGGGGATTTGAAATCTTCTTCTCCGTCTTTCCTTAGAGCTTTCAGGATAGAGCAAGGCCTTTTCGGCCCGCTAGTGGCCGAAAAGCACCGCTATAACAGCAGTAAATCGCTGCTAAAACTAGCGGCGCTTTACTGCTAACGTGGCCACGCTAGCAGTGTGAAAGTCTCTAACTGACATTGATACTAATTTACAAAAGGGTTTTAAAAAAGATTCTGCCCAAAATATACTGAGCATGACCTTTGACCCTGACCATTGACCCTTACTTGACCCTTACTTGACCCAAATACTGTACTAACCCTGGCATTGACCTAGATCAAACCTTGATCTAGCTGTTTTCTATTTATTTTTTATTTTATTTATTTTTTATCATTATTATTTTTATTTATATTTTTACACACAATTTTTTTTTTCTCTGCAAGGAAAGAGACCATGGTACCATGCATCTCTCCCCTCCATTCACAGAGAGAGAAAAACAGGGGCCAGCTTTAGGCTGCATTCACACCTGAGCATTTTGTTTTCAGGCAGAAAGTCGCACGTTTTTTACCCTGATTTTGCCGCGATTTTTACCACGTTTTTGCCACATTTTTTGCTGCGATTTTGTACAGGTCAGAAGGTCACCAATGTAAAATACGGAGTTTCCGACACAAAATTTGAGATCTGGATCTCAAATTTTCTGACAACAAAATCCGTTGTCGTATATTCCGATCGTGTGTACACAATTCCAATGCACAAAGTTCCACGCATGCTCGGAATCAAGCAGAAGAGCCGCACTGGCTATTGAACTTAATTTTTCTCGGCTCGTCGTACATGTTGTACGTCACCGCGTTCTTGACGTTGGGAATTTCCGACAAGATTTGTGTGACCGTGTGTATGCAAGACAAGCTTGAGCCAACATCCGTCGAAAAAAAAACATGGATTTTGTCGTAAAATCCTATAGTGTGTACAGGGAATTAGAGTGACTGATCATTGTGATAGCCAATATCACAGCGATCAGGTGACTCGGAACGTTAGTATGGGACCTGGGGTTGCCACTGAGACCCCTCTGTGTGGCACTCTCCCAGCACAAAGACAGATAAAGTATATGCAGCCCCACGGAAAAAAGCCCAGTCCAGTGAGCTCGCACATATGTGTTACGTCGGCGTGAAGGGGTAAAAGTTACATATGTTGACCCATGCTTTTGT
This sequence comes from Lithobates sylvaticus, assembly GCA_028564925.1. Lineage (NCBI taxonomy): Eukaryota > Metazoa > Chordata > Amphibia > Anura > Ranidae > Lithobates > Lithobates sylvaticus. The sequence goes on from CM053029.1 coordinate 585,656,517, forward strand.
GTTTCAGCCCTGTGTGGGCCTTAATCGTGGTTATTATTAAGGCCCACACAAGTCTGAGACCTGTAAGCATGATTGTCGCAAAATATGTAGTTATACTGCGGCAGGTTGGCTCCCCTGGGCGAGCCGTCGTAGCTGTACGTCGGCCCTTTAAGATGCTGTAGGAGGCGTGCGCGCCCACCCGCAGCGTGTCCCAGGAGCCCATGCCAGTGCCCGGCGGGCGCGATGACAAGCGATGATAAACACACAAATCCCGGTTCTCTCAGGAGAGAGGAGAGAGATTGTGTGTTCATACTAATCCCCTAGTCCGTCCCATCCCCCCCCACAGTTAGAGCACACCTAGGGAACACAGTTAACCCCTTGATCGCCCCCTAGTGTTAACCCCTTCCCTGCAAGTGACATTTATACATTAATCAGTGCTTTTTCATAGCACTGATCGCTGTATAAATGTCACTGGTCACAAAAATGTGTCAAAAGTGTCCGATTTGTCCACCGCAATTTTGCAGTCCCGCTAAAAATCGCAGATCACCCGCCATTACTAGTAAAAAAAAAAAATAATAATAAAAATGCCATAAATCTATTCCCTATTTTGTAGACGCTATAACTTTTTTTGCAAACCAATCAATATACGCTTATTGCGGTTTTTTTTTTTTACCAAAAATATGTAGAATACGTATCGGCCTAAACTAAGGAAAATGTATTTTTCTTTTTTTAAATTTGGGATATTTATAATAGCAAAAAGTAAAAGATATTGTGTTTTTTCAAAATTGTTGCTGTTCTTTTGTTTATAGTGCAAAAAAAAAAAAACCGCAGAGGTGATCAAATACCAACCAAAAGAAAGCTCTACTTGTGGGAAAAAAAGGACGTCAATTTTGTTTGGGTGCAGCGTCGCACGACCGCGCAATTGTCAGTTAAAGCGACGCAGTGCCGTATCACAAAAAATGGCCTGGTTAAGAAGGGGGTAAATTCTTCCAGGCCTGAAGTGGTTAATAAAGTATTTCTGCGATCCCAAGTGCTTGTACCGGTTTACAATACAAATTTTTGGAGAAATTAACAAAAATAAAAATAGATCCTGAAGACAAATCTGGAAGAATATGAATGTGCGCGCAAATAAACCCAATCACGATCAAATACGACTTCCCACATGGAATTCGCACATCTGTAAAAACTCTTACAAACCCCTTCTGAGGTTGCCGTAATTTCAGTCTTTGGTACTTTGATTAGAATGCGGAAAGTATCTAGCAAAGTTCTGATACAATAAACTTCCTAATGGGAACTTTATGTTACATTCACAGCTAGTGAGTGACATGGAGCAGGTTAATCGCTGTAAAATGATAAAACAAATAGACGAGATAGACTGAAACCTTTTTAGAGTCTCTTTTGTCTCTTTGAGCTTTCTCCAAAGTGAATTTAGACAAAGCCACCTGCAGTTCGGGGAGTTTGGAAAGCAAAGTGTTCTCTGTATACTTCCACTCTGCAAAGTAGAATAAAGGAACACGAGGCAAGGGACCCTCTTGGCAAGGTTATTAGTTCTACCTTTAAATCCACAGCTCAGTATCTGATTCATCCTGTAGAAAGTAGACTGCTATTACACTGCTTGACCCGTCTATATTGTGCAACAGTAAATATCATGGTCTACGTCCCGTCCTTATGGAATATTGCTGCATAGGCGATGATAGTTCAAAACAATCTTCCTCAGGGTCACTTTGCAATTGAGCAGTTTCATCTGAACACATTATATATACTGTGTGTATATATATATATATATATATATATATATATATATATATATATATATATATATATATATATATATATATATATATATATATATATATATAGTACTATCTAGATCAGTGGTCTCCAAACTGTGACCCGGGGGCCGGATGCGGCCCTTTGCTTGCTTTTATCTGGCCCTTGGGGCGCTATTCCTCTCACTGACACCAACTACGGGGCACCATTCCTCCCATTGATACCAATGATAAGGCACTATTCCTCCCACTGACACCAATGATGGGGCTTTATTCCTCCCATTTACACCAATGATGGGCACTGTATCTCCCATTGATACCTGTGACGGGCGTCACTTTGGGCGGCGGGGGGCTTGTGGAACCCAGCTTACCTTAGAGAGTTCTGGAAACTCCTTGTCCAGCTCCTCCAGCTCGTGTAAGTCACCCTGTGTCTATTAGGGGCACAGGGTGACCAATAACCCCAGTCTGATCTGCACTAATCAGACTCACCGCACAACCACATCAGACTCAGCATTTCCTTTTAGGGTCTTGTATGGGTCTTGTATGTGTGGTTTGTGTTTGTCAGGGCTGGGCTCCGCCCTTCCTTCTCTGAGCTGGCTGCTCAGCTGTCGGCTAATTGCCAGCTCCCATCTCTCCACAGGTACTCAGCTGTTGATGATATCCTGCTCATCAGTCCTTCCTACATCATCAGTTCACTCTTTTGCCTGATATTTTGGACTGGAACGTTTGTTTGTTTGTTTGTTGTGTGCGGTCTAAGAAGGGGGACACACTATATGCACTTTATTACTTTATTTTTGTTGGACTCATTCCAATGACAGCCATTGTCAGAGATTGTGGTTATTGACATGAGTCTTCACCCATTTTCACTTATTTTCAGTTGTTTGGCTATTGACATGAGTTTTTATTTATGTATGCTATTTTCACATTTGCCAGCGCTGTTTTCAATGGTTTATTAATTGCTCATCAGACCTGCCTACTTAAGCCGTCCAGCCCAGAGGATCTCTGCCTTCGCCTTAGTCAACATCACAGAGACGCTCTCCTGCGTTCCTGTCAAAAGGCTTGCTTGGCTGACATCCCTTCTGGCTCCAGATCCTGCTTGCTGTTTTACTACGCTCATCTCCGGCTCCCTGATGTTTGGCTTTTCTGACTATCCGTTCCGGTTCCTGAACTCTGGCTATGTTTTGACTACATTTGTTCTATTTACTTTTATTATTAAACAAGTGTGATTTAACTGTACTTCTGTCTCGGTCTGATTACATGGTTTCTGACAGTGTTAAAGGAATAAAGGGGCTCTTTCACTTGGGACATTAATATTTCTGAACAATATCCCTCAAGAATATATGAAGATAAAGTCCACCTTTCGTCAGAGACCATCCCCAGATGGTTTAAGGTGGGGTGGGGGTTGCTATGTGTTTGTTAAGTGCCTGTATCCCATTGTTCTATTGTTTGTGTCTGCCTTGGGAGCAACCTATTATGGGATGTATATCTCTATGTGGATTAGCTGTGAGAGGGGAGAGGGGGGATTTCTCCAGCAGCCCCTCCCAAAGACGATCTACTATTGGAAAGTGGAATACACCTGTGTCATGCTAATGGAGGAGGTAAATTTTACTCCACCCTGTGTCACTATGCAAAGAAGGGGGATTGTCTCCTGAGTGTATACTGTGTCTCTGTACCTGTGTTCAAATAAGCAGTTATAATTCTGGTTTACTCCAAAACTGGTACTGCCTAGTTATTGGGGTAACTATAGCCAGACTTGTGGGTCTCGTGTTCCAGAACTTAGGAAGCAACATCTTGGCAGAGATACCCAACAGGGTGTCCAGATTCCGTCACAATACCAACGATAGGGCACTATTCCACAGTCTAATACAATTGATGGAGCATTGTTTACTCCCACTGACACCAGGACATTTTGAAGGACAGTAAACCGGCCCTTTGTTTATAAAGTTTGGAGACCCCTGGTCTAGATGAACATCAACTTCACCTGCAGAATGTTAAAACTTTGGTGGGTTCCTGGAAACAAGGAGCATGGGGAGTAACTTTATTTTGATCACATGTTTATTTTGATCATATGTATAATTTATAGAGCACACAGAACAAACAAAAAGTAATCATCATATATAAATTATAACACAAATACATGATTTAAAGAAAGGACCTCATGATTGACACCTGATTTGATACCTGATGGTGATACTGTTGTAGATTAATAGTAAACGTAGCACCACAGAATGGAACTGTGTGTACATAGATTAGTAAGGAAGGTGGTCTGCATCAGTTGGAGGGCTGACAATCAATGCCATGTTTACCACTGATACTATTATCAGTATTTTTGGTTGATGTTTGTATTATTTATTATATGTTTGTTTCTGTTTATTCAGAATAATTGACTAAAGCTCCTAAAGGAAGCGCTTTTGCGTGCAACATGTAGAGCGGCACTATACTACGCTTACCCACACCAAGCCCGATTGGATACTGGCTACTGTTCCTCTCGGACGCCTTATTCTTACCAGGAACGGGTCTTAGTGGTTTTGATGGTGTTACCTCTATATTCTCTAGGCATTTTCTGTATTGTCTGATTTTTAATATGTTTATATTTATATTTTTATTTGTCTGTAATAAAGCTTTAGCCAACTTTGTGTACTCTATGCCTATAAAGTCCATGACATTGTCCAAATATACATTATCCAGATATTGTTGTAGAAAATGCCTTTTCATATTCAGACCAGTTAAAGCAAAACAATGGAGATATTCACTGTATCTACAGCTAAGCATTATTATAGGTTTGCCTGTAGGTACAAGTGCCAAAAAAGAGTTTACTACCACTTTAAAACCAAGTAGCAGCAGTCTAAATTCACAGTTCCAGGTTCCTAAAACTAAGGCAAACAGACTGTCCACTTTGCAAGGGAATCATCTGCAGTTCTTAGAGTAGTAGCTTTAGAGCTCTGCTGATTTCCATCATCCAATCCATGTGCAAGCAACATATTTATTTATTTTCTTGCACATGATTGGGTATTCTTTCCAAAATGAAGCTTCTTATTCATTAACCACTTCATGCAAAATTGCGTACCTGTACGTCATTTTTTTGAAGTGGTTATACCGGGGTGATGCCTGAAGCCAGAGGCTTCACCCCGGTACCGTTTATTTAGAGCGGATTTCGGCTTTCATGTGATAACAACCAATTCCGCCAAGCAGCCGTTTGGCCGTCACCCCCCCTCCTGCCGCCTTCTGCTGCTCCGCCTGGGTCTCTCGTCCCACCGCTTGACCAGGTGGCATGTCTGCTGGCTGGCCGGAGTATACTTGGCAGCCAACTGCACCAATTTAAAAAAATCCAAGGTATTCAAAACTGCAGATTTTGCCAATTTGAATACTAAGTGCAAAGGAGGGGTTTGGGGTCTTTAGAAGAGTACCTGTCACTGCCTATTACTGTCACAAGGGATGTTTACATTCCTTGTGACAGCAATAAAAATGATGAGTAGTTTTTTTTAAAGGAACAGTGTTAAAATAATAAAAAAAAAGAAAAAAGAATGTTTAAAAGCGCCCCGGTCCCACCAAAGAAGTCACGCCAGCAAATGTAAACAGTGTTCAAATTGCACATGTGAGGTTATCGCCGTGATCGTTAGAGCAAGAGCAATACTTTTAGCAAAAAACCTCCTCCGTAATTCTAAACAGGCAACCGTTTTTTTTAAAGCATCGCCTATGGAGATTTTTAAGTGCCGTAGTTTGTAACCATTTCACGAGTGCATTCAGTTTGAAAGGGTAACATGTTAGGTATCTGTTTACTCTGCGTAACATCATCTTTCACAATATATAAAAAAATTTGGCTAACTTTACTTGGCTCTTGGAGACCATGACACGTGAAAAAATTGACCTCCATACTTCCTGACACTCAAGCAAAGTATGTCAGAGTCTGGGGCCCATGGCTGGATCACAGTAAGCACTTGAGCAACGTCCACTCTCTTCTTTCTTCGTGACCACCTGCCACGAACCAGCGGAATGCCAATTGGACCTGACGGGACCCTCCTCTCCTCCCCCCACTTCCTTTCCGGCTTGCCCACATCCCTCTCTTCTCTTTCTCCTCTCAGTTTAGTCTTATATTATTCTACTCACAAAACCTCACCAATTAGGTAATTTGCTCTCCCTTACCCATTTTGGGGTGATGTCTATTAGCTGGCTGTCGGAGGACTTCTCATGGGTCTACAAGCCTAATGCTATTGTATTAAGCCATTCATTATGAATCTCCCTATGGGAAACCTTGTCAACCTTGTAATTATGATCTTTTTAATTCAAATTGTAAGGAGCTCTGCTCCCTTTGGTGTAATATGTTCCTTTGTTTATGTATATGCTTTGCATGTTGTTTCACCACACTGAATTTTTTATATTTAAAAAAAAAAAATTTGTACAAGAATGAATTTTGCGCTGTGGTTGCTGGGACTTATATCTCTACAGAGATAGGAGAAAGGAAAAAAGGGTGAACAAAAGGCACCTAGGACAAGGGCCAGATTAAGAGCATCATGGACCTGGTGCTGAGGATTTTGGTGGACCTTTTTATAGAAAATAAATCAAATGAAAACACAAACAATTTTTTGTGAAAACAAATTAAATATTTTGAGCAAACCGCTCGTTTACACTGTATGCGTAAGAGAACCTATGCGAATGAGCCCTTATTTTTTTTTTAATTGTTTATTTTTTACATGTTTTTAATATTTTATTTTTTTACATTTTTTATTATTTGCTGTAGTTTTATTTTTACATTTTTTACATTGTTTTTCACAATGCTTTTTTTTTTTAGGGGGAGGCGCAGTGGATGGTGTCAGTAGAGCCGTGGATGGTGTTAGTACTTTTTTGTTTTTATTATTATTTATTACAATTTACATTTTTATTATTTTTTTACAATTTTTTTGATGGTCTCAGTAGGGCAGTGGATGGTCTCAGCAGATTGTTTTTACAATTTTACCAGAGATCAGGGGGAATCTTGTGGACAGTCGGTGGTGATCGGTGCAGTGGGGGGAGGGGGGGCAGGGACAATTACAAGCACTGATATCCCTCTTTGGTTTTCCATGAAGCAGCTGAAAGCCGTAGGAAGGAGAGGAGGCAAGGCGGCTTTCAGATGCTTCAAGGAGAGCTATACAAGGAGATTGTTGCTGGTACTTGCCCCTGCAACCAACCACCACAAACCACAAACTGTCAGATTCCCCCTGCTGCAGGTGTTGGTACTAGGAGCCTCTCATGGGGCCCCCTACTGGCCCCTGCATGGAGGCCACCCCTGCTGGGCCTATATTAAGGTAGGGGCCTGGAGCTGCAGCTCCAATAGCCCCTACATTAATCCAGCATTGCCTAGAACTGCTGAGACTCTACAGTCTCAAGGGTTATTGTTGCTTAATAGAAGCTGCACACTAGACTCTCCTTCTTTCAAAGCTCTTTAATAAACTGTCAATGATAAAAGTGCCTCCATATTGTCCCCACCAAAGGACAGCCCCTACTTAATGCATTTTACCAATGATGGCTTGATTGCCAGGCATCATTGGTGAAAACCGTCTCCATACTGGTTTTTGGATTTGTGTGGATTTCTTTTTGGGTGTACCGTGCAGTGGCTACCCTTGGGACCCTTGAGACTGTAGAGTCTCTGCAGTCCTAGGCAAGGCTGGATTAAAGTAGGGCGTATTGGATACAGCTCCAGGCCCCTACCTTAATATAGGACCAGCACGACTGGCCTCCATTTGGGGGCCAGTAGGGGGCCCCATGAGAGAGAAAAAAGCTGCACACCAGAATCTCCTTTTTCCAAAGCTCTTTATTAAACTGTCAGTGATAAAAATGCCTCCATTTGTCCCCACCCAAGGACAGCCCCTCCTTAACGCATTTTACCAATGATGGCTTGATTGCCAGGCCCTGGAGGAGGACAATATGGAGGCACTTCTATCAATAACAGCTTAATAAACTTTGATTCTGGCGCATGGCTTCTATTGAATAACATTCTTAGTTGACAAGTAGAGACGGGCCTCTTGAGCCAGCATCCTGGGCATTCTCAGTGAGAAAGAGAGGAGCAGGTCTGGAGCTGTGCTACAACTTTGGATGGTTTAAATTACCAGTGTTCTATCTTCAATGTTTTAATGGAGCTCAGTCCATCTTTCTTAAGACATCTTGGGAAATATGGACTGAGCACCATCAAATGTTGACATTAAAACGCTGATGCTTTGATTTATCTCCACTACAAAACCAACAAGGGCCTCTATACTTAAGCTGGCCATACACCATACTATTTTCTTATTCAATTTACTTTGGATTTACCTTCAACTGTGTAGTACAAGGGCCTGCCTGATTGCATACAAATTGAAAGTGTTTAGATTTGACCTCATATGATATGGTTTTGGTAAATCTAAAGGAAATCTATAGACAAAAGTTGTATAATGTATGGCCAGCCTTACTTTGGATTTGTAAAAACTCTATAGAGACATATACTGATAGGTATGCAGCACTAGATGAACAGTGTTTTCCATCTATTTGGACTATTTTTTGAAGAGTGGCTTCCATAGTTCAATGGCAGAAAAACAAATTTTTGGTCTTCGAATATCAAATGAAGACCTGGATCTGTTTTATATGCAAATTTGACTAAATCATACTAGTTTGATTAACCCTTTGATTGCCCCTAGATGTTAAAGTGGTGTTTCCACCAAAAAAAAAAAACTTTTAATGAGAAGTAATATTATGTCTAAGGTTCGGTTCACACCATGCCTGCATCTGAATTGCGAAGGAATGTGCTGTGGATTCCTGTACAATTCAACCTGCATACAAAATGCACTGCTTTTGCGATCTGCAGCAGGTGTCAATAAAAAGTTAATGACACCTCAAACGCAGGTCACAAACGTAGTGTGTTTGCCCTGCACCTGCCAGCCCTGAATCACCATGTGATCTGGTTGCAGTGCATGTAAAAAAGTAGTGCATACACTACATTTGGTGCATTGCAATTTTAGCCCATTCAAAATGAATGAGCTTGAAATTGCACTGCACAGACCCACGTGTGAATCGCACAGGAACGCACAGTGCATCCCTGTGTGATTCAGCTCCAGACATGGTGTGATCTAAAAATGTAAATAGAAGTAATAAAAAGTGGGGTTTGCTGACATTGATGGCATCTCCTTTTTCATGTAGCACTTCTGTGAGAAATATGACAGTGCAGTATAAAACACAATTTCTCACAGTCAGGACAGCTGTGCTACATGAAAAAGTAAACATTAGACTTTTCATTGCAGTTAATGGGACTGGGCTAACCTGCAGTCCCCTGAGAATCCAGATCCACTGCCACCATAATGCAGCTCATGTGTGCAGAGTGCACACCAGAAGAAGCCAGGAACGATCATGCTGGAAGCCCGGCCACACCCCCTCCCGCCCACTCAAACTACAGGATCTCACGGTCAGTCAGTTTGAAGACAAACAGACTAAGGACATGGATTACTGGAACCATGTCCTGTGGTCTGATGAGACCAAAATAAACTTATTTGGTTTAGATGGTGTCAAGCGTGTGTGGCGGCAATCAGGTGAGGAGTACAAAGACAAGTGTGTCTTGCCTACAGTCAAGCATGGTGGTGGGAGTGTCATGGTCTGTGGCTGCATGAGTGCTGCCGGCACTGGGGAGCTACAGTTCATTGAGGGAATCATGAATAACAACATGTACTGTGACATACTGAAGCAGAGCATGACCCCCTCCCTTCAGAGACTGGACCGTCTAACATGATAATGACCCCAAACACACCTCCAAGATGACCACTGTCTTGAAGAAGCTGATGGTAAAGGTGATGGACTGGCCAAGCATGTCTCCAGACCAAAACTCTATTGAGCATCTGTGGGGCATCCTCAAAGGGAAGGTGGAGGAGTGCAAGGTCTCTAACATCCACCAGCTCTGTGATGTCATCACAGAGGAGTAGAAGAGGACTACAGTGGCAACCTGTGAAGCTCTGGTGACCTCCATGCCCGAGAGGGTTAAGGCAGTGCTAGAAAATAAAGGTGGCCACACAAAATATTGACACTTTGGGCCCAATTTGGACATTTTCACTTAGGGGTGTACTCACTTTTGTTGCCAGCGGTTTTAGACATTAATGGCTGTGTGTTGAGTTATTTTGAGGGGACAGAAAATGTACACTGTTATACAAGCTGTACACTCACTACTTTACATTGTAGCAAAGTGTCATTTCTTATGCCCCGTACACACGGTCGGAAATTCCGACCACAAAATCCGTCTGATTTTTTCCGATGGATTTTGTCCAACACTGGTGTTGCATACACACGGTCGGACAAAGTTGTCGGAAAAAATCCGATCATCCTGAACGTGGTGACGTTCGTTGCGTACGACGGAAATACGTAGAGGCTAGCAGCCAATAGCTTTGGTCTTGTAATGTGATCTGAGAATGCGTGGCACTTTGTCCGTCGGAATTCGCTACACACGATCGGAAAAAGTCATATCGGACTTTGTTGTCGGAAAATTTGAGAGCAGGATCTCAAATTTTTTCCGTCGGAAATTCCGATGGAAGAAGTCCGATGGAGCCCACACACGGGCGGATTTTCCGACAACATGGTCCGATAGGACATTTTCCGTCGGAAATTCCGACCGTGTGTACGGGGCATTAGTGCTGTCACATGAAAAGAGAATAAAATATTTACAAAAACGTGAGGGGTGTACTCACTTTTGTGAGATACTGTATATATATCGCTCACAGTACTCAACTGTGTTGTTGCAAGTGCACTCATTTTGCTACAATCACTCCAATCCAGGGCAAATCTCAGCTTTGGTTCTAGTGACCTGCTAATCAATATCCAATCAGGCCAAAATGATATGACCCAGTAAAAATGAAAGCGGATTCAGTTTCTACAGGGTACGGCATTGCAAGTAACCACTGTACCCATTAAATAAGCTTCTAAGAGGGCAAAATGATAACAATTTAGGCCTCCGCACATTTCAGAAATCTGCCATCTTGTCTTCCTCTGAAACATATATTTCCTCTAAAGTGAAACTTCAGTAATGGTAGGAAGAAAACTCCTCCAGGTCAACTATATACTTTTCAAAGGTGTTAACAAACTTTACTGCAGAACCTTACCTGCCTCTCTGGGTATTGTGATAGGCATGTCACCGTGTTCCTGAAATGTAACTGATGAATCGCCTTGTCTGCTTCGCTTGTGATCAGTCTTAGTGTTGTAATACGAAATGATACATCCTTTATATTTTGAAACAGTTTGAAAGTATCTCAACAAAAATGAATCTTTTATTGCAGGGGATTTATGCGATTTGACCTCAAGCCCTGTGCAGGATTCCTGGGGAAAAGTGTGAGCCAATTAGTAGAGATGGAGCGAGAATTCTGGGAAATTCTATTGACAAGATTGTTTGTTACCATAGCTGTGCAGAAAAGAAATTTGAACTTTTTGAGTTCAGAAACAAAAGTCTGTGTGGATATTAAATAAAAAAAAAAAAAAATTTGGTATAACGTTAAATTAAAAAAAGGTTTATGAAGCATTATTTTCTGATCTATCGAGTGAGTTACCTAGAAATCTCAGGACTCTCACCTCCTTTATTTCTCTGGTAGCTAAGATCACCATAGCGCGAGCATGGAAAACTCATGTGATAAACCTAGCATTAGTGAAAAACTATTTTGTTGGCAGCCAGTAAAAAATGGGCACTTTTTTCCTGTCAGTAAATGCCAGTAATGCCCCGTACACACGGTCGGATTTTCCGACGGAAAATGTCCTATGGCCATGTTGTCGGAAATTCCGACCGTGTGTAGGCTCCATCGGACTTTTTCCGTCTGGAATTTCCGACGGAAAAAGTTTGAGATCCTGCTCTCAAATTTTCCGACAACAAAGTCCTATCGGACTTTTTCCGATCGTGTGTAGCGAATTCCGACGGACAAAGTGCCACCCATGCTCAGATCACATTACAAGACCAAAGCTATTGGCTACTAGCCTCTACGTAGTCCCGTCGTACGCAACGAACGTCACCACGTTGAGGACGATCGGATTTTCCGACAACTTTGTCCGACCGTGTGTATGCAGCACCAGTGTCGGACAAAATCCGTCAGAAAAAATCTGATGGATTTTGTGGTCGGAATTTCCGACCGTATGTACGGGGCATTAGAGGAAAAAGTTTGCCAGTTAAAAATATAGCTGTGATGCCCCGCTTGGAACTATTCATACGCAGTTCTGGCCTGGAGCCAGTCAAAACCATCCGAGTGCCTGCTATAGTGTTGAGGTAATGACTAAGCACTAACATTTGCACGAAACCCGTCTACCTCTTTGTCCCCTGCTCCATCTGTCAACCACTTGTCATGTGAAGCTTCAATAAAAGGATTTTTTGGAAGTGCAGCCGTCCGGAATCACTTCCTTATGTTTCACAGCATGCGAGCTGGGCTAGCACCTGACTAGTGTGTGTGGGGATTACCCAGAGACCCACTCACCTGGAGCTGCTTTTCTTGTTTCATTGCCTGCTATAGCGTGTTCGGGCAGTGATGGTGGGGGTCAGGCGGAGGCGGTGCCCAAGCGTGTCATGGTGCAAGGGAGCTGAGCGGAGCAGCCGGAGCCTCATGTGTGGGTCTGCGGGAGCCAGGAGGGGGACTGTCAGCGCTGTTTGGACTTGAGTTTCACGTGTGTGCCACCCATTTTAATTTCTTGCCCTTCTGAGTCCTGTCCCTGAGATACTTACCGTATTTATCGGCGTATAACACGCACCGGCGTATAACACGCACCCCAAGTTTAGGAGGGCATTTTAAGGAAAAAAGTTTTAGGAGGAAGTTTAGGGAAAAAAAAAACTTACATTTAAGCGTCATTTGCAGCTTGCCCAGTGTCATTGCAGCTTGCCCCATGTCATTGCAGCTTGCCCAGTGTCATTGTAGCTTGCCCAGCATCATTTGTAGCTTGCCCAGTGTCATTGTAGCTTGCCCAGTGTCATTTGCAGCTTGCCCAGTGTCATTGCAGCTTGCCCAGTGTCATTGCAGCTTGCCCAGTGTCATTGCAGCTTGCCCAGTGTCATTGCAACTTGCCCAGTGTCATTGTAGCTTGCCCAGCGTCATTTGCAGCCTTGCCCAGTGTCATTTGCAGCTTGCCCAGTGTCATTGCAGCTTGCGCAGTGTCATTGTAGCTTGCCCAGTGTCATTGCAGCCTTGCCCAGTGTCATTTGCAGCCTTGCCCAGTGTCATTGTAGCTTGCCCAGTGTCATTGTAGCTTGTCTAGTGTCATTGTAGCTTGCCAGCGTCATTTGCAGTCCTGTCCGGGTTTAAATTTCCCGCCGCCGAGACGCTCTGTCGCGTGCGCCGCCAAAAAAGACCGAATCGCCCCCGGAAAAGACCGAGCCGACTGTTCGGCTCCGCTCGCGGCCCCGCCTCCCTGCTGTTTCCGGAGCGAGCGCAGGGAGGCGGGACTACGAGCGGAGCCGAACAGTCGGCTCGGTCTTTTCCGGCGCCGCTTCGTTTTTTTTCAGCCGCGATTCGGTCCTTTTCGGCAGCACTCGCTATTTTTCAGCGGCGCTTGCCATTTTTTACACTTTTTTTAGGGGGGTATCGGCGTATAACACGCACCCACGACTTTCCCCCGATTTTAAGGGGGAAAAAGTGCGTGTTATATGCCGATAAATACGGTACTTACTTACTTACTGTATTGAAAATAAAATAACAAATACGTTTTTTGCCCTAGTATCTCCCTTGCAACACATCGCTGACTGCATCATGAACTTATTTGTAGTCTAAATACTGAAATTTGCACTTAGAATCTTGTAACTTTTGGAAATGTCAGTAAAAACTTGGCTGTGACAGTAAATTTTGGGTGTCATGGTTACATAGTAGCCGGTGAGGTTGAAAAAAGACACAAGTCCAACCTATGTGTGTGATTATATGTCAGTATTACATTGTATATCCCTGTATGTTGCGGTCGTTCAGGTGATTATCTAATAGTTTTTTGAAACTATCGATGCCCCCCGCTGAGACCACCGAGAATAATTTCAGCGCTCACAAACCTTTCCTCATAACTAATATCCTCCAGACCCTTTATTAGCTTTGTTGCCCTTCTTTGTACTCGCTCCATTTCCAGTACATCCTTCCTGAGGACTGGTGCCCAGAACTGGACAGCATACTCCAGGTGCAGCCGGACCAGAGTCTTGTAGAGCGGGAGAATTATCATTTTATCTCTGGAGTTAATCCCCTTTTAAATGCCAATATTTTTTTTCTTTGTTAGCAGCAGCTTGGCATTGCATGCCATTGCTGAGCCTATCATCTACTACGACCCCCAGGTCCTTTTCCATCCTAGATTCCCCCAGACGTTCTCCCCCCAGTGAATAGATTGCATTCATATTTTTGCCACCCAAATGCATTATTTTACATTTTTCTACATTGAACCTCATTTGCCATGTAGTTGCTCACCCCATTCATTTGTTCAGATCTTCTTGCAAGGTTTCCACATCCTGCGGAGAAGTTATTGCCCTGCTTAGCTTAGTATCGTCCGCAAATACAGAGATTGAACTGTTTACCCCATTCCCATCCTCCGTCCGTCGTCTATGAGCAAAACTCCCCCCCCCCCTTTATTTTTTCCCTGCCTTTGAACCAAATACGAATAATGTTTCTGACTTGCCAAACACGTTTATTTACATTTCTATATTATTTACATTTCTATGCCTACAGTGAACTACAGTAATGGTTTTAACATATGCTTTTCACGTTACCATCTAGCACCTTCGGGCGAGATGGTTATGGACAGTAACTATGGTATAGTTGCAGTATCTCACAAAAGTGAGTACACCCCTCACATTTTTGTTAACCACTTCAGCCCCGGACCAATTTGCAGCCAAAGGACCAGGCCCCTTTTTGCGATTCGGCACTGCGTCGCTTTAACTGACAATTGCGCGGTCGTGCGACGTGGCTCCAAAACAAAATTGGCGTCCTTTTTTTCCCACAAATAGAGCTTTCTTTTGGTGGTATTTGATCGCCCCTGCGGTTTTTATTTTTTTGCGCTATAAACAAAAATAGAGCGACAATTTTGAAAACAATGCAATATTTTTTGCTTTTTGCTATAATAAATATCCCCAAAAAATATATAAAAAAACATTTTTTTTTCCTCAGTTTAGGCCGATACGTATTCTTCTACATATTTTTGGTAAAAAAAATCGCAATTAGCGATTATTGATTGGTTTGCGCAAAAGTTATAGCGTTTACAAAATAGGGGATAGTTTTATAGCATTTTTATTAATATTTTTTTTTTTACTAGTAATGGCGGCGATCAGCGATTTTTATTGTGACTGCGACATTATGGCGGACACATCGGACATTTTTGACACATTTTTGGGACATTTGTCATTTATACAGAAATCAGTGCTATTTAAATAGCACTGATTCCTATGTAAATGACAGTTGTAGTGAAAGAGTTAACCACTAGGGGGCGGGGAGGAGTCAGTGTGACGTGTTGTTTTTATTTACAGTAGGGGGCGTGGCTGTACGTCTGACGTCATTGATCGGCGTTCCCGATGACAGGGAACAGCCGATCACTGACAGTCAGTGTAGGAAGCGCGGGGAGAGGTTTGTTTACACAAACCTCTCCCCGTTCTTCAGCTCCGTAACCCGATCGCGGGACACCAGCGGCGATCGGGTCCGCTGGTCCCGCGGCGGGGTCACGGAGCTCCCGACCGGGTCGCGAGCGCGCCGCTGGCGGCGCGCGCGCGACCCACAGGCAGGCACATGCACGATCACGTACAGGTACGTGATTTTGCCTGCCCGTGCCATTTTGCCGCAGTATATCTGCGTTAGGCGGTCGGGAAGTGGTTAATCTTATTCTATCTTTTCATGTGACGACACTGAAGAAATGACACTTTGCTACAATGTAAAGTAGTGAGTGTACAGCTTGTATAACAGTGTAAATATGCTGTCCCCTCAAACACAAAGCAATTAATGTCTAAACTGCTGGCAACAAAAGTGAGTACACTCCTAAGTGAAAATGTCCAAATTGGGCCCAATTAGCCATTTTTCCTCCCCAGTGTCATGTGACTAGTTAGTGTTACAAGGTCTCAGGTGTGAATGGGGAGCAGGTGTGTTAAATTGGGTGTTATCGCTCTCACTCTCTCATACTGGTCACTGGAAGTTCAACATGGCACCTCATGGCAAAGAACTCTCTGAGGATCTGAAAAAAATTGCTCTACATAAAGATGGCCTAGGCCAGTGATGGCGAACCTTGGCACCCCAGATGTTTTGGAACTACATTTCCCATGATGCTCATGCACTCTGCAGTGTAGTGGAGCATCATGGGAAATGTAGTTCCAAAACATCTGGGGTGCCAAGGTTCGCCATCACTGGCCTGGGCTATAAGAAGATTGCCAAGACCCTGAAACTGAGCTGCAGCACGGTGGAAAAGACCATACAGCGGTTTAACAGGACAGGTTCCACTTAGAACAGGCCTCGCCATGGTCGACCAAAGAAGTTGAGTGCACGTGCTCAGAGTCATATCCAGAGGTTGTCTTTGAGAAATAGACGTGTAAAAGAAAGCACGTATTATTAAATTAAATATTAAATCATTTTATGATCTGTTATGGTTTCTATCTAGTAATATCATTTCATTATTATTATATATATTTTTTTTTTTTTTTTTTTTTTGTTTGCGTTCCAATTTATGATACATAACTAGTTAATTCCATCCCAATTTATTCCATTCAACAATATAATTTTTTATTCATGATGTATTGTACTTTATTTATTTTTTAAATTTGTATAGCAAATATTTATTTTTGGGTTAATTTGTAATCATATGTTATCATGTGTTTTTATGTGTCTTCATATATTTATAATCGCTATATATGAAATTGTAATCAATATATATGAAATTGTAATCAATATGTCTTGTTATTGTGTAAAAGAATGTCCATGCCTTTAGAGCAGGTCTTCTTCTAAATAGCCTCTAGATGGCCCCATAACCTCAGCACCAATATAAGGCCGAAAATCAGCCTGTCTTTCCCCCAGCTCTGATGAAGGAGTGCGCCTGTTCCTTCCATCTACAGTGTGCATGCTCCGAAACGCCGTAGGCTTAGCTGTGAGGTCATCACGCCCGACGTTTGTTTGAATCACCTGACCGGAGCCAAGCCTCGCTCTCGGTCCAACAAGCCAGTATCACCAACGTTAGGATATCCTGCTGGACAGGACGCTGCACTGGACTAAAACAAACGGACTTGGTGCACACATGACGCTCCAGAGGACTTTCTTATTGTGCTGAATTACCTCTACTTAAATGTAAGTGGTTATATGCACCTTATTTTTGTGGAATAAAATGCTTACTATCTTAACTCGGTGGCGCCTCTCTTCTGTGCTTTCTTTTACATGTACTTTGGAGTTTGCTCTCAACTTCCCGTTCTGAAGGCTGCCTTGGACTGTTAATTAGCTTGCATGCCACAGATCAAAGGTTTTGTTCCCTCCATTATCATTATTTCTTGTAGAATACAAAATATGTTTACATACTATGATAGTTCTGTTATGCTATTTGTTATTTAATATAAGGGAATTGCAAAATATCGAATACAGAGCAACAGCGCCATCTATATATATGTTTTTTGAGAAATAGACGCATTAGTGCTGCCAGCATTGCTGCAGAGGTTGAAGGGGTGGGGGGGTCAGCCTGTCAGTGCTCAGACCATACGCCGCACACTGCATCAAATTGGTCTGCATGACTGTCGTCCTAGAAGGAAGTCTCTTCTAAAGATGATGCACAAGAAAGCCTGCAAACAGCTTGCTGAAGACAAGCAGACTAAGGACATGGATTACTGGAACCATGTCCTGTGGTCTGATGAGACCAAGATAAACGTATTTGGTTTAGATGGTGTCAAGCGTGTTTTGAGGGAACCAGGTGAGGAGTACAAAGACAAGTGTGTCTTGCCTACAGTCAAGCATGGTGGTGGGAGTGTCATGGTCTGGGGCTACATGAGTGCTGCCGGCACTGGGGAGCTACAGATCATTGAGGGAACCATGAATGCCAACATGGACTGTGACATACTGAAGCAGACCATGACCCCCTCCCTTCAGAGACTGGGCCGCAGGGCAGTATTCCAACATGATAATGACCCCAAACACAACTCCAGGACAACCGCTGCCTTGCTAAAAAAGCTGAGGGTAAAGATGATGGACTGCCCAAGCATGTCTCCAGACCTAAACCCTATTGAGCATCTGTGGGGCATCGTCAAATGGAAGGTGGAGGAGCGTAAGGTCTGCAACATCCACCTACTCTATGATGTCGTCATGGAGGAGTAGAAGAGGACTCCAGTGGCAACCTTTGAAGCTCTGGTGAATTCCATGCCCAAGAGGGTTAAGGCAGTGCTGGAAAATAATGGGGGCCACACAAAATATTGACACTTTGGGCCCAATTTGGACATTTTCACTTAGGGGTGTACTCACTTTTGTTGCCAGCGGTTTAGACATTAATAGCTGTGTGTTGAGTTATTTTGAGGGGACAGCAAATTTACACTGTTATACAAGCTGTACACTCACTACTTTACATTGCAGCAAAGTGGAATTTCTTCAGTGTTGTCACATGAAAAGTTATAATAAAATATTTACAAACATGTGAGGGGTGTACTCACTTTTGTGAGATACTGTACTTACAGTACATTGGTCCAAACTAATCATAAAGCGGTATTAAACCCAAAAGCAAACATTTATAATATTGCAGCTGACCAATTCTTAGATGTGATGGCTGCATTTGTTTTCTTTTTTGGGCTTCTTTCTTCTATTTCTAATTGGTGATCCATCCAGCGAATCTGTTGTCTTTCAAAAGAACAAGCTCTCTTCCAGATGTATCGGTTAAAGGGATGAGGCCAGTCATTTAACACTGTTATGAATTTATGAAGAAATATATTTACTATTCAATGACAGAAATGTATAATGTCAAAAAGACACGTGAACTGTGAGGTCACCATAATTGACCTTTCGAAAACCTCTAAGACACAGGAAACTCATGTATTCTAAATTACTACAACCATTCTATTCAAGGGGTTTTTACAAGCCTGTATTGAAGCCAAAAAGAGAACAGGAACAATGGTAGCCTGTGTCACCAAACACAAGGTGTGTACTTATTTTTGTTGATTAGTTTGAGAAGTCCAAATTTATGAGGTGTCATCACTTGGAGGTGGTCCTGACTGGGAAGAATCCTTTGTGCTGAAGTAAAGGTTGTTTGGACAATTTACAACCATCACTACAAAAATTCTAAAGCCAACACCTTGCCCGACAAAGCCTATTATGTGGAGTCCTAGGAATTGTGTACATAGCTAAGCTATCAAAACATGAATCGGACTGTTCAAAGTCCATTTCAAAACATGATTTTAAAAATAGAGGCAAACCGACCTATGTTAAAAATATATATATATATATTCAGAAGACAGTGAATATAAATCATTCAGAATATCTGTGAGATGCGTAGGTCACAAAAGAAAACTATGAGTTAGTATCTGATGAGTTGATGAAATCGGTTATAAAGAAAACATAATAAATATAGGGTGATTATTAATAGAATTGTTTTAGGAACAAATTAGTATTAAGACAAATATATGATTATGATATGAATGTATTAGAATTGAAATGCTTAGATAAACAAATATTGATTGGATACCCAAATTATACAGGTATCCAGGTAGATAAAAACTGTATGTGATGTTGATTAATATATATATATATATATATACACATATAACTTGTGTCCTTTTCAAATGGACTAAATTTGCAGATATACAATGATATGCATATATATCACCATTTTATGCAAGTGATTGATCAATAATTATGCTAGGCAATTTGATAGTATGGGGTTAGTTGAATTCCCAAATATTAAAGATATAGATATTTCCACTAAAGTAAAATATACAGTATAAAATAAAATATATTACTTTACAGAGCAGCCCCAAAACACATGTGAGACCCCTGGTGGTTGAAGGCGCAATTACATTTACAACAGTTAGGCCTATAGGAAAGAGACACATACCTCTTGGGCTGAACATATTACAAATTTTATGATCTTATTGTGTGAGAGGATATTTAAGAAGCTAGATAGATAGTGAGAGAGGACAGCTCAGGGGAACCTGAGAGCTCAGGGACCCACCCTGGGGAAGGGACACTGGGAGAGAAACATCTTCCCAGATAGACTGACAGCCATGCCTGGAAATATACTTTAAACCTCCAAGGAGATTCCTGAACCCGGTAGCTATCTTAAATCCAGACTTATAGCCATTTTGGAATGGGTAAATATGCCATGTTGATTTTATCTTGTATGTTCTCTTAACCATTGATGTATTGAATATTCTAGTATTGATAATCATTCTCCAGAATCAATAATCGCCTTTTCATAGATTTTTCTCTAATATTCAATTTTTATTATATATTACTTTTTGCATAGTTGCTTTTTATTGACAAACAAATGTCTAATTTGTTTCGCATTGTTCAACGTTACTTACCTGCAGCATAGTAACGGCTGGGTGTGTGAAATACAGACATTATGTTAAATTGTCAAGTATAAGGTTATTGATTCTACTGAAGAAGTTATCATGGTGATATTGTGTCCAAGGTACTACGCCCATTTTAAGGGTATTTTCATTAATTGTCAAATGTTCAAATAATGCAATCTGTATTTTAATTTCATGTAAATATTTGTTTTCTGTCAACCAATAAATGTGACTATTAAGTATGATCACTCGTCTCCGTGAACCAGTTTCGCATATATAGACTGTGTCGTATAGATTGATCTTGTATCTTAAAAATATCTTCGTTAAAAATTACTTAATAAAAAATGTGCGGGAAACTTTCCTTAAAAAAGCACAACATATTAAATGGAGGCACTGCGTGAGATAACGTCGATATTTTGTACAGGATCAGTCATAGTTACGGTGGTGACAGAAATAATATTTTGCATGAAATTATTAATTATTAATTTTTTAAAAAATATATTTTTGCCAAGAAAAATGTCTGGTCAAAGTGAATTTTATGTTGATAGGGATTATCAAGAGTCAGTCCTTAGTGGTAATATGAGTACTCAGACAAATTTGATACAAGTACAGGAAATGTTGGATATGTTTTCAAAAATTAACATGACAAATCATGCCGAAAAAAGTTTGTCTAACGAGACTAGTCTAGAAGCAGGCATTGAAGACCTTATAAACCACGCCCGTCAGTTAATAAAAGACGTGTGGAACGTGGAAGGTCAAAGCGATGAACTCACAGACAGCTCCTCTGAGACAAAGGAAATAGAAAGGCCTGATCCCATGCATTTTGAATTAAGCGATAACCTGATGTATCTTTATAGTGAGTTTAAAAGTCAATATACCCAACAGGAGAGTGATATCTTAGAACCCCAGTCCCATTTAATAGAAGGGGAATATGAGCCCACTAAAAACCTAAATGAAATTAATGACAAGGCAGATTGTTATGATGAATCTACAGTGACAATGATGAAATATGAAATAAAACAGATGCAAAATAATGCAATAACAATGCTGGAAGAATGTCACCAATTAGGTAAAGAGTGTAAACAATTAAGAGAGAAGGAGAGTTTTCTGCAGGAAAACGAGTCTCCTGACGAAAGTTGCAGAGTAATAGGCAGTGGAAATTTAGAAAGTTGCCGAGTAATAGGCAGTGGAAATTTAAAAGTTGCAGAGTAATATGCAGTGGCAATTTAAAAGAAGAAACAAATCAGCTTAGGTCAGGACAGGAATCCCTAATTAAGCAACAAGAAGAATTAAAAGAACAAGGGAAGTTTATGCCCCAGAATAATGCTCAGATGCTTAACCCTGAAAGTATAGAATCTGATAATACTCCAAAATTTGACTCTCAACCTAAAGTTTGGGAGTTACATAATGAAGAAGAATTAGAAAAAGTAACCATATTCTACCCCAAGCCAACTGTAGAGCAAAGGGGGGTAAAAATTGAACCACCACATGAAAGTAGGTCTAATCAGTTTTCTTTGGGATCAGAGAAAACTACAGGCACCCCTAAACAGGACGCCTCAGAAATAATAGAATTTTTAAAAGATGCTGTCCCAGTGTTTAAGGAAGAGGGATCCGTGTGCATTATTGACCACATTGAGGCCTATGAAAATGCTTTATCAGCTTTAGGCCTAAATGATGACCAATCTAGGATTAATTTCTTACCGTGGGTATTTGAAACCAAACACCGTCCATTTTGCGAAGATTTAAAAAGTCTGTTGGGTACTGCCTGGCAAGAAATTAAAAACGGCTGTCATCTAGAATTTGTCCCGCACAAAAATGTTAATGCGGCTAGCGCGGATATACACAATATCACATGTACCAATAATGAAAGCCCCTTTGAATTTATGGCTGTGCTCAAAAGTGATGACCACTTAGCAGAAAAGGAGCCAGGTTATGATAAACTTGGGTTCAAACCCATGTTCTTCGAGGCCCCGCCTACCCACGTAAAAGTAAATTTAGCGAAAGATTACAAAGGGGGGTGTTCACTGGAGTCTTTGGTAAAAGAGAGTAACAATTTGTACTCTATCCAACAGACTGGTGAAAACAATGGAAGGCCTGAAAGCCCTATAATGAAATTTGTGGATGAATTTTATGTATCTCCTCAATCATTACAGTCCAAAACCAAGAAAAAGAGATACGCTGATATAGTCAGAAGAGAGATGCTACCGAGTTTCCCCAGTGGGAAACCAATGTCCCCACCCATCAGAAGGGGGGAGCAGAGAGTACCCTTTAGAGGGGAAGTTCAAAGACCACCTCAGGAGTCTCATCCAAAGGATCCAGACCCGAGATTTAGGAGAAACTATAGGGTATACCTCCAACGGGTCAGATTTAAACCTAAGGGTAGACACCCTCACCTTTACCGGTGTAATTGGCTTCGGGGGCCTACACGGGTAAATAGGGAGAAACTACAGGGTAGGACACCTCAAAATCCCCAGAACAATAGGGAACAACTAAGGCCCAGACAACTATCCCAAAATCAAGACAATGTTTCTGATGGTGATATGTCTGATCAAACTGAGCCAGTAGTCCCCAGAAAGTACAGAAACCGGGTCCCACAACCCAATTCTGATCAGTTTATAAGCAATACAGAAACCAAAATAGACAAAATTACGGATATGTTACACGGTTTGAATAAGTACTGAATGCATGTACTCAAGCGCTTCTATGAATTTAAAATCAGAGATGCAACCGATATTTAAGATAACCAAATGATGTAGCTGCAACCCATATAATAGTGTTCCCACACGTAAAATAAGTTAAAGACAAGTACACATTTTTGTGTAATAGGTGCGCTTAAATCAACCTTAAAAACTCAATAGATTGTTTAAAATAAGTTATCTAGGAGACCTCTGCGCAAAACGTGAATAATATGTGATATATGAATACGTGATAAAATAAATAAAACAGTGTTTAGTGTATTAAAACTTCCTTCAAAAGGTGAATTTGCTGAGGTATAGATGGCTGCAGTGCGCATAAACCTCATACAATATATGGTTTGATAATCCGTGCAAACCGAAGCTTGGTAAAATTAGGAACAGATATATAGGATCTAAAATGTTGAACTTTCTATAGTACACCGGCAAATGGTGTGGACCAATTGGTTACTTTAGTTCAGTGTGTTGTGCCAATTTGTGAAATAAATAAATAGATTGACTTAATTAATTGAATAGATTAAAAACCACGAGTGTATCAATGGTTTCATGGCTAAAATGAACATGAAAAGAAATCCTTCAAGGGGCAAATCCTGTGGCCAGCCAAGGGCCACAGAGCCTTTTAAGCGCCTATGTTAAAATAAATCAGAGGAATGCACTGAATAAAGATATAGGAAGCAGAGGTTCTAACACTATGTTTCTCCCAGGTCACAGTAATGAGGATCCTGAAATCCCTTCCGGGGGATTGTGGTTGTTAGATATTAATTATTCTCCTATTTTTCAGTGGTCACTTCATTCCTCTGACATAAACAGGTCGCTCCAAACAGCCTAATTTCAAGAAGTCGACGAAGACGGTAATTCCAGAGGAAGACCGAATCCTAAAGACATTAATATCAGGAGGCCTAAATGGTTTGATATTTTGGTAAAAGATGAGGAGTCACCCGCATAAGGTAGTTTGATTGCCTCAAATGAGTTATATTGACACCCCAAAGGGGGGAGAATTTATTTGTTTTATTCCTCACAAGTAGAAGGTTGACTATAATGCCAAATATCTTATTACTGACAGTGAGTTGTCACTTACATGTCAAACTGAAATGCTTTTATTGTTACTCCAGAACCAATTAAGCTAAAAAAAAAAAAAAAATGGTTCTGAAGAACATAAGTCAGTCATAAATGTCTGGTATCCACAGCTATTAATAAATGTCCTCATGATAATGAGCCCTGGAGCTTGGTCTCCCATAGCAAATGTGTCATACATTGTCTTTATATCCAAGGTGTTTAGTTAAAGGACTGATAACACAATGGGAAAGAGGGGGGCTCAGAGGAAGCCCAGGATACCTGCTTGACATGGATATCTCAAAATCATATAAAAAGAAAAAGGACATATATGTTTTTCTCATGGAATCTATTTTCCTTTACAGAACCAATATGTCCATGAGCCGGTCAACAGAACCGAGAGTCCAACATGTGTGAAACATCCAGAGAAGGAACCGTATGTGGAATCCAGGGACATCATTGATGGCCAGTCTACAGGGACAAAACCCACCAGGACAGCCAAGAACCAAAAGGTGCCCGGAGTGATCCATTTCCTGCCAAAGAACGGATGACGGCCCTGAGATGCACACATCGATCACAAACCCATTTTTGTTTTCCAAAAAAAAATTAAAAATTACACCCATCTGCAGGTGTCTATACCTTCTAAATATATCCACAATCCGGATCCATTTTCACAACTCGACTTACAAGGCCCAAACAAAGCCATATTTCTTCAATAAGTTGCATTGGGAAAATCTGTCAGATGACTTCCGGCAACCGACAAATTTCCAAGGGGGGCTTTGTTATGAATTTATGAAGAAATATATTTACTATTCAATGACAGAAATGTATAATGTCAAAAAGACACGTGAACTGTGAGGTCACCATAATTGACCTTTCGAAAACCTCTAAGACACAGGAAACTCATGTATTCTAAATTACTACAACCATTCTATTCAAGGGGTTTTTACAAGCCTGTATTGAAGCCAAAAAGAGAACAGGAACAATGGTAGCCTTTGTCACCAAACACAAGGTGTGTACTTATTTTTGTTGATTAGTTTGAGAAGTCCAAATTTATGAGGTGTCATCACTTGGAGGTGGTCCTGACTGGGAAGAATCCTTTGTGCTGAAGTAAAGGTTGTTTGGACAATTTACAACCATCACTACAAAAATTCTAAAGCCAACACCTTGCCCGACAAAGCCTATTATGTGGAGTCCTAGGAATCGTGTACATAGCTAAGCTATCAAAACATGAATCGGACTGTTCAAAGTCCATTTCAAAACATGATTTTAAAAATAGAGGCAAACCGACCTATGTTAAAAATATATATATATATATATTCAGAAGACAGTGAATATAAATCATTCAGAATATCTGTGAGATGCGTAGGTCACAAAAGAAAACTATGAGTTAGTATCTGATGAGTTGATGAAATCGGTTATAAAGAAAACATAATAAATATAGGGTGATTATTAATAGAATTGTTTTAGGAACAAATTAGTATTAAGACAAATATATGATTATGATATGAATGTATTAGAATTGAAATGCTTAGATAAACAAATATTGATTGGATACCCAAATTATACAGGTATCCAGGTAGATAAAAACTGTATGTGATGTTGATTAATATATATATATATATATATACACATATAACTTGTGTCCTTTTCAAATGGACTAAATTTGCAGATATACAATGATATGCATATATATCACCATTTTATGCAAGTGATTGATCAATAATTATGCTAGGCAATTTGATAGTATGGGGTTAGTTGAATTCCCAAATATTAAAGATATAGATATTTCCACTAAAGTAAAATATACAGTATAAAAATAAAATATATTACTTTACAGAGCAGCCCCAAAACACATGTGAGACCCCTGGTGGTTGAAGGCGCAATTACATTTACAACAGTTAGGCCTATAGGAAAGAGACACATACCTCTTGGGCTGAACATATTACAAATTTTATGATCTTATTGTGTGAGAGGATATTTAAGAAGCTAGATAGATAGTGAGAGAGGACAGCTCAGGGGAACCTGAGAGCTCAGGGACCCACCCTGGGGAAGGGACACTGGGAGAGAAACATCTTCCCAGATAGACTGACAGCCATGCCTGGAAATATACTTTAAACCTCCAAGGAGATTCCTGAACCCGGTAGCTATCTTAAATCCAGACTTATAGCCATTTTGGAATGGGTAAATATGCCATGTTGATTTTATCTTGTATGTTCTCTTAACCATTGATGTATTGAATATTCTAGTATTGATAATCATTCTCCAGAATCAATAATCGCCTTTTCATAGATTTTTCTCTAATATTCAAATTTTTTATTATATATTACTTTTTGCATAGTTGCTTTTTATTGACAAACAAATGTCTAATTTGTTTCGCATTGTTCAACGTTACTTACCTGCAGCATAGTAACGGCTGGGTGTGTGAAATACAGACATTATGTTAAATTGTCAAGTATAAGGTTATTGATTCTACTGAAGAAGTTATCATGGTGATATTGTGTCCAAGGTACTACGCCCATTTTAAGGGTATTTTCATTAATTGTCAAATGTTCAAATAATGCAATCTGTATTTTAATTTCATGTAAATATTTGTTTTCTGTCAACCAATAAATGTGACTATTAAGTATGATCACTCGTCTCCGTGAACCAGTTTCGCATATATAGACTGTGTCGTATAGATTGATCTTGTATCTTAAAAATATCTTCGTTAAAAATTACTTAATAAAAATGTGCGGGAAACTTTCCTTAAAAAAGCACAACAACACTGACAGGAGGGGTGCTTACAATGATTAGCTATTATTTATTTATGTAAAACCTTTATCCCAAAAGGAAAAGAAAAAAACCTGTTTGCTGCAACTGATTATAAAGTGTGAGCTGGAGTTTGGCTTTAATGCCTTAGTGTATTTAAATCTGCTAGAACATTTAACATTTCCCTCCCCCCATACTGACAATGCTGCTGTCCAACGGGACACACTTTATTCAGAGTGGGGGCACTCTAATATAGGAATCAAACTGGTGTAGCTAAAGGTTGTGTGGGTCCGAAGACCAACCCTAAACTTAGATATAGAACAAGAAAGTAGGGTTATGTATGGTTTACCTGTAATGATGATACTAAATGTTTAATGTGCAATGCATGTATACTCATATATCTGTTATTGTATCCTCAGACAACTGTGCTTTAGTCTCATCTCCCCCTGATGAAGTAATTATTTCATATTCCGAAACATGTTGGGAATTGCTGTGTGAACCCTTCTCTGGTTTGATCCCTACACACATGAGAGCTTCCTTGGGTTATCAAACATGAGTTTAGAGTACTGCGCCTCTATCATTCTATGGTGATTTTGAATTGTTCTTAATTTTTGTAATTTTGCAATTGTTCTTAATCAAACTGGTGTAGCTAAAGGTTGTGTGGGTCCGAAGACCAACCCTAAACTTAGATATAGAGCAAGAACAAGAAATTATGGTTATGTATGGTTTACCTGTAATGATGATACTAAATGTTTAATGTGCAATGCATGTATACTCATATATCTGTTATTGTATCCACAGACAACTGTGCCTTAGTCTCATCTCCCCCTGATGAAGTAATTATTTCATATTCCGAAACATGTTGGGAATTGCTGTGTGAACCCTTCTCTGGTTTGAGCCCTACACACATGAGAGCTTCCTTGGGTTATCAAACATGAGTTTAGAG
Source organism: Lithobates sylvaticus (assembly GCA_028564925.1). Classification (NCBI taxonomy): domain Eukaryota; kingdom Metazoa; phylum Chordata; class Amphibia; order Anura; family Ranidae; genus Lithobates; species Lithobates sylvaticus. Next base: position 585,684,135 of record CM053029.1, read on the forward strand.
TACTGCGCCTCTATCATTGTATGGTGATTTCGAATTGTTCTTAATTTTTGTAATTTTGTAATTGTTCTTAATCAAACTGGTGTAGCTAAAGGTTGTGTGGGTCCGAAGACCAACCCTAAACTTAGATATAGAGCAAGAACAAGAAAGTATGGTTATGTATGGTTTACCTGTAATGATGATACTAAATGTTTAATGTGCAATGCATGTATACTCATATATCTGTTATTGTATCCACAGACAACTGAACCTTAGTCTCATCTCCCCCTGATGAAGTAATTATTTCATATTCCGAAACATGTTGGGAATTGCTGTGTGAACCCTTCTCTGGTTTGAGCCCTACACACATGAGAGCTTCCTTGGGTTATCAAACATGAGTTTAGAGTACTGCGCCTCTATCATTGTATGGTGATTTCGAATTGTTCTTAATTTTTGTAACTGTGATGTTCATTGCTATTTTATTACATTGAAAACAATTTATTGATATTTTAATTTACTACTTTTCTACTTACTGCCTAAAAAGTCCCAGCGGGGTTCTTGTTCTTGCACTCGAATATAGGAATTATGTTACTGGCCATATCACCAGGCTACAATACAGAGGGGAAAAAAACAAAAAAAAAAAAAAAAGTAATTGAATGCATCCATGATAGCTAATGATTAGTACGCTCCAATATGTTACATTTTTGGTTTTGGATTTAATACCGCTTTAAGCGTTAACCACTTTCAGACCGGACCAATTTGCAGCCAAAGGACCAGGCCCCTTTTTGCGATTCGGCACTGCGTCGCTTTAACTGACAATTGCGCGGTAGTGAGACGTGGCTCCCAAACAAACTTGACGTCCTTTTTTTCCCACAAATAGAGCTTTCTTTTGGTGGTATTTGATCGCCCCTGCCTTTTTTATTTTTTTTTGCGCTATAAACAAAAAAGTGCGACAATTTTGAAAAAAAATGCATTCTTTTTTATTTTTTGCTATAATAAATATCCCCCAAAAATATATAAAAAAATTTTTTTTCCCTCAGTTTAGGCCGATACGTATTCTTCTACATATTTTTGGTAAAAAAAAATTGCAATAAGCGTTTATTGATTGGTTTGCGCAGAAGTTATAGCGTTTACAAGATAGGGGATAGTTTTATAGCATTTTTATCAATAATTTTTTTTTTTAATAGTAATGGTGGCGATCAGCGATTTTTATTGTGACTGTGACATTATGGCGGACACATCGGACATTTTTGACACATTTTTGGGACCATTGTCATTTATACAGCAATCAATGCTATTTAAATGCATTGATTCCTGTATAAATGACACTGGCAGTGAAGGGGTTAACCACTAGGTGGCAGTGTAGGGTTTAAGTATGCCTAGGGGTGTGTTTCTTACTGTGGGGGGGCGTGGCTGTCAGCTAGTGAATGCTGATCTCTGCTCCAATCACAGGGAGCAGAGATCGGCATCACTAGTTGCTAGGCAGAACGGGGAGATGCTGTTTATTTCCGCATCTCCCCGTTCAGCCTTCCCGTGAGACGATCGCGGGTGTCCCCGCGGCGATCGAGTCTGCGGGACCCGCGACCGGCCTCACGATGGCACGTAGGCATTTTCGATCGCCAAGAACGCAGTGACTTACAACACGTATGACGAGCCAAGAAAAATGAAGTCCAATAGCCAGTGCGGCTCTTCTGCTTGATTCCGAGCATGCGTGGAATTTTGTGCGTGGGAATTGTGTACACACGATCAGAATCTCCGACAACGGATTTTGTTGTCGGAAAATTTGAGATCCAGAACTCAAATTTTGTTTTTCGGAAATTCCGACAGAAAATGTCCGATGGAGCCTACACACGGTCGGAATTTCCGACAACAAGCTCCTAGCGAACATTAGTGTCACTGGTCCCCAAAAAGCATCACTTATGCCCCATACTGTACACACGGTCGGATTTTCCGACGGAAAATGTCAGATCGGACCATGTTGTCGGAAAATCCGCCCGTGTGGGCTCCATCGGACTTTTTCCGTTGGAATTTCCGACGGAAAAAATTTGAGATCCTGCTCTCAAATTTTCCGACAATAAAGTCCGATCTGACTTTTTCCGATCGTGTGTAGAGAATTCCGACGGACAAAGTTCCACGCATGCTCAGATCAAATTAGGAGACCCAACCTATTGGCTACTAGCCTCTACGTAGTTCCGTCGTACGCAACGAACGTCACCACGGTCAGAATGATCGGATTTTCCGACAACTTTGTCCGACCGTGTGTATGCAACACCAGTGTCGGACAAAATCCGTCGGAAAAAAATCCAACGGATTTTGTGGTCGGAATTTCCGACTGTGTGTACGGGGCATTAGTGTCTGATATGTCCGCTGCAATGTTGCAGTCCTGTGAAAAATATTAAGCAAATATACTGCGCTGTCTGCAACAAATATAAGCAAACAGCTAGCACAGCAATGGATCAATTGCCACAAATAAAAAACATGTGAAAAATAAGTGCAGCGCTCACAATAAATCTCAGAATGAACTGAAAAATAGTGTACACACACATAAAAAAGTGCACATAAATAATCTGAGAATAAACTAAAAAAAAAATACAAAAAGTGTATAGATATATAAGTATACATATATAATAATACTCTGAGAATAAGAGTGTATATTTTAGTGTATACTTATATATCTATGCACTGCTTGTATTATTTTTTGAGTTTATTCTCAGATTATTTATGTGCACTTTTTTATGTATATGTACACTATTTTTCAGTTCATTCTGAGATTTATTTTGAGCGCTGCACTTATTTTCCACCTGCTAAAAATCGCTGATTGCCACCATTACTAGTAAAAATAAAAATGGCAGCTAAATATTCCATAGTTTGTAGACACGATAACTTGTGCGCAAACCAATCAATATACGCTTATTGAGATTTTTTTTTTTACCAAAAACATGTAGCAGAATACAATTTTATCCTAAATTGATGAAGAAATTAGATTTTTTACTTTTTTTTATGTTTTATACGTTTTATAGCAGAAAGAAAAAAAATATTGTTTTTTTTTTTTTCAAAATTGTCTTTTTTTGTTTATAGCGCAAAAAATAAAAACCGCAGAGGTGATAAAATACCACCAAAAGAAAGTTCTATTTGTGGAGAAAAAAAGGACATACATTTTATTTGGGTACAGCGTCGCACGACCGCACAATTTTCAGTTAACCACTTTACATCCGCGCTATGGCCGAATGACGGCCACAGCGCGGATCTCAATTCCCGGGAGGCCGTCATATGACAGCCTCCCCTGTGCAGGGCGCGCTGAGCGCGCTGTGATCACTGAGTCTCTGAGACTCGGGTGATCAGCAATCCGAGTAAGGGGCAGGTCCCGGCCCCTTACCATGTGATCAGCTGTCAACCAATGACAGCTGATCACATGATGAAAACAAAAGCTCGGTGATCGTTTTTTTTTTTTCTCCTCACGCTGACAACGGAGGAGGAAAAAAAAAGCCGATCACCGGCTCATTTTAACTACTTGCCTACCAGGCACGAACACCTCCTTCCTGACCAGGCCATTTTTCAGCTTTCAGCGCTGTCACATTTTGAATGACAATTGCGCGGTCACGCAACGCTGTACCCAAATAAAAATTTTATCATTTTTTCCCCACAGATAGAGCTTTATTTTGGTGGTATTTGATCACCTCTGCGGTTTTTATTTCTTGCGCTATAAACAAAAGAAGAGGGATAAGTTTGAGAAAACATAATATTTTTTACTTTTTATTATAATAAATATCCAATTTTTTAAACAAATTTTTTCCTCAGTTTAGACCGATACGTATTCTTCTACATATTTTTGGTAAAAAAAATCGCAATAAGCGTATATTGATTGGTTTGCGCAAAAGTTATAGCGTCTACAAAATAGGGGATAGATTTATAGCATTTTTATTATTATTTTTTTTTTACTAGTAATGGCGGCGATCTGCGATTTTTATCATGACTGCGATATTGCGGCGGACATATCGGACACTTTTGACACATTTTTGGGACCATTCACATTTATACAGCGATCCGTGCTATAAAAATGCATTGATTACTGTATAAATGTGACTGGCAGGGAAAGGGTTAACACTAGGGGGCGCTGCAGGGGTTAATGTGTTCCCTATGTTAGTGATTCTAACTGTGAGGGGAGGGGACTGACTGGGGGAGGGGACCGATCGGTGTCCCTATGTACAAAGGACACACCATCGGTCTCCTCTCCAGTGACAGGACGTGGATCTGTGTGTTTACATACACAGATCCACGTCCTGCTCAGTTACTGGTCAATCGCGGGTGCCCAGCGGACATCGCGGCCGCCGGGCACGCGCATCGGGTCCCCAGCGACGCGGCGGGCACGCAGGCGCCTCCCGCGGCGCGCGCGCGCGCCCCCTAGTGGCCAAAATGTAGACGCCGTCATATGACGGCATCAAGCCACAAGAGCCGCACCGCTCCGCCGTCAGCTAGAGGTTAAAGGGACATCGGTCCCGAGAAGTCAGAGGCAATTATGCCTCATGTAATGCCCACAAGTGCCACCTGTCAATGCCCACAAGTGCCACCTGTCAATGCCCACAAGTGCCACCTGTCAATGCCCACAAGCGCCACCTGTCAATGCCCACAAGTGCTGCCCATCACTGCCACCCATCAGTGCCCATCACTGCCACCCATCAGTGCCCATCACTGCCACCTATCGGTGCCCGTCACTGCCGCCTCATTAGCGTACATCAATGACGTACAAAAATGACCCATTTAAAATTTTTATAACAAAATTTAAAAAAAAAAAAAAAAACATAATTTTTTTTTTATTCAGTTTTTTTAAAAAAATTTTAACAAAAAATAAAAATTGCAGAGGTGATCAAATACCACCAAAAGAAAGCTCTTTTTGGGGGAGAAAAATGAATCATTTGGGTACAGTGTTGTATGACCGCGCAATTGTCATTCAAAGTGCGACAGCGCTGAAAGCTGAAAATTGGTCTGGATAGGAGGGGGTTTTAAGTGCCCAGTAAGTAAGTGGTTAAAGCAACACAGTTCCGTATTGCCAAAAAAGGCCTGAAGGGGGTGAAACCTTCCTGGGCTGAAGTGGTTAAAGTATAACCATGAAGGACCTTGACTAGGTGTCATAAAATGTGGATTTGACCCGGTCTTCTAATGCCAGACATCCCAAGTTTTTACTGGCTAGCATGTTTCATATGGAAAGAAATACAAGATTGAATTATAAATCTACTCAATACATCTACTTGATAACTTTTGTGAGATATTAATCTCTTGATTCTGAATATCCAGGAACATCTCAGCACTTGGAGGACAGCGAATGTCCTTCACCAATCTCCTCTAGTGCTAAAGTGGTTTTAGCAGCTAGAGCCGATAGTATTAGGGCATCTGTCACTTTGAACATGCTGCCACTGAAGAGAGCCAAGATGCTCCTAGAGAGGACAAAGACAGATAGTGCCGAGGACCTAGGAGGAAAGAGAAAGTTGGCATCATAATGGCAACTATATCTATTTCCTCGACGCAACACCAGATTTTATATTTTACCAAAACTTTAGGTATGATATTCTGTAGGGCCTCTGCTAAAAAAAAAATATATAATGTTTGCAAGTATGCCTATTCCATGTGTGAGAAATAACTTTTGTTATTATGAAATTTTTGTGAAAAAAAAAAAAGGTTTTTATTTAGTTTCTTTATTTTCGAAATAATTGTGAGAGAAATTTACAACTTCAAAAAAACTCACCATGCCTCTTACTAAATACCTTGGACTCTCTACTTTCCAAAAAGGTGGGGGGTATTTGTACTGTCCTTAAATGTTAGGACCTCAATAAATGAGATAGACCCTCAGGATTGATCAATTTTCAATGATTGGCACCATAGTTTGTAGACTCTATAACTTTCACAAAGACCAAATAATATACAATGGAACCTTGGATTACGAGCATAATCCGTTCCAGGAGAATGCTTGTAATTCAAAGCACTCGCATATCAAAGCCAGTTTCCCCATAGAAGTCAATGGAAACTAAGATAATTCGTTCCGCATTGACTTCAATTTCATGCAATAGCGCATGTGGCCAGAGGTGGGAGGGTGCCGGAGAGCCGCGGAAATACTCAAGGACAGCTTGGCTGAACTCGGAAACCCTCGGAAAGGCTTGAAAACACTGGGGAACTGAGTATTTCCGAGTTTTCCGAGTATTTCCGAGTGATTCCGAGTATTTCCAAACGGCTCTGATCGGCTCCGAACCGTTCCGAGTGTCACCAACGCCCCCGCACCTCTGGCCAAATGCGGTACTGCACACCCCATTGGCTTCAATTCTGCTCGCTTTGCGAGACAACACTTGCAAACCAAGTCAGGATTTTTTTTTTAAAGTTGCTCGTCTTTCACAATGCTCGTTAACCACGTTACTCGTAAACCAAGGTTCCACTGTACAATAAAACCTGGGATTGCGAGCATAACTCGTTCCAGAAATATGCTTGTAATCCAAAGCACTTGTATATCAAAGCGAATTTCCCCATAAGAAATAATGGAAACTCAAATGATTTATTCATAGGTCCTTCAGTTTATAATCCATATAAAAAGATTATAGCAATGTGAAAAAAAGCATTGTGAAAAAAATGAAAAACAAATTAAATTGTAAAAAAATTATTACATAAAAATAAAAAACTGCTGACACCATTCACTGTCCTATACCCTCCCACCCCTTCCCCGCTGCGGAAAATTATTTTAAAAAAGTAAAAAAAATAACAGTAAACAGTAAAATAAAAGTAACAAAAATGTAAAGAATAATAGATAAAATAAGAAAAACAAAAAATGAATGACACCGTCCACTAGCCCCCCCTGTGAAAAAAAAAAACTGTAAAACATTCTTTAAAAAAATAAAAAATAAAAATGTAGCAATGTTCCTGCATGATGTTAGCCCTCCCACTTCACGCAGTGAATGATGTGAGAAGGAGCGGAGGAGAAAAATACAGAGGAGAATAAGTGAAATAATAAAAGAGGTGAGTTGTGCGTGTTTGCAAAATTAAAGTGGGCCGGTCTGGATGAAGTCCAGGGCCAAATTTTTGTCCCAGTCCAGACCTGGGAGCGGGCTGGACTGGGACAAAAAAGCATACAACATTTCTACTCCCACTAGGGGAGATAATAAAACCTATACTTCTCCACCACCCACTGGCTAGGCGGCGTCGGTCGTGAGTATACAAGGTTTACTACAAAAAGTGGGAGCAAAATAACTTGAAAACTAAATGTAAATAAAAGAGGAGAAAAGAAAAAAAAAAGGGGGGGGGACGAGGGGAGCAGGAAGACATAAAGGGGAGAAGAGACAAAAAATGGAAAGGGAAAAAGAAAGAGGGGGAAAAAAAAGGGACAGATCAACAGAAGAAAAGAAAAGATTGTCCGCTGCCCACACTCCTGTCAGGTGAAAGTTGGAGATATTTAATCCATGGATCCCAAACACGGTCAAACCTTGCAGCCCTATCCCTTAAAGTGGATGTAAACCCATTTTGTATGTCATAATGTAGAGAATAAGATTTCCTTTCATTTGAGCCCAGTCTTGCCACACAGAGTTACTCCAGCCCTGAGCAATCCTCTTTTTTTGTTCACTTAGAAAAATCTTGACAAAGTGCTGAAAACTTTGTCAAAAACGCCCCCTTGCTGTGAGTGACAGGTGATATACATATATCGTGCACTAGCCTGAGACAGGCACATCCTGTGTAAAAAGTTCACAATTCACATTCCCCCTCCCCTCCAGCTCTCCCAGGATTGGCTGCCTTTACATACACAGCTGTCAGTCAGATCACGATGCTCCTGATACTCTGCATGGGGCGTGCTTATATGTTAACCTCTACACCACACAATGCCTACAGGGATACATTTACAACATATACATTAACAACAATGTTGCACGCTCATGATGCTCGTGATACTTTTGATATCACAATAATACACCCGCCCCTTCCACAGTAGGACGAGCCTCGGGAGCGTGCGGAAGCGTCAGGCACACCGTCCTGCTCATTGCGCAGGCGGCGTCTTCAAATCACTCAAAGCTATTTAGCTTCTGCTATTTTCGGCGGCTCCCTTCTTCGTTGCGCAGTACAAGGGGGACATTATCCGCCGAGGGGCCTGTTTTCGGCTGACCAGGGGAGTGTTGCGGTGGGCGGAGGAGTCCTCTGATGTCACGACTCTGCCCACTGAGCGCCGGGAATGAGAAACGCCCACTAATTTGGCGATATTACAGGGCAAATTACAGCTGAGGGGGTGAGTATTAAAAAAAAAACGATACATGCAGGAGGCATGTATATCATTATAGATATTAACTATGTTAATATCTTGCAAATGATGGTAGTGGGTTTACATCCACTTTAAGATACTGACCAACGTTTCTTTGAGCATGATTATTTTTCATAATAGCCAGATCTACCACTGGTTTCTTCCAAGCGGTTGCTATAGCGATTTTTGACACAAAAAACATAAAGTGGATTAAAGTCTGAAAACATGCTTGGGAGTGTCGGCAACAGGCTCTTTGAGAAGAGCCACTTTGGGGCTTTTAACTATATTTACCATTGTCACAGAATAGATCAGGGAATGAACTCTGATCTAAAACTGGTGGACCTTGGGACAGGTCCACCACATGTGGAACATCTTACCAGGTTGACCACACCCCGAAAACACTGGGAGGAGGCCTCTTGATATATTTTCAAGAGGCGGTCTGACACTAGGTACCATGTTGAAAGTACCTTATATCCTTCCTCCGCCAGGGCTGTATTCATTATACCCTTATATATTTGAGGAGGGGCCACTTCCACCAGTCACTTAAGTCAATATCCTCCCCAAAGGCCGCGTACACACGAGCAGATTTTCCCGCGGGATTGTCCGCCGGACTAGAGTCCTCCGGACATTCCGACCGTGTGTGGGGCTCCGGCGGACTTTTTCCTCCAAAAGTCCGGCGGACTAAGTTTTAAGTTTAGACTTAAAATTGTCCGCTGGACTCGGCAGTCCCGCAGACAATCCCACAGTCTGTGTGCTAGTCCGCGGGACTTTTGAAATGAACGGACTTGCCTCACACACGGAGGAAAGTCCGTTCATTTAGACGTGACTCCAGGTAGACGGGACTAACGAAGGCAGTGAATGCCGCCGCGCAAGCCTCGTCACCTGGTATGGATTTAAAGGGCAATCCCTACGCCGTGATGTGACTTGTATAGGGACAAGGGGCGGGTCAAATGCTCATGTCACATGGTGACCCCGCCCACATATGATGTCACAGTCCCGGAGGATGCTGTGCCCCCCTTTCCCCAGGGCACCCCCCATGTTGAGGGCACGCGGCATGGTACGGCTCAGGGGGGGGGCGCGCTCGCTCGTCCCCACCCCCTTTCCTGACCGCCCCGGCTGCGTGCTCGGATAAGGCTCTGAGATGGATTTGGGGGGGGGGGGCCCCCCCACGCCGTTTTTTCAGCGTAGGGATTCCCCTTTAAATCCATACCAGGTGACGGGGCTAGCGGCGGCATTCACTGCCTTCGCTAGTCCCATCTACCTGTAGTCACGTTCTAAATGAGCGGACTTTGCTCCGTGTGTGGGCAAGTCCGTTCATTTCAAAAGTCCCACGGACTAGCACACAGACTGCGGGATTGTCTGCCGGACTGCCGAGTCCAGCGGACAATTTTAAGTCTAAACTTAAAACTTAGTCCGCCGGACTTTTGGAGGAAAAAGTCCGCCGGAGCCCCACACACGGTCAGAATGTCCGGCGGACAATCCCGCGGGAAAATCTGCTCGTGTGTACGCGGCCTTCATTTCAGAAGTCCCGCGGACTTTCGCCAAAACTCCGGCGGATTGTCCGCGGGAAAAGTCCGGGCGTGTGTGGGCAAGTCCACAGTTCGGAAAGTCCGGCGGACCTCCGCAGCATATAAGGCAATTTTGCAGATGGGTATACAAACAATTTGTACAGCATTGAGATGCCCCCCCCCCTCTGGGCCTGCCCATGGAAACAACTGGATTCAAAGGCCATGCACGTAGTAATATCAGCGCTGCAGATTTCTACAAAAAATGCTAAATCTGTAGCAAGCGGAAATGCTCAGATGGAGGCATCAGCAACTGCTGCACAAAGTAGGGGACAAATTCCTTTATGGTCAAGGAAATGACCTAAGGACGGTGACATTTTAAGGACACACAGCATACTAGATCAGACTTGTGTCATATACCAGCCGCTCCTCCATACATATATACATTCCCTTCTACTATGTACAATACCGTGACCGTGTTTCACAGACGCAGGGTTAATCACAGTGTTCTATGTATACAAGAGAAAAAGTCTAATAATATTTCAAAGTAGAAAAAGAATAGTATGAGACCTCATTTAATTGGATCGGAAAAGAAACCATGTGAAGAAAAATAATTATGTGACAAAAAAAATAAAAAATAATGTAAAACTAAGAGAGATTCATTATGTGAAGGACACGGTACCCTTCCACTGTGCTATGATTCAGCATGGTAAGTACTCATTCTTAATAGGTTGTGAGCAGAGCATGAAATATTCCTATGCCACCTCATCTAATGAGTGCTTGTACTCCTGTGGGAGGATGATGGGAGATCGAAAGACAACGGACTAACAAGAGCAGCTTCACTTCCACCTACACATGAAAACTCAATCTGCCCATTCTCACCGATAGGGAAGTACACCGACTTTGTTATACAGATAAATCCATGCAGGTGTTGAATTAATAGGTTGGAGGCCATGCAGGTAACATGGCAGCCTTAAAGGTAGTAATACGAAAGTTAAATAGAATGAGGTTGCAGTATGATTCATTAGAACGGGTTACCTCCTATCCCCGCTGTTAAATTGATTCCACTAGAAAGAGACATATGGTAAATGCATCAATGTGCCTTACTGGGCAACAATGGAAAAAAAAAGATATTAATAATACTTTAGATTTCACTGACATATTCTATGCATGAAACATTTGTAAGGTGCTGCAATCTGATCATTGTAGAGTAATACAGCTCTCTGGGACGGAAGCTGAACACACAGAACCTTTATTACAGTATATGGTAATCCAGATAGCAAGAAATTCAGCTGCAAGGGGTAAGGAACCCTCGGCTCTCCAGCTGTTTTGAAACTACAAATCCCATCATGCCCGTGATTGTTAGGGTCTTGCAATGTCTCATGGGACTTGTAGTTTCAAAACAGCTGGAGAGCCAAGGTTCCCTACCCCTAAAGCTAAGCTATTGCTAGACTTGCCAGGCTTATGCCTCGTACACACGATCGGACTTTCCGGCGGGATTGTCCGCCGGACCTAGTCCAGCGGACAAACCGCCGGACCTTCCAGCGGGGCTTCGCCGGACTTTAAAGCGAACGGACTTGACCACACACGATCACTCTAAAAGTCCGGCGGTTCACACGATGACGTACAGCACGTACGACGGGACTAGAAAAGGGAAGCTCAAGATCCAAAACGACACCCTTTGGGCTCCGTCTGCTAATCTCGTGTTTATCTCGTGTTAGTAGACGTTTGGTTAGAGACGATTCACGCTTTTCAGACTTCAGCTTAATTCGCTCATTTTCTACGGTTCAGTCTGTGCTTATATATATATATATATATATATATATATATATATCACAAATTAATGATGAAGAAAAACGTTTGTGATGACTCTGCGTGAATATAAGCAGCAAGGCAACCTCATTCTTCAAGCACGATAAAAAAAAAAATTGCGCTGTATTAAAAGATCAAAGAATCAGCAGCGTGACGAATGTGCTATCTTCAATACGAACGCTAGTTTTACCAGACCGAGCGATTCCGTGACATACTTGCTACTGAGCATGCGTCCTTTTTGGTCCGCCGGACCATCATACAGACGGCCGTATTGTCAGCCGGACTGCCGAGTCCAGCGGACAATTTTAAAACAAAACTTAAAACTTAGTCCGCCGGACTTTTGGGAAGCCCCACACACGGTCGGACTGTCCGGCGTACTCTAGTCCGGCGGACAATCCCGCCGGAAAGTCCGATCGTGTGTACGAGGCATTAGGTTTATTGCACAATTGCAGAAAGTCTGCATTGCATGATTCCAGATCAACTTTCTTTGCAAACATTCTGCAAGTCTGCTGCAAGTTCTGGTTCAGTTATGTTGTGCAACAGTCATCCCACCACAGGGGGCACTGTGGCTGAATTTTCATGCTGTAGACTTGTAGAGCTCTTGATGTAGACTCACCACTGCAACTTTGCTCTTGCTAGAGACTTGCCACGCAAATTTGCTACAAATTGGAAAAAGTGTCAACTAGAACTTATGCTTCAAGTGCTCTGCGAGTGTACAACTTGCCAGTGAAAATATACAGAAAGTTAACAAGACTTATGCCCCGTACACACGATCGGATTTTACGACAACAAATGTTGGATGTGAGCTTGTTGGCTAAAAGTCAGACCGTGTGCATGCTCCATCGAACATTTGTCGGACTTTTCGCCAACAAATGTTGGCTAGCAGGTTGTAAAACTTTCCGCCAAGAGAACTTTGTTGTCGGAATTTCCGATCGTGTGTACACAAGTCAGACGCACAAAAGTTCAGCATGCTCGGAATCAAGCAGAAGGAACTGGCTATTGAACTTCCTTTTTCTCGGCTCGTCGTACGTCATCACGTTCCCACGTACGTAATTGTTGGCCAACATTTGTGTGACTGTGTGTATGCAAGACAAGTTGGAGCCAACATCCTTCGAACAAAAATCCACGTTTTTGTTGTCAGAAAGTCCAATCGTGTGTACGGGGCATTGCAGTTCAACACTACCACAACTTTGTCAATGAAAAGTATGTATAACGGTGGTCTGCTGCTTGTTTTTGTTGTTTTTATTAGGGGATTGAACTTGGTTGGGGAAAGGGACATGGGATGCCCATAGGATAAATTAGTACTTTGTAGAATAAAGTAACTGCATCACACTTCTTCTCAGTAGAACAAGATGGTTGACCCTAAACTTGACAGTCTTTTACCTCAGAACACATCTTCCTCCAGCACACTACTTTACTGTCCAAGTCTTAGTAATTCTGTCACGTCATTAGAACATGACTAGGCCTCACTCTCCCAGTGTATTTACCCGATGACCTTTTTGTAGGCCGGGGCCCGCAGTACCCCTTTATAGCAGCACCCGATTTACTTTAGAAGAATAAATGGTGATGGACTACTGATCCCAGCAAGTCTGACATGCAAATCCTGCCTGCCCTCATGGCTGCATCGATTTTCAACAAAACTTCCCCAGTCTCTCCCTCTGGCTCTACATCCAGCTCCCCTGGCATGTCTCTTCCAGATCTCTCCACTGTGCTCTCCACTCACCGACATCTGCCCTGGATCCTTCCTGAATGACTTTACTCTGGACGTGCGGATCAACTGTCTCCTCCAGCTCCTGTTCCAGGACACCTGTAAGAAAACCATTAGAAAACGTCTGGCACACACTCGCGCACTCACGGGCGGCTGCAAATGCCCATAGGCACCAATGCGCATGCGCGGCAGACTGCGTGCACACGCAAGAGAGCGTCCCTAGTGCCAATTGGCACCAGACAGTCTATTTGAGGGGCGCCCTGGCCCCTGATCAATGCTGACTGGTCTTCAGCTGTTCCCTGATACCCTGAATCCTGCTGTTATCCTGCTTGATACCAATTTCTGAACTTGGCTTTCATTGACCCTGCTTCTGGACTATACTGATTACTGGTTCCTGATCCCAGCTTCCCATTTGATCTTGCTTCTGTCTAATGCCTTGGTACCTGCTACCGAACCCGGCTATCTTAGTGACCTCGCTCCTGTTCCCTGCTTGGCTCAACACTGCCATCCGAGTGTCTGCGACTACGGTCCTGTGACCAGCTGCAACTTCCTGCTGCAAGCCTGCCAGAAACTCTACATTGCCTGATGTCCCAGTTCCGCAGTCCAAGCAGAGTGCCTCTTTAAACTCAGCTGACCCATGGTGCACGGCTGCCCTTCCTAATCTGATGGTTCTCCTGCCTTCCCAAGGTCGCATCCTCTGCTACAAGTTTCCGGGTCTACATCTGCAGGCACTCGTGTTCCTCCTGTGCCTCGGCTCCCTCTGTTCCACTCTCAGCGGGACCTGGGCTGGAAATACAAGAGAGGCCGACCTCGTCATTTCAGTCTCCCTTCAGGTACGTGACAGTACCAGTCAACCAATGATGATAGAGTCTGAAAGGAAGATCTCTCTTCTGTCAACCCTCTGCCGGACTGTTACCACACTTTCTCATGTAGTGCAAGGGCAATCATTGTAGTAATGATGTCTACTACAGCGATTTTCGGTTTCCAAAATTTTCCCGGCGTTTCGGTTTCAAACGCAGCCACTTTGCCATCAAACGCTGACACTTTGCCATCAAATGCTGCCACTGTGCCATCAATTGCAGCCACTGTGCCATCAAACGCAGCCACTGTGCCATCAAACACAGCCACTGTGCCATCAAAAGCTGCCACTGTGCCATCAAATGCTGTGACTGTGCCCATCAAACGCAGTCACTGTGCCATCAAACACTGCCGGTGTGCCCATCAAATGCTGCCACTGTGCCAAATGCTGCCAGTGTGCCCAATGCTGCCAGTGTGCCCATCAAATGCTGCCAGTGTCTCAAATGCTGCCAGTGTGCCCAATGCTGCCAGTGTGCCAAATTCTGCCAGTGTGACAGTGTGCCCAATGCTGCCAGTGTGCCAAATGCTGCCAGTGTGACAATGTGCCAAATGCTGCCAGTGTGTCAAAATCTGCCAGTGTGACAGTGTGCCCCCCGCCCACTCGCCTTCTGCCCCACACTTACCCTGTCTTGTGGGGCAGCGGGTGACAGCAACGAGCAGGTCCTTCATGCATCTCCTTCACTTCTTCTCCCGTCCTCTCCTCCCATCAGGCGTCCAATAGCGGCGCCTGTTGTTTCAGCCAATCAGGTGACAGGTAACCAGACCTGAGAAACCTGATTGGCTGTGAGGCGGGTCAGTGTTAGGGAAGCGATGTATTCGGTTCTCTAACACACCAATGAGTAATCAGCGAATGCACAGCAGTGCGCCCGCTGTTTACCCTTTTGGAAGCCTATTAGAGCCCATGGCTCTAATCAGGAAGCCTATTTGAGCCTATGGCTCTAATCAGGCACTTCCAAAGAAACCCCGCCACTGTAATTCACATAAATAGGGGGTGGCAGCGGTGACCATAGATAGATTCATGCAATGCATGAATCTATCTATGTGAGAGAGCGATTGACAGGAGAGGGGGGGGGGGGGGGCGGCGCTCCTGCGCCCTTTATGGACGCACCGCCGCTGCTGTCTGGACAGACTGGATCTAAGGATGTATGTCCATGGTAAAGCAGCATTTGAAACAGAACACAGTACATTATAGTGGACAAACCCCAACCCTTTGGAGGAGAAATGTGCTCTACAGTATATGATGTTAGACAAAACCAAACCCATGGCAAGCAAAATGTACTGCACAGTTGTGATTAAAAACTCTTCTCATTATTTAAAATTACAATAAATTTACACTGGAATTGTATTTAGCAGATAGAGAGACACATTCAAACACACACAGGCTAGAATCTATACTTTGGAGAACTTCAAAATGCAACCAGTTTTAACAAGATGACCTCTGAAACCTTTTCCGTGCGTTTATTTTTACCCTTTATAAATATGTGTTGCATCCATATCACAGCTAGTTAACGTATAATTACGAAAAATCACCACGAACGAAGCGAACAAAAAACTTTTCAACACCCCTTGCCTAAATTTGTCCAATTTTAATGTCATTTTTAATTGCTTGGCATTACGATAATTAAAAGGCACTTGGTGCGTTTTCTTGACCTTTGTCCCCAGCGTGAGTCAGCGATTCGCACACCGCTAATGCCTTCTGCTTTGTGTCTTTAAACATTTTATTAACAATAATAGTTTGGCGAAAATAATTTTTTTTTTTCTCGTGTTGCTGTTCTAAAAGGTCTCTATAATTACCTACAAATGTAATTGTAGACAAAAGCAAATTATATCTCTGAGCGTTGGCCTTGAAGACAAGAGTTAATTCTTAGTTTCTGACCAAGGCAATGCTAATTAGCCTCCACTCACGGCTTTGTAGGGGAGAGCGCGGCATCTGAAAAAAAAAAAAGCTGAATGCTACGGTAATGAAGGCACGCCGCCTGCCTGCCTGCCAAACAAATCAAACCTGGCCGCATTAATAAGGGCCTTTTCCAGTGCATTTATCATCTATTAAAAGTGCACCAGTTTGTAAAATCATACCACCTTCCAAGAACCTGGGCTCATTTATTTTCTGCATGGATTCAGTCTGAGGCAGACCCACCTTCTAGCTGAGAGGTGACAAGGTAGTCGGAGAAGGAACACTAATTGAGACATCTCCTGGGATGGGAAGAGAAAAGTGAAATCGGAAGAAGGTAATTAGACCGAGCTTGCCTAGGCTAGGCATGTACAATGGAACGGAGGTGCGCATTACAGGCTGTTAGCGAAGAAAATACCAAGAGTGGGGAGTATTGAACTGTGGAAAAGTAGCCTTGTTATACCTGAGAGGTAGGAAAAAATAATGAGGATTGCAGACACCGGAGTGTTTTTCCTGCAAGCGAAGGGTCTAGGAAAAGCCGCGGTGAAGGAGGAGAAGGCAAAAAAAAAAAAAACTTTATAGGAAAGCACAGCAGAAGGAGTTTTACTAAATACAAAGAGACTTTTGGCCTCCTTTGTCTCGTGTTACCAGTTTTCTTCCATTGTTACAATTTTAGCAGAATAGCCGGTGGACAGGAAATTAATATAAAAAAGTAAAAAAGTCAACCACCATTTATGGATGGGTGATGGCGGTCTAAATTAGTCTCAGGCTCTTCACAATCCTTGGTAGTCTTGGAAGCCTGGTTTCCTCATAGGAAATCTTTGACATGATTCCCAGAGCCTCACGTTTCTGTAATGGGGAAATTAAAAAATACAAACATCAGAGGAAGCCAATGATGGTGATGGGATCTGGAATTTCCTAGGACTAAAATATCATTTTTCGGGGAGGAAAAACTCTTTAATGCCCCATGTGTCTTGTAAATACATCCTGCAGGTTATTATTATTATTATTCAGGATTTATATAGAGCCCACAGTTATATAAAAGGCTATTATTCAATTCAGGAACGTACAAGGAAACGGATAAGAGCAGCAACAGTTTGAAGCACCCATGCCAATTATCAAGCTAAGTGCAGATGGAAATATATATGCATACACTGTATAATAATCACTATTTCCATTTGTAACTAGATTGATGCTCAAAACTGTTGCTCTGGATTACTGTTAGCGTGTTATGCCGCGTACACACGGTCGGACATTCCGACAGAAAAAGTCTGATGGGAGCTTTTCATCGTATATATTCCGTGTGTATGCCCCATCGGACTTTTTCCATCGAAAATGCAGGTGGACTTAGATAGAGAACATGTTCTATATTTTTCCCGATGGAATCAATTTCTATCGGGAAAACCGCTCTTCTGTATGCTGTTCCGACGTTCCAAAAATTCCGCATGGTTTGAAGCAAGTAAAAAAATGTGAAAAATATTGGCACCTTCTAAAAGTGTGAGGCATCTCATTGTATGGGATATATATATATATATATATACACATACATACATACACATATACATATATATATATATATATATATATATATATATATATATATATGTGTATATATATATATATATATATATATAT
Organism: Lithobates sylvaticus; assembly: GCA_028564925.1. Taxonomy (NCBI): domain Eukaryota; kingdom Metazoa; phylum Chordata; class Amphibia; order Anura; family Ranidae; genus Lithobates; species Lithobates sylvaticus. The sequence goes on from CM053029.1 coordinate 585,701,783, forward strand.
ATATATATATATATATATATATATATATATATATATATATATATATATATATATATATATATATATATATATATATATGTGTGTGTGTAGCGCCGGTACTCCTGATGAGTACGCGCTATGTCTCTAAATTTAGTTTTTGCCCAAAACGGTAATTGAGTCTTGGGGTTAGTTGCTCTAAATTATGCTTTGGCATCAGTTTGGCTGGGCTATATTGAGGTTCTACCTGGTCATAGGTGGAGTTTGCACCTGTGAGAGGCCATAGAACGCAGTCTGGTTGGATGCATTGGGTACCAATTTCTGCTCGGAGCCAATCAGTGTGCGCGTTGTCTTCCTGTGTATTCCGGGAGAGGGTACTTAAGGTGCTGAAGTCACGTGGTTCTGGGTTTCCGGGTCCAGAAGTTGTTGCTGACTCCATGGTCCTGGTCCTTCTGACCAGCCCCCAGATGCCCCCATGGCCTGGGGTGCGGATCCATCTGTTTCCGAGACCCCGAACTGGCTAGTTCGAGGCGCAGTAACTGGAAGGAGGATTCTAAGGTGTTCCGGTGCCATCTCGGGTGTGGAGAGGCCCAGCAATTCTACATACAACCAGGGGAGGACTCTTCGGAAGAGGGCCACGCACAAGGCTGGCTGCTCGGTAAGAGCCTGGAAGCTGAGCTGTAAGGACACTAACTGAATCTGCATTTCTTACGGTATCGCCGGACCGGCTGAAAGATTCTGGTACAGTAAGAAAAGTTCCTACCTTTACCTTCTGGTTACAACTAAGTTTTCAACCAAGTCTGTGTGAGAGACTTTGCAAAGCTAGAATTACTTGTTGGCTGCTAGATCCAAGCTCAAGGATTTATCCAGCAATTAAAGAATCCAGTTGCGAGTGGCTATTCCCTGGATTATGTACAGAGAGAGACTTTTATTGAAGTCAGCAGTTCCTAGCCCCTGAGCTAAACTTCATGCTTATACTCTCTATTCCCAACTTAGAGACTGAGTTTGTTCAACTGTTTTAAGCAAATATAAATCCTAAAAAGGAATTCAGGTGTCGGTCTCTACAGTTACTGGGTCATCAACCCTAGGAACCCCTAGACAAGGACGAGTACGAGCTGGAGGAGGTAACGGTAAGCCCAGAAAAATTCAGCCGCTCTTTCGGGGGCAGTGCTATATATATATACAGTGGTGTGAAAAAGTGTTTGCCCCCTTCCTCATTTCCTGTTCCTTTGCATGTTTGTCACACTTAAGTGTTTCGGAACATCAAACCAATTTAAACAATAGTCAAGGACAACACAAGTAAACACAAAATGCAATTTGTAAATGAAGGTGTTTATTATTAAAGGTGAAAAAAAATCCAAACCATCATGGCCCTGTGTGAAAAAGTGATTGCCCCCCTTGTTAAAACATACTATAACTGTGGTTGTCCACACCTGAGTTCAATTTCTCTAGCCACACCCAGGCCTGATTATTGCCACACCTGTTCACAATCAAGGCATCACTTAAATAGAAGCTGCTTGACACAGTAAGGTCCACCAGAAGATCCTTAAAAGCTACACATCATGCCGAGACCCAAAGAAATTCAGGAACAATTGAGAAAGAAAGTAATTGAGATCTATCAGTCTGGAAAGGGTTATAAAGCCATTTCCAAAGCTTTGGGAATCCAGCGAACCACAGTGAGAGCCATTATCCACAAATGGCGAAGACATGGAACAGTGGTGAACCTTCCCAGGAGTGGCCGGCCGCCCAAAATGACCCCAAGAGCGCAGCGACGACTCATCCAAGAGGTCACAAAAGACCCCACAACAACGTCCAAGGAACTGCAGGCCTCACTTGCCTCAGTTAAGGTCAGCGTTCATGCCTCCACCATCAGGAAAAGACTGGGCAAAAATGGCCTGCATGGCAGAGTTCCAAGGAGAAAACCACTGCTGAGCAAAAATAACATCAAAGCTCATCTCAATTTCTCCACAACACATCTTGATGATCCCCAAGACTTTTGGGACAACATTCTGTGGACCGATGAGACAAAAGTGGAACTCTTTGGAAGGTGTGTGTCCAAGTATATCTGGCGTAGAAGGAACACTGCATTTCAGAAAAAGAACATTATACCAACAGTAAAATATGGTGGTGGTAGTGTGATGGTCTGGGGCTGTTTTGCTGCTTCAGGACCTGGAAGACTTGCTGTGATAAAAGGAACTATGAATTCTGCTGTCTACCAAGAGATCCTGAAGGAGAATGTCCGACCATCTGTTCGTGTACTCAAGCTGAAACAAACTTGGGTTCTGCAGCAGGACAATGATCCTAAACACACCAGCAAGTCCACCACCGAATGGCTGAAGAAAAACAAAATGAAGACTTTGGAGTGGCCTAGCCAAAGTCCTGACCTGAATCCTATTGAGATGTTGTGGTATGACCTTAAAAAGGCCGTTCATGCTTGAAAACCCTCTAATGTAACTGAATTAGGACAATTCTGCAAAGATGAGTGGGCCAAAATTCCTCCAGGACGCTGTAAAAGCCTCATTGCACGTTATCGCAAACGCTTGGTTGCAGTTGTTGCTGCTAAGGGTGGCCCAACCAGTTATTAGGTTTAGGGGGCAATCACTTTTTCACACAGGGCCATGATGGTTTGGATTTTTTTTCACCTTTAATAATAAACACCTTCATTTACAAATTGCATTTTGTGTTTACTTGTGTTGTCCTTGACTATTGTTTAAATTGGTTTGATGTTCCGAAACACTTAAGTGTGACAAACATGCAAAGGAACAGGAAATGAGGAAGGGGGCAAACACTTTTTCACACCACTGTATATATATATATATATATATATATATATATATATATATATATATATATACACACACACAATCATGGCCAAAAATATTGGCACCCCTGCTTTTCTGTCAGATAACCCACCAATGCAATTACAATTACAAATGTCTATGCCTTCTCATATTTAATTCTTTTGTTTGTATTGGTATGACACAAAAAAAAAGTGGAGAAATAAAAAAGACAAATCTGACACCTTCCACACAAAGCTCCAAAAATTTACTGGAGAAAATTATTAGCACCTTCTCAAAATTTCAAGAAATAATTGCATTCAAAGTTTGTGATGCTCCTGTAATTTGTAATTAGGCTCACCTGTATCAATTAACAGGTGCTGATAATATAGAAGTCACAAAATGTAGAGTATTGCCTCAATCTAGTTTAATCTGGAAGTAAAGACGGGTACCATCATACTTTGTAGTAGGATATTGGAAAAGAGGGTGCCTGAGGCTGCTCCAATCATGCCCCCCGGCACTATAGAAGTTGAGGACTATCTCAGTACCCAAGAATTAGGCCAAAGTAAGAATAAAACAACAGTTTATTAAGAACAAAACATGATTAAAAACACTTTGTACATTCGTACACGATTGGTTATTTATAGTCGTTCATAATTGGTACAGGTGGTTCACAAAAAGCAAATAGACCCCACAGGTAATGTGCGGAGCTGAGATGTATATCCTGACGTGATCCTCAGGAATATAGAAATCACACCGGCAACCAGTTAAAATGGTGAAAAAAATGATAAAGGGCAGCAAAGAATTGTCTGAGGATTTGAGAACACAAATTGTGAAAAAGCATGGACAATCTCAAGGTTACAAGTCCATCCAAAATCTCCAGAGATCTTAATGTTCCTGTGTCCACATTGTCAAGAAGGTTACAGCCCATGGGACTGTAGTTAATCTCCCCGGACATGGACGAAAGGGAAAAATTGATCAAAGAGTTTTCCCAAAACTTACCTGAGGAAGACAAATCCTTTTGGGGAAAATGTGCTGCGGACAGACTAAACAAAATGACAGCTTTTTGGTAAAGCCCATCATTCTACTGTTTTCAGAAAAAAGAAATGAGGCTTTTAAAGAAAAGAATACAGTCCCTACAGTCAAACATGGTGGATGTACACTGATGTTTTGGGGTTCCTTTGCTTCAGGCACTGGATGTCTTGACTGTGTGCATGGCATTATGAAATCTGAAGACTACCAAAGAATTCTGGGGTGCAATGTAGGGCCCAGTGTCAGAAAGCTGGGTCTCCGTCAGAGGTTATGGGTCTTACAGCAGGACAATGACCCAAAGCACACGTCAAAAAGCGCTGGAGAGTACTGAACTGGCCAGCAATGAGTCCAAATCCAATTTCCATGGAGCACCTGTGGACAGATCTCAAAACAGCACCTCTCAACCCTGCACTCTGTACACAGCGCACCTCTCAACCCTGCACTCCATACACAGTGCACCCCCTCAACCCTGAACGCCATACACAGCGCACCCCCCCAACCCTTCACTCTGTACACAGCGCACCTTTCAACCTGCACTCCTTACACAGCGCACCTCTCAACCCTGCATTCCGTACAAAGTGCACCCCTCAACCTTGCACTCCATACACAGCGCACCCTTCAACCCTCATTGCTAATAACTAGTTCTATAATTGGTGGGTTCCGTCACCTCTGCAGTCTGTGGTGTGCAGGCAGTAAGATGATGTGCTGTAACCTTAAGCAACCAATCAGTGAGCTGTAAAGATGTGCAGTAACCTTCAACAACCAATTAGTGAACAATAATAATCTCCTGTAATCTCTAGCAACCAATCAGTGAGCAATAATAATTTCCGGTAACCTCTAGCAACCAATCAGTTTGTTAGTAATGATGTGCAGTAACCTCTAGCAACCAATGTGTAAGCCATAATTATGTGCAGTAACGTCACAGCACACTTCCTGAACCCTGCACTCCATACACAGAGCACCCCCTCAACCCTGCACTCCATACACAGTGCACCCCCTCAACCCTGCACTCTGTACACAGCGCACCCCCTCAACCCTGCACTCCGTACACAGCGCACCCCCTCAACCGTGCACTCCATACACAACGCACCGCCTCAAACCTGCACTCCATACACAGGGCACCCCCTCAACCCTGCACTCCGTACACAGCACACCTCTGAACCATGCATTCCATACAAAGCGCACCCCTCAACCCTGCACTCCATAGTATCCATACACAGCGCACCCCTCAACCCTCATTGCTCATAACTAATTCTAGATTTTTTTGTCTATTGGTGGGTCTCGTCACCTCCACAGTCTGTGGTGTGCAGGCAGTGAGATGATGTGCTGTAACCTTAAGCAACCAAATCAGTGAGCTGTAATGATGTGCTGTAACCTCTAGCAACCAATTAGGGAGCATTAATAATGTGCAGTAACCTCTAGCAACCAGTGAGTGGTAATGACATGCAGGACCCCTCAGCAACCAATCAGTGAACAGTAATGATCTGCTGTAATCTCTAACAACCAATCAGTGAGCAATAATAATGTGTGAAGTGGACAGTGTAGGAATCAGGTAGTGTAGTGGTCAGTATAGGAATCAGGTGGGTAAGTGTAGTGGTCAGTGTAGTGGTCAGGTAGGTCAGTGTAGTGGACAGTGTAGAAATCAGGTAGGTGAGTGTAGGAATCAGGTAGGCTAGTATAGTGGTCAGATAGGTCAGTGTAGTGGTCAATATAGGAATCAGGTAGGTCAGTATAGTTTTAGGAGGTAGATGTACTGACGTCATTGCGCTTCTCTCAGCGATAGGTGTTCGCTTGTTTGGCCGGCCGTTTTTACACCATGTTCGTTTTATCTTCACGCATGTAAGTGCAACATTTTTTAAACATTAAACATATTGTATTTCAGCCTACACTATGGAGATCTTCTTTTTTTTTTTGGGCAATATACCTCATAATCCGCGGCTGCCGATTCATCCTTGAGCCATATTTAAGTTGTGTCCAGGTTTCTCCCTTTATGGTGGTGTGATCCAATTCCGCATTGTACAACCCCTGCTGGGTCTAATTGCAGGCTTAATCTAGCTTGCCTCTGGTAAGCGCGACATATATGTGGTGGCGGTGCACTTTAGTTATAAGGTGGTCTGACTCAGCACTCGTTTGTACGTCGATTTGGATTACTGGTTTATCATTCATCTAAGAACCTTCCCTTTCACCTTGGACTTTTCTTTGGATTGGATTGTGTTCTATCAACTTTGAATATTTATTTTACTTTGGACACTTTATTCATCATTGAATTGTGTGTATTTTCACTTCACATATTAGGTCATTGATAATTGATTTATATCACAATTAATTCATTTATTTTTAGGTAGCGCTGCTGTTCTTATTGTAGGTCAGTATAGTGGTCAGTGTAGGAATCAGGTAGGTTAGTATAGTGGTCAGGTAGGTCAGTTTAGGAATCACATACAGGGTGTACAAATTATTAGCTTTACTGATGGTTTTATATACATTTACATGCAATTATGTTTTTTTTTATCTTTGTATTAAACAAATAAATATATTAAATTACCTTTAGACAGTTTAGGAATAAGGTAGGTTAGTGTAGTGGTCAGCGTAGGAATCAGGTAGGCTAGTATAGTGGTCAGGTAGGTCAGTTTAGGAATCACGTACGGGGTGTACAAATTATTAGCTTTACTGATCTTTTTATATACATTTTTATGCAATTATGTTTTTTTATCTTTGTATTAAATAAATATATTCAATTACCTTTATACAGTTTGGGAATCAGGTAGGTTAGTGTAGTGGTCAGGTAGGTCAGTTTAGGAATCAAGTACGGGGTGTACAAATTATTAGCTTTACTGATCTTTTTGTATAAATTTTTATGCAATTATGTTTTTTTATCTATGTATTAAATAAATAAATATATTCAATTACCTTTAGACAGTTTAGGAATCAGGTAGGTTAGTGTAGTGGTCAGCGTAGGAATCAGGTAGGTTAGTGTAGTGGTCAGCGTAGGAATCAGGTAGGTAAGTATAGTGGTCAGGTAGGTCAGTTTAGGAATCACGTACGGGGTGTACAAATTATTAGCTTTACTGATCTTTTTATATACATTTATATGCAATTATGTTTTTTATCTTTGTATTAAATAAATATATTCAATTACCTTTAGACAGTTTAGGAATCAGGTAGGTTAGTGTAGTGGTCAGAGTAGGAATCAGGTTGGTCAGTGTAGGAATCAGGTAGGTTAGTATAGTGGTCGGGTAGGTCAGTTTAGGAATAAGGTAGGTTAGTGTAGTGGTCAGTGTAGGAATCAGGTAGGTTAGTATAGTGGTCAGGTAGGTCAGTTTAGGAATCACATACAGGGTGTACAAATTATTAGCTTTACTGATCTTTTTATATACATTTATATGCAATTATGTTTTTTATCTTTGTATTAAATAAATAAATATATTCAATTACCTTTAGACAGTTTAGGAATCAGGTAGGTTAGTATAGTGGTCAGGTAGGTCCGTTTAGGAATCAGGTAGGTTAGTATAGTGGTCAGGTAGGCCAGTTTAGTAAATCACGTACGGGGTGTACAAATTATTAGCTTTACTGATCTTTTAATATACATTTATATGCAATTATGTTTTTTATCTTTGTATTAAATAAATAAATATATTCAATTACCTTTAGACAGTTTAGGAATCAGGTAGGTTAGTGTAGTGGTCAGTGTAGGAATCAGGTAGGTTAGTATTGTGGTCAGGTAGGTCAGTTTAGGAATCACGCACGGGGTGTACAATTTATTAGCTTTAATGAGCTTTTTATATACATTTATATGCAATTATGTTTTTTATCAAATAAATAAATATATTCAATTACCTTTAGACAGTTTGGGAATCAGGTAGGTTAGTGTAGTGGTCAGTGTAGGAATTAGGTAGGTTAGTATAGTGGTCAGGAAGGTCAGTTTAGGAATCAGGTAGGTTAGTGTAGTGGTCAGTGTAGGAATCAGGTTGTTGCCGGGAGTACGACAACAGACGTACTCCCGGCAAAACAGATCTGAAGCAGTTAAAAAAAAAATCTTTTAGCTGTGTTTCTTAGCCAATTAAATATTCAGGGATATTGAAAATGGTAGTGACATAAACACATACTCAGGTTGAACTGGAGGGACTGGTGTCTTTATTCAACCTCACCAACTGTGTAATTATAGTCGTGGATGCGGGGGTTATTGGTTATCCCCCTGTGCTTGGAGATTGCCTTTGCCATATAGAATAATATAGACTACCTAGAAAGCCACGAGAAGGTTTTGTACACGTGGCAAACAAAAGCGCGCGCCGTGTGTCTGGAATTTAGGGCAGATTCAGACTAAATGGTTTGAGCGGGACCGGACTGAGTTACTCGGGGGATATTTCATGGTATCTGCGCCGTGTTTTGCTAACATCCTTTGAGAAGCCTTCAGGGGCCTTTTTCAGGAGTCAGGACCTCAGTGTAATATACAAGTTGTGATTGTGATATTTCCCTGGATGACTGTACTTTACTGTTCCGAGGTCGGAGGTCAGCAAAGGTTCGGTAGTTGCAGCAATGCTGCCTGTCATCATTAATAAGTACAAAGAACTTGCTTTAAAAGCCGCCTTATAAAACTTTAAAGGGATTTGGAAGCTTAAGTGAACTTCCCAACGTCTTCAGGGGCCGAGTGCATTTGGGTTGTCTACTTATATTAATTTCACAGAGTTTAAAGGGTCAAGCAATGCACTTGGCAATGATTACTAATGCATGAAACACCGAATTTCATGCTGTTTGATTTTTTTTTTTGTTTGTGTTTAAACGAATGCAAAAGGGAAAGAGTTGTTTGCAGGTCATTCTGGTGACAGAGGGGTTAACAAATGTATCTGTCACCGAGTGCCGGTGAAATGATGTATCATAGTGTGGAGAAATGGAGTCATGTGCTACAAAGGCAGCATAATACTGAATAGCAATAATAGAAAGGGCCACCGATGAACAAAAGAATACAAGCTATATAGAGATACATACGCTATATTACCAAAATGCACGTGCATCCCAGTCTTAGTCCGTAGGGTTCAATATTGAGTTGGCCCACCCTTTGCAGCTATAACATCTTCAACACTTCTGGGAAGGCTGTCCATAAGGTTTAGGAGGGTGTCTATGGAAATGTTTGACCATTCTTCTAAAAGCGGATTTGTTAGGTCAGGCGCTGATGTTGACGAGAAGGCTTGGCACACTTGAGTTCCTCCACCCCAAACTCGCTCATCCATGTCTTTATGGACCTTGCTTTGTGCACTGGTGCGCAGTCATTTTAGAACAGGAAGGGGCCGTCCCCAAACTGTTCCCACAAAGTTGGTAGCACGAAATTGTCCAAAATGTCTTGGCATGGTGACTCCTTAATGCCCTGTACACACGGTCGGAAATTCCAACGGGAAAAGTCCGATTGGATTATGTTGTCGGAGAATCCGATCGTGTGTGGGCTCTAGCGGACTTTTTCTGTCGGAAAAAATTTGAGAGCAGGACCTTAAATTTTCCGACAATAAAATCCGATCGGACTTTTTACGATCGTGTGTATAGAATTCCGACGCACAAAATAAATGCTAAGAATAAATTTGGGGACGAAAGCTATTGGCTACTGGTCTCTACGTAGTCCCGTCGTACATTTCGTACGTCACCTCGTTCGTAACGATCGGATTTTCCGACAACTTTGTCCGACCATGTGTGTGCAACACAAGTTTCGGACAAAATCCGTTGGAAGGAATCCGATGGGTTTTGTGGTCGGAATGTCCGACCGTGTGTATGGGGCATAAGAGTTCCCTTCACTGGAATTAAGAGGCCAAGCCCAACCCCTGAAAATCAACCCCACACAATAATTCCCCCCTCCACCAAATGATTTGGACCAGTGCACAAAGCAAGGTCCATAAAAACATGGATGACAGAATTTTAGGTGGAGATACTTGACTGTCCTGTACCTCATCCCTATAGAACATCTTTGAGATCAATTATGCCACGTACACAAGGTGTTGTCGGAAAATCCGACCGTGTGTGGGCTCCATAGGACTTTTTCCGTCGGAATTTCCGACTGAAAAAATTTGAGACCCTGCTCTCAAATTTTCCGGCAACAAAATCCGATCAGACTTTTTCCGATCGTGTATAGAGAATTCTGACGGACAAAGTGCCACCCATGCTCAGATCAAATTACGAGACCAAAGCTATTGGCTACTAGCCTCTACGTAGTTACGTCGTACACAACGAACGTCACCACGGTCAGAATGATCAGATTTTCCGACAACTTTGTCCGACCGTGTGTATGCAACACCAGTGTCGGACAAAATCCGTCGGAAAAAATCAGACGGATTTTGTAGTCAGAATTTCCGACCGTGTGTACGGGGCATTAGAGTGGAGATTGTGTGCCAGGCCTTCTCATCCAACATCGGTGCCTGACGTCACAATTGTGCTTCTGGAAGAATGGTCAAACGTTCCCATAGACACTCCTAAACCTTGTGGACGGCCTTCCCAGAAGAGGTGAAGCTGTTATAGCTGCAAAGAGAGTCAACTTATTATTGAACCCTGCGGACGAAGACTGGGATATCATTAAAGTTCATGTGCGTGTAAAGGCAGGCGTCCCAATACTTTTTGTAATATAGTGTATACGTAGGTGGAAGAAGCCTTATATACAGCCCTGGCCAAAAGTTTGGAGAATGACACAAATATAAATTTTCACAAAATCTGGTGCTTTAGTGTTTTTAGATCTTTTTGTCAGATGTTACTAATGGTATACTGAAGTATAATGACAAGCATTTCATAGGTGTCAAAGAGGAAGTAAAGCCTCTTAAAAAAAAAAAAAAAAAGACACCCTGCAAGGCAAAGGCATAATGAGCTAGTATGCATAGCATACTAGCTCATTATGAAAGACTTACCTGAAAACGAAGCCCACGAAGCGGTCCTTATCCACGATCTTCTGCGCCGCCATCCAGGGCCGGGAGTGACTTCCGGGTCTCGCCGCTCCAGCGATGTGATTCGCTGGAGCGGCAATGACGTCATTCCCGCGCATGCGCAGGAAAGCGGCATATCGCTGTGAACCCGGCATGCGCAGTGCGCCTGCGCGCCGCTGTCTACGGCGCATGCACCGTAGACAGCAATGCCTTTTCATTTCTAAATATCTCCTAAACCATGTAGGTTTAGGAGATATTTATTGGACCTACAGGTAAGCCTTAATCTAGGCTTACCTGTAGGCCAAAGTGCTTTGGAAGGGTTTACTTCCACTTTAAAGGCTTTTATTGACAATTACAACAAGTTTATGCAGAGTCAATATTTGCAGTGTTGACCCTTCTTTTTCAAGACCTCTGCCATTCGCCCTGGCATGCGGGTTATCAACTTTTGGGCCACATCCTGACTGATAGCAGCTCATTCTTGCATAATAAATGCTGGGAGTTCGTTAGGATTTATGGGTTCTTTGTTCACCCGCGTCTTGAGGATTGACCACAAGTTCTCAATGGGATTAGGGTCTGGGGAGTTTCCTGGCCATGGATCCAAAATTTCAATGTTTTGTTCCCCAAACCACTTAACTATCACTTTTGCCTTATGGCAAGGTCCATCATGCTGGAAAAGGTATTTTCCAGGTTCCTCACCAAACTGTCCTTGGATGGTTGGTAGAAGTTGCTCTCGTTGGATGTTTTTGTACCATTCTTTATTCATGGCTGTGTTCTTAGGCAAAATTGTGAGTGAGCCCCCCACTCCCTTGGCTGAGAAGCAACCCCACACATGAATGGTCTCAGGAGGCTTTACTGTTGGCATGGCACAGGACTGATGGTAGCGCTCACCTTTTCTTCTTCGGACAAGGATCGGGAAGGGGATTCATAAAAGAAAATTACTTTTCCCCAGTCCTCAGCAGTCCAATCCCTGTACATTTTGCAGAATATCAGTCTGCCTCTGATGTTTTTCCTGAAGAAAAGTGGCTTCTTTGCCGCCCTTCTTGACACCAGGCCATCCTCCAGAAGTCTTCTCCTCACTGTGCGTGCCGATGTGCTCACACCTGTCTGCAGCCATTCCTGAGCAAGCTCTGCGCTGGTGGTGCCCCGATCCCACAGCTGAATCAACTGTAGGAGATGGTCCTGGAGCTTGCTGGACTTTCTTGGGTACCCTGAAGCCTTCTTCACAAATGCAGCGGAAATTATTTTTATGGGATTAACCGCTTAAGGACCGCCTCACGCCGATATACATCGGCAGAGCTCCGTGACCGCGGCCGCGCTACCAGCGGACCCGATCGCCGCCGGTGTCCCGCGATCGGGTCACAGAGCTGAAGAACGGGGAGAGGTCTGTGTAAACAAACCTCTCCCCGCGCTTCCTAGTGAGGCTGTCACTGATCGGCTGTTCCCTGTCATCAGGAAAGCCGATCAGTGATGTCAGATGCAAAGCCACGCCCCCCTACAGTAAAAACAAAAACACACACACATACACTTAACCTCTCCCCGCCCCCTAGTGGTTAACTCCTTCACTGCCAGTGTCATTTACATAGGAATCAGTGCATTTAAATAGCACTGATTTCTGTATAAATGACAATGGTCCCAAAAATGTGTCAAAAATGTCTGATGTGTCCGCCATAATGTCGCAGTCACAATAAAAATCGCTGATCACCGCCATTACTAGTAAAAAATATTAATAAAAATGCTATAAAACTATCCCCAATTTTGTAAATGCTATAACTTTTGCCTAATCCAATCAATAATCGCTAATTGCAATTTTTTTTTACCAAAAATATGTAGAAGAATACGTATCGGCCTAAGCTGAGGAAAAAAAATGTTTTTTTATATATTTTCTGGGGATATTTATTATAGCAAAAAAGTAAAAAATATTGAATTTTTTTAAAAATTGTCGCTCTATTTTTGTTTATAGCGCAAAAAATAAAAACCGCAGGGGCGATCAAATACCACCAAAAGAAAGCTCTATTTGTGGGAAAAAAAGCACGCCAATTTTGTTTGGGAGCCACGTCGCACGACCGCGCAATTGTCAGTTTAAGCGACGCAGTGCCGAATCGCAAGAAGTGCTCTGGTCTTTGGCCAGGTTCTGCACACACTTCATTTAGTAAATCTCTTTGCCTTCCAAATCAGGCAAAGAGTACTAAATTAAGTTTTTTTTTTTTTTTTTTTTTTCACTTACCTTGTAATTGCTGCTCTAGCTCTTCGGGGGTGGGCGGGGTCTGTGCAGCGATCCCATCATGCCGCACTGTCTCCTGGGATCTGGTGTGTGATTTACGGGCCTCCTGCCAAAATCTCGCGAGATTTACGGGTCTCCTGCCGAAATCTCGCAAGATTAACGGGCCTCCTGCCGAAATTTTGGCGGATGTGGCCGAAATCTCGTGAGATTTCAGCGAATGTGAGGCATGCTGGTTCCCATAACGAAAGGGGACAAGGAAGTAAATGCTTGTGGGTTTCAAATGCCCACAAACAAAATGACATTGCTGCTGGTATATATTTTAAAATTTCAGAATTTTAAGAATTACGGACACGGACAACGGAAGGACACCAAAAATGTGAGTGCATTGAAATAATAAAAATTATTTTAACATTACAAGAAAAAAATTAAATAAAATAGTGTGTGCAGAACCGCTTGAACGTTCTCGGAACGACTGAAATGACTTTCAATCTTAAAAAGACAAAAAAAGTGCTAATGTAGCATTTTTATTTAATTCTTCCAAAATTTTCTGTTTTTTTCCCCAAATGTTTTTTTTCCGAGCTTCAAAATTTCCGGAAATTTTACATCTCTACTCGGGTCTGAGTGCGGCTGAATGTAAGTGTATTTCTTTACTTTCTATTAATAAATAATACAAACGGAAAGCATTAGATCGCTTCCTTCTGCTTTATTTATATGGTTGAATATCATATTGAGTGCGGATTCGAAGGACGGTGTCCAGAGTGGGGATCTTTCTGCCTGGTGATCTGTTTATTGCTATGTGACCTGTTTCAGGTCGAATTGATGAGGCCGTCTTTTCCTGTGGTGGAGGGATCACTGTCACTGGATTTATTTTTATCAGTGTGCGTTTTTCACCGCACCCATTGGAGATTTGTGCTGTTGTCACATGCACTTATTGGGACTCTCAGATATATATATTTATTTGAAAATCTATTATGCACATTTATGAATTGCGCAGCACTGTTGTATTTTAAGTGTGTAGGTACCGTATATACTCGAGTATAAGCCGACATAAATATAAGCCGAGGTACCTAATTTTATTACAAAAAACTGGGAAAACGTATTGACTCGAGTATAAGCCTAGGGTGAGAAATGCACAGCTACTGTAAGTGGAAAAGAGGGTCAACACTGCCCATGTGCATGCCTCACTGTGCCCAGGGCTGGTGCAAGGATTTTTTACACCCTAGGCGAAACCTCATTTTGCCACCCCCCCCCCCCCTCCTGGCTGACTCCGCCCCCTTTTCCCTGCCCATGTAAATCCCACCTTTTCAATAAAGCGCCCATCAAATGCAGCCTCACCAGCGGCCATCAAACGCAGCCTCACCAGCACCCATCAAATGCAGCCTCATCAACGCCCATCAAATGCAGCCTCACCAACGCCCATCAAATGCAGCCTCACCAATGCCCATCAAATGCAGCCTCATCAGCGCCCATCAAATGCAGCCTCATCAGCGCCCATCAAATGCAGCCTCACCAGCGTCCATCAAATGCATCCCCACCAGCGCCCATCAAATGCATCCCCACCAGCGCCCATCAAATGTAGCCTCACCAGCGCCCATCAAATGTAGCCTCACCAGCGTCCATCAAATGTAGCCTCACCAACGCCCATCAAATGTAGCCTCACCAACGCCCATCAAATGTAGCCTCACCAGCGCCCATCAAATGCAGCCCCACCAGCGCCCATCAAATGCAGCCTACCAGCGCCCTTCAATGCAGCCTACCAGTGCCCATCAATGAATGTTTGCTTGCTGCGGGAGTCGGGACACAGACACAGTCCTCCACCACTGCTGCGCCTCTGACACTATGTGTGAATGGAGCGGCGGCTGCCTCCTGATGCTGAGACATAGTTGCTTGATGCAGAGAGAAGAGAGTAGGAAAACCAGTGGCCGGGCGCCCTAGGCGGCCGCCTAGTTTGCCTAGTGGTAGCACCGGCCCTGACTGTGCCCATTTGCAGCCATAGGCCATCTTTTCCTGTGGTGGAGGGATCACTGTCACTGGATTTATTTTTTATCAGTGAGTGTTTTTCACCGAAACCATTGGAGATTTGTGCTGTTGTCACATGCACTTATTGGGACTCTCCGATATATATATTTATTTGAAAATCTATCATGGACATTTATGAATTGCGCAGCACTGTTGTATTTTAAATAGAAACTCAGATGGCCACCACATACAGACATTCACCCCTCCTAAGTATCATTAACCAATTGCCGACCGGCTCCTGTACATTTACGTCGGCAGAATGGCACGGCTGGGTAAAGTAACGTACCTGCACATTACTTTGAATTTCCCACCTTCCGCGAGCTCCGTGACTGTGCCCGCGGGACCCGCGGACTCGATGTCTGCCGGGTGCCCACAATCGTGTCATGGAGCTGAGGAACGGGGAGATGCCAGTGTAAACACAGCATCTCCCCGTTCTGCCTAGTGACAGGACACTAATCGTCTGCTCCCTGTCATCGGGAGCAGCGATCTGTGTCGTGTCACTGCTAGCCCACCCCCCCACAGTTAGAATCACTCCCTAGGACACACTTAACCCTTACAGCGCCACCTAGTGGTTAACCCCTTCACTGCCAGTCACATTTACACAGTAATCAATGCATTTTTATAGCATTGATTGCTGTATTAACCACTTCAGCCCCGGACCAATTTGCAGCCAAAGGACCAGGCCCCTTTTTGCGATTCGGCACTGCGTCGCTTTAACTGACAATTGCGCGGTCGTGCGACGTGGCTCCCATACAAAATTGGCGTCCTTTTTTTTTCCACAAATAGAGCTTTCTTTTGGTGGTATTTGATCGCCCCTGCGTTTTTTTTTTTTTTTTTTTGCGCTTTAAACAAAAATAGAGCGACAATTTTGAACAAAAATGCAATATTTTTTACTTTTTGCTATAATAAATATCCCCAAAAAATATATAAAAAAACATATTTTTTCCTCAGTTTAGGCCGATACGTATTCTTCTACATATTTTTGGTAAAAAAAAAAAAAAAAAAAAAAATCGCAATTAGTGATTATTGATTTGTTTGCGCAAAAGTTATAGCGTTTACAAAATAGGGCATAGTTTTATAGCATTTTTATTAATATTTTTTTTTTTTACTAGTAATGGCGGCGATCAGCAATTTTTATTGTGACTGCGACATTATGGCGGACACATCGGACATTTTTGACACATTTTTGCTATTTAAATGCACTGATTCCTGTGTAAATGACACTGGCAGTGAAGGAGTTAACCAATAGGGGGCGGGGAGGGGCTAAGTGTGACGTGTTGTGTTTTTTTTTACAGTAGGGGGGCGTGGCTGTACGTCTGACGTCATTGATCGGCTTTCCCGATGAAAGGGAACAGCCGATCAATGACAGGCAGTGTAGGAAGCGCGGGGAGAGGTTTGTTTACACAGACCTCTCCCCGTTCTTCAGCTCTGTGACCCGATCGCGGGACACCAGCGGCGATCGGGTCCGCTGGTCCTGCAGCCGTGGTCACGGAGCTCCCGACCGGGTCGCGAGCGCGCCGCTGGCGGCGCACGCGACCCCACGGCTGGGCAATTAAAGGGCACGTATATATACGTGCTTTTGCCTAGCCGTGCCATTCTGCCGATCTACAGGCGGCGGTCGGGAAGCGGTTAATGACAATGGTCCCAAAAATGTGTAAAAATTGTCCGATGTGTCCGCCATAATGTCGCAGTTACGATAAAAATCGCTGATCGCCACCATTACTAGTAAAAAAAAAAATTATTAATAAAAATGCCATATAACTATCGCCTATTTGTAGACGCTATAACTTTTGTGCAAACCAATCAATAAACGCTTATTGCAATTTTGTTTTTACCAAAAATATGTCGAAGAATATGTATCGGCCTAAACTGAGGGAAAAAAAAAAAAAACGTTTTTTTATATATTTTTGGGGGATATTTATTATAGCAAAAAGTAAAAAAATAATGCATTTTTTTTTTCAAAACTGTCGCTCTTTTTTTGTTTATAGCGCAAAAAATAAAAACCGCAGAGGCGATCAAATACCACCAAAAGAAAGCACTATTTGTGGGGAAAAAAGGACGTCAATTTTGTTTGGGAGCCACGTCGCACGACCGCGCAATTGTCAGTTAAATCGACACAGTGCAGGATTCGCAAAAAGTGCTCTGGTCTTTGGCCAGCCAAATGGTCCGGGGCTTAAGTGGTTAAAGAGGAAGTTAACCCATAGAAAAAAAATAAAATAAACCCCGCAAGGCAAAGGCATAATGAGCTAGTATGCATAGCATACTAGCTCATTATGAATAACTTACCTGAGAACGAACCCCCCGAAGCGGTCCTCCTTCTTCATCTTCACCGCTGCCATGTATCCCGGAGTGACTTCCGGGTCTCGCGGCTCCGGCGCTGTGATTGGCCAGAGCCGCGATGACGTCACTCCCGCGCATGCGCACGGGAGCCACCACTAGCGACATATCGCCAATTAGCACCTGCGTGCTCAGTGCGCCTGCGTGCCACTGTCTACCGCGCATGCGCCGTAGACAGCGGTGCCTGCCTTTTTGCAAATATCTCCTAAACCGTGTAGGTTTAGGAGATATTTCTTGGACCTACAGGTAAGCCTTATGCCGTGTACACACGGTCGGAATTCTCATTGGAAAAAGCTCTGATGGTTTTCCCGTCGGAATTCCGACGGAATTTTGCTCAAAATGTCTTGCCTACACACGGTCACACCAAATTCCTACGGTCAGTAACACAGCGGCATAAAACACGTTCGACAGCACTATAAAAAGGGAAGTTTAATGCTTTCGAGCATGCGTCGAATTGTTTCCGAGCATGCGTCGGAATTTTGCGTGTCGGAATTGCATACACACGATCGGAAAATCCGATAGAAAGGTTTTCCCTCTGAAAAAATTGAGAACAGGTTCTCGATCCAAAGTCCGTCGGAAATTCCGACAGAAAAAGACCGATGGGCATACACACGGTCGGAAAATCCGTTTGAAAAGCTCCCATCGGACTGTTTCCATCGGAAATTCCGACCGTGTGTATGCGGCATTAATCTAGGCTTACCTGTAGGTCAAAGTGGTCTGTAAGGGTTTACAACCACTTTAGATACTTATGAAATCCCTGGCAATAGCTATGTAGGTATGGACAATGATAATGTCAATGTATTAGACTTGGATTAAATGAATACCACATTTTAGTCGTATTTTATTCATCTCAATTGTTTTAGTTTTAGTTGTATTTTAGGCAAATAAAATAGTATTAATTTAGTCGACAAAATAATTTTAGTACGCCCTTAAATCCTCCACTTGTACTAAAGTACAAGCAACAAACTACAAGATCCTGACTAGGTGGTATTTCACACCCAGTCGGCTGCATAAGATCTTCCCTGAATCCTCAGAACTCTGTTGGAGGTGCCAGGGAGAAAAGGGGACGCTATTACACATGTTTTGGTCCTGCCCGCTGTTAACACCCTTTTGGACCGTGGTTCGTACCACGTCCCAAGAGTTCACAGAATTTCAGATTCCCGACGACCCAGCATTTTTCTTGCTACATCTATCCTCCTTATCTCCCAAGAGATATAAAAAATCCATACTGAGACATCTGACTAACGCTGCTAAAGCTTGCATACCACTCCTATGGAAGCAACAATGCCCACCAACCGCAGAAATGTGGCTGCGGAAGACATAAACAGAATGGAAGACCTCATATTGACCTCACAAGACAAACAAGAAACCTACAGAAAGATATGGGCATTATGGAACACTTTTATCCTCTCGGACGAAGGGAAAGCCCTCCTAGAGACATGAACCTAAACCTTGCCAGGTATATTAGATGTCATTGTGAACGGCCCGACACCAAGAGGCTGAGACTGGCGGTCTCTCCTCCCCCCCCCTCCCTTTCCCTCCTATCTATTTCTCTACACTGAACTTATTCCTTACTCTATCCTTTAAAACTACCTTTCTTATACTACAACCTTGCGGTCTATCAAAATAGCCTTCGGGTGGAGCATGATGTGAAGGACCTTCCCCTAGTTCAGAAACGAATAGTAATTTATACGCTCAGGTTATAATGGAAGGTTAAAAGGTTAACACAATGTACTGTTGATAGATATGAATCGAAACCGGGAGGCTGCGACCTTCACTGAAATTACGTGATTGTGAGTTCTGTTGGGGCCTTGGCCTCATTTTCTGTTTTTCTTGAAAAATTTTATAAAATTTTATATTTGAAAAAAAAAAAAAATTTTAGTAGACAAAATTAACACTGCTGGATACACTACATAGTTGGGATAATGCATTTTACGCATGTGTTTCGCTCCAGATGAGTTCCTCGAGTCTCCCTTTTCATAGACTCCTGGTGACACTGCGAGCGTTCTTGATGTTCCTAGGCTGGATTTTGTATTACAACCAGCAAAAACAACGGCAGGGAAACCTCAAACACAGGAAAATAAAGTACCACCTGTACAGTACTCATCGATATAATATTGTTACCCAAAAATACGTTCATGCTGGAAAGTCTTCTGTCTACTTCTTTAGAAGGAAAAAAAAGTAATTTTCAGAAAACAGCCTAAAACCAGAAGTGGCAGATCCAAGTGCTTACAGCCCATTCACAGAACTGCGGGCAGCATGGAGCGATTACATTATGGAGTGAATTACCCAGAGACAGCTGCCAGGTTTGCAGAGACAGTTTCAAGCATGGCGTAAATGGTCATAAATTGGTGAAATTATTGCACATGTATCCCGGGGGCAGTGGCAGCGACGCAAGGCTCAGCAAAACGGCTGCTTTGTGTACAGAGAGGATATTGTGGAGCAGGTTGATAAAACAGCCGTCATTAGAAGCAAATGTTTGTGGGAAGACTACGGATGGCGATCAGATGATTCTAATAGGAATGATGAAATCTAAACTCCGGAAGATCTCTTTGTGTTCTCACAGTGCACTACATAGCAGTTGCCGTCTGTATAAAAACAGTCCAAAAACACTTTCCGCTATAAAAGTTGAAAAATATTAACCCCTTCCCAATGGAGGTAAAACAAATCTTAATGCCTGAACACAGTTTTGCAACTTTGACACGTGTTAGTAAAAGTGTACATTTTTAGCTATCTGTTGTCCAACCACCCACAGTAACTACAGTGCCTTCAAAAAGTATTCATACCCCTTGACTTTTTCCATATTTTGTCATGTAACAACCAAAAACTTTGGTATTTAACCACATGCCGACCGGGCCATAGCCCAAAAGACAGCTACAGCGCGGACGGCTTATTCTGGGTGGACGTCCGTGGGACAACCTCCCAGAATAGCACTCCCTCGCGCCCCCTTGGACACGCACCCGGGAACATCCGTGACCACCGGGTCCGGGGCCCTCTCTGTACTGCTGTGGGCACTACAAATCCAGCCCAGAGCGCTGCTCAGTGCCAATACTCTGCCAATACGCTGCAATACTCTGCCATACTCTTCAATACTCTGCAATACTCGCAGAGTATTGGAGAGTATTGGAGAGTATTGGAGAGTATGGCAGAGTATTGGAGAGTATGGCAGAGTATTGGCAATACTCGCTAATACTCGCTAATACTCTGCCATACTCTGCCATACTCTGCCATACTCTGCCATACTCTGCCATACTCTGCCATACTCTGCCATACTCTGCAATACTCTGCAATACTCTGCAAATACTCGCCAATAAATTTTAACAGAAGCAAAGAATTTTTTTCTTTTTTTTTTACCGACGTTTCAGTGTTTTTTGATTTATAGCGCAAAAAATAAAAAAACCAACAGTGATTAAATACCACCAAAAGAAAGTTCTGTTTGTATGAAAACAAGGACAAACATTTCATATGGGTACAGTGTTGCATGACTGTCATTCAAAGTGTGAGAGCACCGAAAGCTGAAAATTGGTCTGGTTAGGAAGGGGGTTTAAGTGCCCCGTGGTCAAGTGGTTAAACCATTCCATTGTAGCTTTGGCTGTATGTTTAGGGTCGTTGTCCTGCTGGAAGGTGAACCTCCGCCTCCGTCTCAAGTCTTTTGCCAACTCTAATGCCGCGTACACACAATTTGACTTTTCGACGGACTAGGTGCGGCGGACTATCCGACAGACTTTGCAGCGGAGGTCCGCCGGACTTTCAAACGAATGGACTTGCCCACACACTATCACTCCTAAAGTCCGACGGATTTGAACGTGATGACGTACGACCGGACTAGAATAAGGAAGTTCATAGCCAGTAGCCAATAGCTACCCTAGCGTCGGTTTTTGTCCGTCGGACTAGCACACAGAAGAGCGGATTTTTAGACCGGACTCGAATCCGTCAAAAAGATTTGAAACATGTTTTTTTTCTAGGCCCATCGGACTTTTGGGGAAAAAAAGTCAGCTGGAGCCCACACACGATCGAATTGTCCAACGGATTCCGGTCCGCCAGACCTAGTGCGTCAAAGTCTGCTCATGTGTAAGCGGCATAACAGGTTTTCTTCTAAGATTGCCCTGTATTTGGCTCCATCGATCTTCCCATCAACTCTTACCGGCTTCCCTGTCCCTGCTGAAGAAAAGCATCCCCACAACATGATGCTGCCACCACCATGTTTCACAGTGGGGATGGTGTGTTCAGGGTGATGTACAGTGTTAGTTTTCCACCACAATGAGCATTTTGCTTTTAGGCCAAAAAGTTAAATTTGTGCTTTGATTAATGCTCTCCTTGCCCGGCCTGTCAGTTTAGGTGGACGGCCATGTCTTGGTAGGTTTGCAGTTGTGCCATACTCTTTCTATTTTCGGATGATGGATTGATCAGAGCTCTGTGAGATGTTCAAAGCTTGGGATAATTTTTTTTATAACCTAACCCTGCTTTAAACTTCTACACAACTTTATCCCTGACCTGTCTGGTGTGTTCCTTGGTGTTCACTAAGGTTCTCTAATAAACCTCTGAGGTCTTCACAGAACAGCTGTATTTATACTGAGATTAAATTACACACAGGTGGACTCTTTTTGCTCATTAGGTGACCTATGAAGGTAATTGGTTCCACTAGATTTTCGTTAGGGGTATCTGAGTAAAGGGGGCTGAATACAAATGCACCCCACACTTTTCACATATTTATTTGTAAAAAGTGTTGAAAACCATTTATCATTTTCCTTCCACTTCACAATTATGTGCCACTTTGTGTTGGTCTATCACATAAAATCTCAATAAAATACATTTTATGTTTTTGGTTGTAACATGACACAATGTGGAAAACTTCAAGGGGTATGAATACTTTTCAAGGCACTGATTAGACACAACATGAATTTGGCAGCTAAATTTGAACCAATAATTGTTGGCTGAAATCAGCTGATCATCTGTGTCCAATCACACACAGAGTTATGTCTTTACAAAAACACAGAGCTCTGTGTACTATGAACAACGATCTGGCTGTTTCTTCTCCTTGAACAGCAGGGAGCAGTGGCGTTGCTATGGGGGTGCGGGGGGTGCGCCCCGCACCCGGGTGACACCTGCCGGAGGGGTGACACCAGTCCCACAGACAGCGGGTGACATTGCACGATTGCACACCGCGGCACCGGAGACACAAGGGCAGCACACCGCTCCTTCTGGTGACAGAGGCAACACCGGCCAGAGATCAGTCGGGCGACTCGTGAGAGGCAGGGATAATATAGGCAGTAAGGAAGGACTCGAGAAACCAGGAGGAGGCTGACCACCCGGGATAAAGGAAGAGACCGGAGTGAAGGAGCCAATGAGGGGACTGACTATTAAGTAATCTTTACAGTACGCAGCACTGAACACTCGATCCGGGCGCACACACACAGCACATGCCATTCCCTCAGATAAAGCCTAAAGCTGTGCTGTCTGTGCCCCCAGTGAGGATGATAGAGCCGGCTGTGTGCCTGGACAGGATGTGCAGGAAACAGCTGAAAGGAGCCGGGGAAAGAGGAGGAGAGGGGGGGGGGAGAGTCTCACCCCTCTCTCTGTCTCTCGCCCACAACCTCTCTCTTTTGCGCCCCCCTCTCCCACCCCACCCCCTCTGTCTCTCAACCCCTCTCTCACCCACCACCCCGTCTCTCTCTCTTAACCCCCCTCTCACTCTTTCTCCCCTCTCTCATCCCACTCTCTCTCACCCACACCACATCCCCTCTCTCTCTCTCACCCCAACCCCCTCTCTCACCCCAACCCCTCTCTCTCTCTCCCATCACCCCCTCTCTCAACCCTCCTCTCTCTCACCCCCTCTCTCTCTCTCTCTCTCTCTCTCTCTCTCTCTCTCAACCCTCCTCTCTCACCCGCCTCCCTCAACCCTCCTCTCTCACCCCCCTCTCTCTCCCCCATCACCCCCTCTCTCAACCCTCCTCTCTCACCCTCTCTCTCTCACCCACTCTCTCTCTCTCTCTCTCTCTCTCTCTCTCTCTCTCAACCCTCCTCTCTCACCCGCCTCCCTCAACCCTCCTCTCTCACCCCCCCTCTCTCTCTCTCTCTCCCCCCACCCCCTCTCGCAACCATCCTGTCTCTCATCCCCCCTCTCTGTCACCCCCACTTTCCTCTCTCTCACCATTCCACCCCCTCTTTCACCCACCTCTGACACTACTCACCCCCTCTCGCTGTCTCATTCACTCCACCCCCTCTCTCTCATCCCCCCTCTGTGGCACCCCCACCTTCCTCTCTCTCTAGCTCTCACCCCAACCCCCCCTTACACCCTTTCTGTCACCCTCACCCTCTTCTCTATCTCTCACCCCCACCCCCTCTCTCTACCACCCCCACCCCCTCTCTCTACCACCCCCACCCCCTCTCTCTACTACCCCCACTCCCTCTTTGTCACCCCTCACTCACCCCCACCCCCTCAACCCCTCTCACCCCATCGCCCTCTCTCCCCACTTTCTCTCTCTCAGATCCCGGCCTCTCTCCCCACTTTCTCTCTCTCAGATCCCGGCCTCTCTCCCCACTTTCTCTCTTTCTTTCTCTCCTACTTTCCCATCTACCCCATCTCTCTATGTCCTGTTCCTATCTCTCCTATCACTCCCCCCTTCTGTCTCTATCCCTCCAACCCCTCTTTCCCTCTTAGGGCAAATTCCCACTGAAACGGCATAAAATCGCAGAGCAGCCAGAGCAATTTGGCACTCCAGCCGCTCTGCATTTCAGGCTGCTAGGGGGCAGTGTCATGTACAATTCAGTGCGTAGTACTGCCCGCCCCCCCCCCCCTTTTTGGTACAACCTTTGTTTGAAGTATACAAAATGTACATTTCATTCTCCACAAAATCGAACAGCACGCTGTCATCTCAGCTTCTCAGGAAAAAAATGCATTCAGACAGAGAGAGAAAAGGGGAAGAAGGGAGCACAGATAGAAAACAGTAGGGTAAAAATATATTGGGAAGAGGTTATTGGGGGGGGGGGGGGTGACACCATGTTTTCTCGCACCAGGTGACACCAACCCTAGTGACGCCACTGGCAGGGAGAAAAAACAGACAGATAGTAACATAAAAGCAGCACACATTACACATTGTTAGGTGGCACACAGTTAACCCCTTGATCGCCCCTAGATGTTAACCCCTTCCAAGCCGGTGTCATTAATACAGTGTCAGTGTACATTATTATCACTGATCACTGCATTGGTGCCAGTGTCAGTTAGTGACCCTCTCAGATAGTGTCAGTTAGAGCCAGATTGTCCACCACCCTATTACAGTCCCACTAGAGGTCGCTGATCACCGCCATTAGTGGTATAGCGTCATAGCTGCGTAAATTCCAGTATATATATCATAGTTTGTAGGCACGATAGCTTTTGCACAAACCAATGAATATACACTTATTAGGATTTCTTTTAACCAAAGACATGTAGCAGAATACATTTTGGCCTAAATTTATGCAGAAATTTGATATATTTTTTATTTTTTTATTGAATATATTTTCTAACATAAATGAGAAAATATTAGTTTTTTTTTTCAAAACGTAGTTTTTTACTTTTATATAATAAAAAATAAAAAACCAAAGGTTTGCAGAGAAGGGCAACCAAACTGATAAGAGGCATTGAGGAGCTCAGCTATGGGGAAAAATTAGAGAAACTGAATTTATTCTTTCTTGAGGTGAGAAGAATAAGGGGGATATGATCAACATGTATAAAAAACATAAATGGTCCATATAGTGAACTTTGTGTTGAGGTATTCACTTTGAGATCACCACAGAGGACAAGGGGGCCCTCGTCTAGAGGAAAAGAGATTTAATCTCCAAATACGGAAAGGTTTCTTCACAGCAAGAGCTCTGAAAATGTGGAATAGACTCCCTCCAGAGGTGGTTCTGGCCAGCCCAGTACAGGGGGTCCCCGACTTACGAACGCCCGACCTACGAACATCCCCTACTTACGAACGGGATGCTGCGGGGACCCTCCGCCATTTTCCGCCGTCCTCCGGCCGTTCTGCGCATGCGCGGCCATACGGAGCCTCGGAAAATGCCGGAAATGTCCGTAATTTGCCACACATGCGCACAACGGCATTAGACGGAACATCGGAAATGTCCGGAATTGTCTGGAATTGTCGGTCTGCGCATGCACGGCCGACTTACGAACAATTCCGACTTAAGAACAGGCGGGCAGTCCCTAACGAGTTCGTAACTCGGGGACCCCCTGTATATTGTTTTAAGAAAGGCCTAGGTTCTTTCCTAGATGCACATAAAAACAAAAACTGGATACTAATATTTATAGGTAAAGTTGATCCGGGGAACATCTGATTGCCTCTTGGTGGATCAGGATGGAATTTTTGTCCCCTGCTGGAGCAAGTTGGACCATGCTTTATTGGGGTTTTTTGTCTTCCTCTGGATCAAATGTGAGCATAGGATTGTGTATATGGGATTGTATTTTTTTTTTTTTTTTTTTTTTTCCCTTTTATTGGTGGAACTAGATGGACTTTTTTCAACCAGACTAACTATGTAACCTACTTACTTACTGCTTGGGCTGCAGCATGTGCATAGTGTCATCCGGCCAGGAAACGTAAGTGAATCACACAGATTTTCTGAGAACAGGATGGACGTTGGGTGCTGGAAAAGTCATGGAGGCAAGCATGAGACCAGGTAACGAGGGAGCTTGATAGCAGGAGGTCTAATGCCCCGTACACACGGTCGGAAAATCCGACCACAAAATCCATCGGATTTTTTCCGACGGATTTAGTCCGACACTGGTGTTGCATACACGCGGTCGGACAAAGTTGTCGGAAAATCCGATCATCCTGAACGTGGTGGCGTTTGTTGCCTACGACGGGACTACGTAGAGGCTAGTAGCCAATAGCTTTGGTCTTGTAATGTGATCTGAGCATGCGTGGCACTTTGTCCGTCGGAATTCGCTACACACGATCGGAAAAAGTCCGATAGGACTTTGTTGTCGGAAAATTTGAGAGCAGGAGATAAAACTTTGTCCGTCGGAAAATCCGATGGAAAATGTCCGATGGAGCCTACACACGGTCGGAATTTCCGACAACATTGTCCGATAGGACATTTTCCGTCGGAAAATCCGACCGTGTGTATGGGGCTTAAGGGGGAGCAGAGGAGCAGAGTGGATGATTTGAGCAATATGTCGAGAAGAATAGTCTCCGAAGAAATAGAAGACCTCCAAGAAAGGGTTGATCATGTAGGGCCCAAGCGTTAGATACCCAGAGGGGAGGAAAGACACACACGGAGATCAGAGATAGCAAGGAAGTGTATTAATGTGAAAGTTACAACAGCACAGTAATAAAGTCTATGTGGCAGCAATGAACTGGCCAGCAATACTTACAGAGAACTGTGCACAATTGCAGAGAGCGATATCCTGATGCCCAGCAACATCTGGCAGAGGAGACGGCTAGAAGGCAGTAAAGCAACAAGGCACCCGTAGCAGAAAGGCTCCTACTGATGAACTGGTAAACAGTATCTATTTTGCCCCTAGTCCACTGGAACCTCTCCCTACGCTCTCTCTAACAGCGGGTTCCTGTCTCTGACCTAACCATACGTAAAAGTGTGCAAACTGCACTGAGCCAGTGCTTTTTTTAAGCATTGCAGTCCCTAAAGATGGCCGCGAAGGCCGTCTAGGGTTCAATCGGACAGTTGCTCACCTGATGACACCTACGAAAGTCTGAGAGGAACATAAGTTCCTCCTGTCCTCCACTCTCTCCACATGGTGGTTGCTGAGTAGCACCACCTGTGCAGGGAGGTCAAACTACATCTGCCTACAACCACACGTTTATGAACATTTGTTCTTACGTATGTAGCACCGGGCTCCTAACGAGCACGCGATATGTGTTTTTTTCTATTTAAACATCCTAAAACCGCAGTTTGGTTTTGGGCTTAATTATACCAAATTATGGTTTCAGTACCAGTCTAGCTGGATTGCACTGGGTTCTACTTGGCCACGGGTGTCGCTGTCACCTCTGGCAAGTGTGAGAACGCAGCTTGAGCTTGGCTAGGCGCCTTGAGTGCCAATCTCTCTGGGAACCAGCCCAGTGGGAGTGTTGTCTTGCTGTGCATTCTGGTAGAGGGTACTTAAGGTACTGACATCACGTGCTTCTGGGTTCCGGTCCAGAAGCCATCTTCTGTCTGTTTGGTCCTGGTCCTCCTGACCAGCCCCCGTGGCCCTCCTGGCCTGGGGTGCGGATCCATGCAATTTCGAGTCTCGGGGCTGGATAGCCCAAGGCGAAGCAACTGCAGGGACAGGCCTGAATGGATGTCAGGGCTGAATTATCCAAAAGTGGTCCGGTGCCGTCTCGGTTAGGAGAGACCCAGCAACTGGAGAAGCATCCAGGGGAGGACTCTTTTGGAGGAAGCCATGCGCTAAGGCTGGCTTTCAAGAAGAAGCCTGGAGGCTCAGTTGAAGGACACTAAATGGATCTACACTCATACAGTATCGCTGGACCGACTGCAAGATACTGGTACCGTATGATAGCTCTCTAAATGTATCTAGTCCCTCAGTTACAACCAAGTCTGTGGCAGAGACTTTATTCTCAAGTGTTCTACAACCAAGTCTGTGGCAGAGACGTTGTTCTATTTTAAACACTCTATTGGTTGCTAGGCCTAGTGAGAGGAGGTCTTTCCGGTAGCCGTGAGAATCCAGTTGTGAGTGGCTATTCTCTGGATTTCTACAGTGAGAGACTTTCTGTTTTGAGCAGTTCCAAGAGTACCTGAACTACCTACCTAAACCCCTCTATCCTTCATTGAGAGACTGTGTTTGTCTACTTTTTTTGCAAATAAAAATCCCAAAGCGTATCCAGTGTCAGTTTCTACAATTCTTGGGCCATCTACCTCGGGAAAACCCCAGACGCACACAAAGTCAAGAAGGTAACGGTAAGCCCAATAAAACCAGCAGCTCCTTCGGGGTTAGTGCTAAACATATACTGCTTTTTTTGTGTGTAACAGGCAGTATGTATACATTTCACGGTTTAAACTGTTGCTGCTGACACCGTCACATAGATAATAAGGTTTGTACATAAATATGTGAATGTGCATGTTCCAAACGCCATAATCAAGCTGTCAATGACAGCTACAGTCATAGAATATAAAATATGAAAATAAAACTTGTCTCCCACTGTCACGTACACTACACAGCCATAATCTAAAGCAACAGCATTTACTAAACATTTCTTTGTCATGAAAATTCTCTTATTGTTATCATTAAACTGAGAGATAAACCCCTGCATTGTGTCTGAGCTCACAGCTTTGATTCTTGGGTGCAAGAAAAAGGCTTTGGAACAGAACTCCAGAAATATATAAAAAAAAAAAAAAAACTCTCATTATGAATAGATCAATAGCAAACATTTTCCTGGAAAATAAAACCTTCGGTGAAAATTAGGCATGCAAATATAGGGACACATTAGTTTCATTTTTGATGTTATAAAAATAGTGAAAGCTAATTCTTTGCCCTTTACTATCCATGGTTTCCCAAAGCTGACAATACACAGATCAAAATTTGGCCACAAGGTTGTGCCCTCTTGTAGGTTATAAGTTCTATGCAGAATGAATATATAGTGGGTTGGACTAAAGAGGAGTCAAGGTGTGGAGTTGCCTCCCATGGGACTGGTCGGAGACCTATTATGAATTATGTAGTCTCGTAAGCATGAGGGATTCCTCAGCTGGGAAATACCTGTAGAGGTCATGGTACGCTAGTTGGGAATAGGGATGAGCCCGGTGTTCGATTCGAACCCATGTTCGAATCGAAAAATCAGGTGTTCGTCCGTTCGCCGAGTCCAGAACTCTGCGGGCCGTTCGCATCAAATTCGTGTGATACATATGGCCCACAATGCACTGCGCCAGTCGCAGTGCATTGCTGGCTGATGATTGGCCAAGCATGCACTGTGACCCCGCAGGCTTGACCAATCATAGCGCCAGCAGCGAGGAGAGCAATAATTGGCCACAGGCAGGATGCCTGTGGCCAATTATAGCTCAGGGGGTTTAGTACACGCCCCACACTATATAAGGCCACCGCGCCAGCGGCCTTGTGTAGTGTGTTCCGGCGTTGAGGGATAGAGGATTGATAGAGGATTGATAGGCAGGGACAGTGTGAACTTCTTACCAGTCATTTGCGTGTGGGGAAAGTGCAGGGAAAGAGCATTGATAGGCAGGGACAGTTGTTCTTGAATCTTTATTACCAGGCATTTGCAGGACTTAGTGTGTGTTCTGTGCCTCCAGTGCAGTATACACCTGTATCTACCCTTTAGTGGTGTTGTTCAGTGGTGTTGTTCTCTATAAATACAGCCATCTGCAGGAGTTAGTGTGTGCTGTGTGAGTCCAGCACAGCACAGTATAAACCTGCACCTGTATCTACCCTTTGTGCATATTTCCAGGACAAGACATGACATTAAAGCCACAAGCAGTTTTAAATGTTTTTTCCTTTACAAATGTCATTTTGTGCAGGGACAGTTCTAAACACGGGAAACACATGCCACTTCACAGGCATACTTTAGACACCCCCCAGGTACCATATTTAAAGGAATATTTCACTTTTTTTTTCACTTTATGCATAATTAAAATGACTGCTCCAGAAATAATGTCAGTTTTTAAAACTTCTTTTTGTATTGATACATGTCCCCTGGGGCAGGACCCGGGTCCCCAAACCTTTTTTAGGACAATAACATGCATATTATATGTTATAATTAGCACTTTAGATTTCGAACGTTGGCGTCCATTGTAACTAATAGGGTTCTAACGTTCGCGCAAACTTTTGGTCCGTTCGCAGGTTCTGGTGCGAACCAAACCCGGGGGTGTTCGGCTCATCCCTAGTTGGGAATAACTGGGACAAGATGATGAAAACTTGCCTACCATACCGTTCCTGAAATAAAGCATTAAGAAATCTGCTGGACTGGTATTTTCCTTTTCTTTAGCTTATTCTGATCTAGTACCTGGCTCAGCCAGGGCGAATGCAGGGTGAATTGTCACGGCATGGTGGTAATGTACATGTGTTGTTGAACTGTACAACCTATTTGTTCTCCCTGGAAGTGAATACTCACACTAACATAGAAATTAGGGCAAGAATTGCCATATAGCAAAAAATTATTGGAAAGAAATATTCCTAATGCTCTCTAAATTATTCAAGAAAACGCTTCTAAATTTAAGGCCTACCCAAATCTCCTATACACAATTTAAAATCCTTCTACAAATTACCACAGCCGCAAAGCAGACCATTGCCAAAGCGTGGAAGTCCTCATCATTAATGCTTTCTGAAACTACGAACAGAATACATCAAGCCATGATCCTCTTGAAAACAGATGCCATATCCAACGATACCATACCTAAATTTGAGAAAATATGGAGTCCTTGGGTGACGCACTTTCTTTCTCCTAATTTTGACACTTCTTTACTAAGACCTTGGTAACTATATCATTTTGTTTTGAATAATTGCTAAATAGATACTATGTATATATTGTTACTAAGAAATCCCCGGAAACCTCTACTAATCCAGACTATTTTTCCTCTTCTTATCTTTACTTTCCTTTTAGTCTTTTCTTCTCTCCTTATTCTATCCTGTCTTCTCCTATTTATAATTACATAACAAAATGGTAGCGAAACTTTCAATTTGAAAATGTTCAATTATAATACAATAATAGTTAGTAAGCTCTAATGTCCTATTATAGGTAACTGAATCTCGTAGTAATTAATATTATTTATTTATTACAAATTACTCTAAAAGTTAAAAGTTTAACAACTTTTTAATTTTTTTTTTTGCTCTTGATTATATAATTGTTAAAATTGAATGTAACACCTTAGTCTTTCTAAAAACAGATAGCCTACTTAAATCTTTAAATGCTTGTAACTACAAGAAATACTAAGATCTGACATGTAAATTCAACTAATGCTACCATTTAATGTAATCAATATATTGTTAATTGTACCAATGTTTGTGTAGCGGTGACATCTTTGTCTATTGATGTGATTATGCATATGTCACTGTTAAATCTGTGGACATTAATGTGGTTCTACACTTAGAGCCATCTAGTGACCTAAAATGGGTAATGCACTTGTGTGTTATTATATCTGAATAAACCTAAAGACTCTTACAGGAAATGACTGTGTTTTGATTTGAAAGGTTGACCTTTTTGCCCAGGAGTCTGTGTGACCTACCCATGAACACTCTCTTATGCAGTGCATGCTGGGTAGGGTATAAAAATGACTGCAGCGGTCATATTAGGTCTCTTGGGACCACATTGCCTGCCTGTGCGGATCTGTAAGGAGGTTTTCCCGGAGACAGCGGCAGATAGTCACCACGGAGTGCAAACCTGCTTGTTTGCGAGTTGATCTGATGGAGCCCGAGAGCCGGTGACCGGATTGACAAGGCCCAGAGACGCTCATCAGAATATCGGAGGACCGGATCCATTCAGCGGAGTGACACAGAGCATCTGGCCCAGCTGATACAGAAGCAAGCTGCAGTTACCGGATCAAAGTCATCAACCAGAACTACTATCTAGTTAGTGAACGGGTTATGGCCCACCGTTTGTTAATTTGTTGCACGCAGTTAGACTCACTTACAGGCCCCTCTGGAATCAGTAGTTCCACGGAGGAGTAGCAGAGCAACTGACACTGAGCAGTCTTGAGGCCTACTTCACTTGAGTGCCCAAGCATTGTATATAAGTTCTTGGAGTTATACCCGGAGCATTACAAATATCAGTCATTTTAAGCTAGCGAAGAAAGAAGATACGGGAGAAAGTACTCTCAGTGAGGCCTCACGTATAACTTTTAAAGTAGCGGGAGCTCCCAGGTTGTAATACACAAGAAAATACCTTTCACCTTGCATTTGTTTATTGATGTATGTATATATATTGTGCTGACATCCTACGTTGGGATGACAGTGCAATCTCTGTAACCACCCGTTTAAATATACTTGCAGTAAAAGCATTTCTGGTTAAGTATTCAGTTGTGTGGCGGATCCTGAGTGTAAAGGATCCTGAGGGTATCATACAGGTACTTTACATTGTTTTATACTGTATTATATTGCATTGCACCACAGCTGTGCCACGGGGATCGAGTTAAGTTAGTGGGGTTTCTCAGAAGAGTGCAGGCCCAATTCAAACTAGCAGCTCCTTCGGGGGTCAGTGCTACATGTGGGGGCTCGTCAGGGATCTGAAGAGTGAGTAGCAACTGATCCCAAGAAGTTAGAAGCTGCCACTCCTTGGCCCAGGCCCACCAACGTAACTGAACTCAGGTCATTCTTAGGGTTCTGCTCATACTATAGAAGGTTTGTAGAAGGGTTCGCAAAAATAGCCCACCCACTCACTGAGCTCCTAAAGAACCAGGAAGAGGCTAGTGAAGACCCGGACCGGTCAGGAAAGCCGAAAGAAGGACCAAGAAGGAAAAAAGAGTCCATCCAGGATCAGTGGACTCCAGAGTGTGAGGAAGCTTTCAAACGGCTGAAGTGGAGCCTCACCACTGCTCCGGTGTTGGCCTATGCAGACCCTACCAAGCCTTACGAGCTGCATGTGGATGCCAGTATGAGTATTTTTAAAATCAATAAACAAATTTGACAAAAAATCAGGGCAAGAGGCTTGTTAGTGGTACCTGGGAGTGAAACATTATGCCAATGTTCTTTTTTGGACCTGCCTACAAATTTCTATCAGAGTGTGGGCCTCCCTGCAATTGTTTACCTTCTGTCAAAGGGACAAGCTGGAAAAC
This sequence comes from Lithobates sylvaticus, assembly GCA_028564925.1. Taxonomy (NCBI): domain Eukaryota; kingdom Metazoa; phylum Chordata; class Amphibia; order Anura; family Ranidae; genus Lithobates; species Lithobates sylvaticus. The sequence goes on from CM053029.1 coordinate 585,734,743, forward strand.
GTTATTGATCAGTCAATCGTCTCCAGCTGCTATTCACTATATTTCAACAGCTTCCAGTTGCCACTGTTCCAAAGGGGAACATTCCATCATCCACCGCTGGTTAAAAATAAAATCTAACAATATATGGCCATCTTCACTCCACCACACCTTCCAGTCATCCCAGTGTAGCACCATCCTAAAATAGGTTTCTAGAGGTTCAGTCAAATTTAGTTTTCCTGGCTCCTCTGTAAAAAGCTAGTGAGTACATGAATAGCCAAGATGGAGAAGTTCCTCCATAGTCAAGGCATGTGATACCCCATTACATTCGTGTTTCACAAAGGGAGGTGCCCTGGGCCAGCATGCCTGTTGCTGGTGGCCAACCAGGGAACTGCTTACAGACTTGTGGGTAACGTGCAGTGGCCGAAAAACACAGAGTCTGAGTTCGGCAATAACAAGTATACTATAATGTAGAAAAGTTTAACAACAGCTTTGGACCAACGAGATGCAGAATGGAAGATGCCGACAGCATCTGCCACAAGGAGTAGAATGCGGCCTGGGTGGTCCACACCCAAATGGGAAGCCTTCCTAGAAGGTAGACGAAGTCCCAATACTGTGCCTACTACTCCTGAAACTTTTCCTATCTCTATTACTGTTCCTGACAGATCCTTTCCCTACCCTAATCACTCGCAAAAAGTGTGCCAAGCAGGGGAACCAGAGCTTTAAATAGACTCTGCCTGACCCTGTCACATGGGGTGCTAGCATCCAATTGGATAGCTGCTGCCCTGTAATCAAGGAAAACCATGGAGGAACCAAGTTCCCCTCGACTTCCTCCCCCACCTGCATTGAGCTGTTGAGCGCTATCTACAGTGGAGAATACAGACTGCACCTGCCTACAGACTGGTGCAAAAACATTTGAAAGATTAAAGTGCTGAAAGATGCACGATGTTCCTTGTAAGCACGTGTAGCACTTACCCCCGAAGGAGCGGCTGAATTTTCTGGGCTTACCGATTACCTCCACCAGCTCGTAACTCGTTGTCCTTGTCTAGGGGTTCCCAAGGTTGATGACCCAGTAACTGTAGAGACCGACACCTGAATTCCTTTTTAGGATTTTTATTTTGCTTAAAATAGTTGAACAAACTCAGTCTCTAAGTTGAGAATAGAGGATATAAGGATGAAGTTTAGCTCAGATGCTTGGAACTGCTGACTTCAATAAAAGTCTCTCTCTGTACATAATCCAGGGAATAGCCACTCGCAACTGGATTTTTAACGGTTGGATAAATCCTTGAGTTTGGATCTAGCAGCCAACAAGTAATTGTAGCTTTGCAAAGTCTCTCACACAGACTTGGTTGCAAAAAACTTAGTTGTAACTGGAAGGTAAAGGTAGGAACTTTTCTTACTGTACCAGAATCTTTCAGCCGGTCCGGCGATACCGTAAGAAATTGTGGATTCAATCAATGTCCAATGCAGCTCAGCTTCCAAGCTCTAACCGAGCAGCCAGCCTCGTGTGTGGCTCTCTTACTGAAGCGTCCTCCCCTGGTTGCATGTAGAGTTGCTGGGCCTCTCCAAACCCGAGACGGCACCGGAACACCTTAGAATCCTCCTTACAGTTCCTGCGCCTCGAACTAGCCAGTTCCGAGGCCCGAAAACGGATGGATCCGCACCCCAGGCCATGAGGGCCTCTGGGGGCTGGTCAGGAGCAGGGCCGGTGCTACCACTAGGCAAACTAGGCAGCCGCCTAGGGTGCACTGCTCCCTAGGGCGCCCGGCCACTGGTGTTCCTACTCTCTTCTCTCTGCAGCAAGCAACTAAGTCTCAGCATCAGCGGGCAGCTCCGTTCGCACATAGAGTCAGAGGCATAGCAGCGGTGGAGGACTGTGTCTGTGCCCCGACTCCTGAATGGATGGAAGCAAGCAAACATTTATTGATGGGTTCTGGTAGGCTGCATTGATGGGCACTGGTGAGGCTGCATTTGATGGGCACTGAGGCTGCATTTGATGGGCACTTCATTAAAAAGGTGGGGTATACATGGACAGGGCAAAGAGGGTGGAGTCGAGGGGGGGGCAGCAAAATTAGGTTTCGCCTAGGGTGTCAAAAATCCTTGCACCAGCCCTGGTCAGGAGTACCAGGACCATGGAGTCAGCAAGAACTTCTGGACCGAAACCCAGAATCACGTGACTTCAGCACCTTAAGTACCCTCTCCTGGAATACACAGCGAGACAAACGCACCCACTGATTGTCTCCGAGAAGAGATTGGTACCCAATGCATCCAACCAGACTGTGTTCTAAGGCCTCTCACAGGTGCAAACTCCACCTATGACCAGGCAGAACCTCAATACAGCCCAGCCAAACTGATGCCAAAGCATAATTTAGAACAATTAACCCCAAAACTCAACTACAGTTTTGGGCAAAAACTAAATTTAAAGACATAGCGCGTACTCATCAGGAGTACCGGCGCTACACACATAAAGGCTTAATTTGAGATATTTTCTTGCTGACAAAACATGTATCATCCTGTTGACTGACAGAATACAGTGGGTTAAACCAATCCATAATTTCTAGGTCAGCATGGGGCATTCCAGTTCGCCGCCGGGGCGCCCATCATAACACTCTGCCTGGATGCACTGAAAGCTTGAGCAGGTGTCAAAGCACCTGCTATATCCATGTTTACATCAATTAAATTGATCGTCTTCGGTCAACACCTGTATAAAATGATTTGCAATCAATGTAACCTGGACTGACCTCTTAGTTTTTCTCCTGCCTGGGGCCACAGCAGTCCCAGGACTGGGGAGATTGAGTCTGCCAGTTGCAAAAAAGCAGAGCGTGTTATTGCTTAAAACTCACACCTGAGACGGGCGCAACTTCTACTTAGACGTCCTGGTGAGACTCACAGCTGGCCACTTCATTTAGCAAGGAATGTTAAAACTGCTAAATTATCTATTTTTTTCTGAAACACCATAAATCATTTATTTTACATCAGGTTATTTTCAAGTCAGAGTATTGGCATTTCTAATTTCATGCTTTTCGAGAACGCTATAAATAATACATGGAATCAATAACCGCACTGTTAGCGCAAGACTGAAGGATAATTAACATTTGATATCCCCAAACTATTTGGTGACACAGATCTTAGATTGCCGCAGTCATTCACATGACAAATATGTAGATTTTGTGGAATGCAATGACCTGCTTATACATTAAGAGAACATTCCATGTATAATAGTATATTGTCCTTCGTATTTATCCAACACATCAGAATTTTGGGGTCTTCTTACATTCTTTTAGGCCCTTTTAGCAGTTTCAGTGGTGCGACATAACATGGCTACAAAGGAGGGCAGGTACCACCAATGGGAGCTTTACCCCTTCCCACCCAGCCCTAGTGTCCCTTTATGGGGGTCTTTACGCTCAGAAAGCGGGCAACTCGATCATGTGACCACTGTTTCTGGCTCTCGCAGTGATCACATGATCAGGAGACCGTCCCGCCAGCTCCCAATCATGACTAGAAACTAGACATGGGCGCCGTCCAAAAATTTGTTTAGTTTCTTTCCGTTTTCGTTTCGTATTGAAAAAAAAATTTGTATTTCGTAATTCGTGTACGAAATTCAATTGTAATTTTCGTTAAACTTCGGTTAAAATAACTAAAGTTCGTTATGATGAATTTATCATTATGAGGGGCTCCCACCATCCCTGTGCTGAGTTCCCGGGTCTGTACACCCACTGTGCCCATTATGAGGGGTTCCCACCATCCCTGTGCTGAGTTCCCGGGTGTGTACACCTGCTGTGCCCATTATGAGGGGTTCCCACCATCCCTGTGCTGAGTTCCCGGGTCTGTACACCCGCTGTACCCATTATGAGGGGTTCCCACCATCCCTGTGCTGAGTTCTCAGGTCTGTACAACTGCTGTGCCCATTATGAGGGGTTACCACCATCCCTGTGCTGAGTTCTCAGGTCTGTACACCTGCTGTGCCCATTATGAGAGGTTCCCACCATCCCTGTGCTGAGTTCTCAGGTCTGTACAACTGCTGTGCCCATTATGAGGGGTCCCCACCATCCCTATGCTGAGTTCCCGGGTCTGTACACCTGCTGTGCCCATTATAAGGGGTTACCACCATCCCTGTGTTGAGTTCCTGGGTCTGAGTGTACACTCGCTGTGCCTATTATGAGGGGTTCCCACCATCCCTGTGCTGAGTTCCCGGGTCTGTACACCCGCTGTGCCCATTATGAGGGGTTCCCACCATCCCAGTGCTGTGCTGACTTCCTCTGATTGGTGAACAAAATACCAGTCATGTTTCTGTTAATTTTGTATTTCATATGAAATTCGTAAGCATAGAAATTCCCATAGGGTTCCCACCATCCCTGTGCTGTGCTGACTTTCTGGGGTTTTTAACTTTTAGGTTTGTTAACTTTTCGTAACAATTACAAATTTTCGTTATGAATTTGGATCCGAAATTCGTAAATGAAATTTCGTATTTCGTACGGAATTCGTATGCATAAAAATTTGTATTTAGAATTTCTGGAAATTCGTACAAATTTCAGGTCAGGACTCTGTGCTGGTCAGTCAAGTTTCTCCACCCCAAACTCGCTCATTCATTAATGGACCTTGCTTTGTGCACTGGTGCGCAGTCATATTGAAACAGGAAGAGGCCATCCCCAAAAACTGTTCCTATAAATTTGGGAGCATTAAATTGTCCAAAATGTCTTGGTATGCTGACGCCTTGAGAGTTTCCTTCACTGGAACTAAAGGGCCAAGCCCAACCCCTGAAAAACAACCCAACACAATGTGCTGGGGGGGTACAGAGGTGTACTAGGGGTACAGGGGTTATTTGGGAGGTACAGAGATGAGCAGCGGGTATGGAAGCTTGCTGAGGGGTACAAGGCTGGCTTGGTATATGGAGGCATACTAGGGGATTAAGAGGATTTTAGGAGGTACGGAGGTGTGTGTGTGGGGGGGGGGGTGCAGAAGTGTACTGGGGGTACAGAGGATGCTGGGAGACACAGAGGTGTGCTGGGGGGTACGGAGGTATACTATGGGTACAGGGTCTATTTGGGAGGTACAGAGATGTGCAGAGGGTATGGAGGTGTGCTAAGGGGTACAGAGGCATTCCGGGGGGTGTAGAGATGTGTTAAAGGGGTATGGCATTAGGTGGTTCATGGAAAACTACGCCCATTTTAAATGCGCCATCCCTAATTAAGATATGTTCTCCACCTACAATGGCGGGCTGAACATGGTGTCCCTGAATTTTTTTTGGAAGGTTGGCAAACTAGTAAGGGATCCCGTTGCAGAACACATGAAAGGGTCCTGCTTCAGGACCGTACTAAAGGACCCTGTAACAGAAGTAAAGGGCCTGGGACCAGTGGGAAAGGCCCTGGGACCAGTAGGAAAGACTCTGGGATCAGTGGGAAAGGCTCTGGGACCAGTGGGAAAGGCCCTGGGACCAGTGGGAAAGGCCCTAAGACCAGTGGGAAAGGCCCTGGGACCAGTGGGAAAGGCTCTGGGACCTGTGGAAAAGGCTCTGGGACCAGTGGGAAAGGCTCTGGGACCAGTGGGAAAGGCTCTGGGACCAGTGGGAAAGGCTCTGGGACCCGTGGAAAAGGCTCTGGAACCAGTGGGAAAGGCTCTGGGATCAGTGGGAAAGGCTCTGGGACCCGTGGGAAAGGCTCTGGGACCAGTGGGAAAGGCTCTGGGACCAGTGGGAAAGGCTCTGGGACCAGTGGGAAAGGCTCTGGGACCAGTGGGAAAGGCCCTGGGACCAGTGGGAATGGCTCTGGGACCAGTGGGAAAGACCCTGGGACCAGTGGGAAAGGCCCTGGGACCAGTGGGAAAGGCCTCGGGATGGGATCAGGGGGACCCATAATGGTTTCCTGCACCGCCCTGAAGGTTCTAGTTACGCCTCTGTATTATTATTATTATACAGGATTTACTGTATATAGCACCAACAGTTATGCGGGTATGGAAGCTTGCTGAGGGGTACAAGGCTGGCTTGGTATATGGAGGCATACTAGGGGATTAAGAGGATTTTAGGAGGTACGGAGGTGTGTGTGTGTGTGTGTGGGGGGGGGGGGTGCAGAAGTGTACTGGGGGGTACAGAGGATGCTGGGAGACACAGAGGTGTGCTGGGGGGTACGGAGGTATACTATGGGTACAGGGTCTATTTGGGAGGTACAGAGATGTGCAGAGGGTATGGAGGTGTGCTAAGGGGTACAGAGGCATTCCGGGGGGTGTAGAGATGTGTTAAAGGGGTATGGCATTAGGTGGTTCATGGAAAACGACGCCCATTTTAAATGCGCCATCCCTAATTAAGATATGTTCTCCACCTACAATGGCGGGCTGAACATGGTGTCCCTGAATTTTTTTTGGAAGGTTGGCAAACTAGTAAGGGATCCCGTTGCAGAACACATGAAAGGGTCCTGCTTCAGGACCGTACTAAAGGACCCTGTAACAGAAGTAAAGGGCCTGGGACCAGTGGGAAAGGCCCTGGGACCAGTAGGAAAGGCTCTGGGATCAGTGGGAAAGGCTCTGGGACCAGTGGGAAAGGCCCTGGGACCAGTGGGAAAGGCTCTGGGACCTGTGGGAAAGGCTCTGGGACCTGTGGGAAAGGCTCTGGGACCTGTGGGAAAGGCTCTGGGACCTGTGGGAAAGGCTCTGGGACCCGTGGGAAAGGCTCTGGGACCCGTGGAAAAGGCTCTGGAACCAGTGGGAAAGGCTCTGGGATCAGTGGGAAAGGCTCTGGGACCAGTGGGAAAGGCCCTGGGACCAGTGGGAATGGCTCTGGGACCAGTGGGAAAGATCCTGGGACCAGTGGGAAAGGCCCTGGGACCAGTGGGAAAGGCCTCGGGATGGGATCAGGGGGACCCATAATGGTTTCTTGCACCGCCCTGAAGGTTCTAGTTACGCCTCTGTATTATTATTATTATACAGGATTTACTGTATATAGCACCAACAGTTATGCGGGTATGGAAGCTTGCTGAGGGGTACAAGGCTGGCTTGGTATATGGAGGCATACTAGGGGATTAAGAGGATTTTAGGAGGTACGGAGGTGTGTGTGTGTGTGGGGGGGGGGGGTGCAGAAGTGTACTGGGGGGTACAGAGGATGCTGGGAGACACAGAGGTGTGCTGGGGGGTACGGAGGTATACTATGGGTACAGGGTCTATTTGGGAGGTACAGAGATGTGCAGAGGGTATGGAGGTGTGCTAAGGGGTACAGAGGCATTCCGGGGGGTGTAGAGATGTGTTAAAGGGGTATGGCATTAGGTGGTTCATGGAAAACTACGCCCATTTTAAATGCGCCATCCCTAATTAAGATATGTTCTCCACCTACAATGGCGGGCTGAACATGGTGTCCCTGAATTTTTTTTGGAAGGTTGGCAAACTAGTAAGGGATCCCGTTGCAGAACACATGAAAGGGTCCTGCTTCAGGACCGTACTAAAGGACCCTGTAACAGAAGTAAAGGGCCTGGGACCAGTGGGAAAGGCCCTGGGACCAGTAGGAAAGGCTCTGGGATCAGTGGGAAAGGCTCTGGGACCAGTGGGAAAGGCCCTGGGACCAGTGGGAAAGGCCCTAAGACCAGTGGGAAAGGCCCTGGGACCAGTGGGAAAGGCTCTGGGACCTGTGGAAAAGGCTCTGGGACCAGTGGGAAAGGCTCTGGGACCAGTGGGAAAGGCTCTGGGACCTGTGGGAAAGGCTCTGGGACCTGTGGGAAAGGCTCTGGGACCAGTGGGAAAGGCTCTGGGACCCGTGGAAAAGGCTCTGGAACCAGTGGGAAAGGCTCTGGGATCAGTGGGAAAGGCTCTGGGACCAGTGGGAAAGGCCCTGGGACCAGTGGGAATGGCTCTGGGACCAGTGGGAAAGACCCTGGGACCAGTGGGAAAGGCCCTGGGACCAGTGGGAAAGGCCTCGGGATGGGATCAGGGGGACCCATAATGGTTTCTTGCACCGCCCTGAAGGTTCTAGTTACGCCTCTGTATTATTATTATTATACAGGATTTACTGTATATAGCACCAACAGTTATGCGGGTATGGAAGCTTGCTGAGGGGTACAAGGCTGGCTTGGTATATGGAGGCATACTAGGGGATTAAGAGAATTTTAGGAGGTACGGAGGTGTGTGTGTGTGGGGGGGGGGGGGGGGGGCAGAAGTGTACTGGGGGGTACAGAGGATGCTGGGAGACACAGAGGTGTGCTGGGGGGTACGGAGGTATACTATGGGTACAGGGTCTATTTGGGAGGTACAGAGATGTGCAGAGGGTATGGAGGTGTGCTAAGGGGTACAGAGGCATTCCGGGGGGTGTAGAGATGTGTTAAAGGGGTATGGCATTAGGTGGTTCATGGAAAACTACGCCCATTTTAAATGCGCCATCCCTAATTAAGATATGTTCTCCACCTACAATGGCGGGCTGAACATGGTGTCCCTGAATTTTTTTTGGAAGGTTGGCAAACTAGTAAGGGATCCCGTTGCAGAACACATGAAAGGGTCCTGCTTCAGGACCCTACTAAAGGACCCTGTAACAGAAGTAAAGGGCCTGGGACCAGTGGGAAAGGCCCTGGGACCAGTAGGAAAGGCTCTGGGATCAGTGGGAAAGGCTCTGGGACCAGTGGGAAAGGCCCTGGGACCAGTGGGAAAGGCCCTAAGACCAGTGGGAAAGGCCCTGGGACCAGTGGGAAAGGCTCTGGGACCTGTGGAAAAGGCTCTGGGACCAGTGGGAAAGGCTCTGGGACCAGTGGGAAAGGCTCTGGGACCAGTGGGAAAGGCTCTGGGACCTGTGGGAAAGGCTCTGGGACCTGTGGGAAAGGCTCTGGGACCAGTGGGAAAGGCTCTGGGACCAGTGGGAAAGGCTCTGGGACCCGTGGAAAAGGCTCTGGAACCAGTGGGAAAGGCTCTGGGATCAGTGGGAAAGGCTCTGGGACCAGTGGGAATGGCTCTGGGACCAGTGGGAAAGACCCTGGGACCAGTGGGAAAGGCCCTGGGACCAGTGGGAAAGGCCTCGGGATGGGATCAGGGGGACCCATAATGGTTTCTTGCACCGCCCTGAAGGTTCTAGTTACGCCTCTGTATTATTATTATTATACAGGATTTACTGTATATAGCACCAACAGTTATGCGGGTATGGAAGCTTGCTGAGGGGTACAAGGCTGGCTTGGTATATGGAGGCATACTAGGGGATTAAGAGGATTTTAGGAGGTACGGAGGTGTGTGTGTGTGTGGGGGGGGGGGTGCAGAAGTGTACTGGGGGGTACAGAGGATGCTGGGAGACACAGAGGTGTGGTGGGGGATACGGAGGTATACTATGGGTACAGGGTCTATTTGGGAGGTACAGAGATGTGCAGAGGGTATGGAGGTGTGCTAAGGGGTACAGAGGCATTCCGGGGGGTGTAGAGATGTGTTAAAGGGGTATGGCATTAGGTGGTTCATGGAAAACGACGCCCATTTTAAATGCACCATCCCTAATTAAGATATGTTCTCCACCTACAATGGCGGGCTGAACATGGTGTCCCTAAATTTTTTTTGGAAGGTTGGCAAACTAGTAAGGGATCCCGTTGCAGAACACATGAAAGGGTCCTGCTTCAGGACTGTACTAAAGGACCCTGTAACAGAAGTAAAGGGCCTGGGACCAGTGGGAAAGGCCCTGGGACCAGTAGGAAAGGCTCTGGGATCAGTGGGAAAGGCTCTGGGACCAGTGGGAAAGGCCCTAAGACCAGTGGGAAAGGCCCTAAGACCAGTGGGAAAGGCCCTAAGACCAGTGGGAAAGGCCCTGGGACCTGTGGAAAAGGCTCTGGGACCTGTGGGAAAGGCTCTGGGACCTGTGGGAAAGGCTCTGGGACCAGTGGGAAAGGCTCTGGGACCCGTGCAAAAGGCTCTGGAACCAGTGGGAAAGGCTCTGGGATCAGTGGGAAAGGCTCTGGGACCAGTGGGAAAGGCTCTGGGACCAGTGGGAAAGGCTCTGGAACCAGTGGGAAAGGCTCTGGGACCAGTGGGAAAGGCTCTGGGACCAGTGGGAAAGGCTCTGGAACCAGTGGGAAAGGCTCTGGAACCAGTGGGAAAGGCTCTGGGATCAGTGGGAAAGGCTCTGGGACCAGTGGGAAAGGCTCTGGGACCAGTGGGAAAGGCTCTGGGACCAGTGGGAAAGGCTCTGGGACCAGTGGCAAGGGCCTCGGGATGGGATCAGGGGGACCCATAATGGTTTCTTGCACCGCCCTGAAGGTTCTAGTTATGCCTGTGTATTATTATTATTATTATTATTATTATACAGGATTTACTGTATATAGCACCAACAGTTATGCCGCATACACACGGTCGGAATTTCCGATGGAAACAGTCCGATGGGAGCTTTTCAGCGGATTTTCCGTGTGTATGCCCATCGGTCTTTTTCTGTCGGAATTTCCGACGGACTTTGGATTGAGAACCTGTTCTCAATTTTTCAGCCGGAAAACCTTTCTATCGGATTTTCCGATCGTGTGTATGCAATTCCGACGCGCAAAATTCCGACGCATGCTCGGAAACAATTCGACGCATGTTCAGAAGCATTAAACTTCCCTTTTATAGTGCTGTCGAACGTGTTTTATGCCGCTGTGTTACAGACCGTCGGAATTTGGTGTGATCGTGTGTAGGCAAGACAGTTTGAGGGAAATTCTGTCGGAATTCCGACGGGAAAACCATCAGAGCTTTTTCCGACGAGAATTCCGACCGTGTGTACGCAGCATTAGTGAAGCGCTTTACAACGTCTGTACTAGATGTTCCTTTTATTTTGTCGGCCTTTGTTATAGTGTAAATTGTGAACACTCATCAAGTTAAAACCTTTGGTGTTATTTAGAATGCATTTTTATCATACAAAAGGTTGACTGCTCTAGCAGTAGAAGTTTCCTTTTCTACTTTGTATATTAATTGTCAGTGATGGAAATATTTCCAGTGTACTGTATACAAGTCCACACACTGATATTTTATACTATCAATTGTCAAATTTTTTAAATAAGAAAAAAAAAAAAATCACAGCATCCCTTATCCTACAGAGACATCTAGTGTTCGCCGGGTCTCGAGTAAAACTCGAATTACTACACTTCATGCATAAAAAACTGTTCTGTTTATCCGTGGGCAAGAAATTCTGCTTAGGGCCAGGGAAAGAAAAACACAGCACATGGTTTACATTTTTTAGGACAGCACCTGGCTGACAAAGTACCGGGCTGTGGAATAAAAATATCTCCCGTACTGCATGGCTCCCTCGTTCAAACCAAATCCTCCTGTCCCTCTTTCTTCCTGATAGTCCCACCTTTCGGTCTGATGAATTTACCTGTATAAAAAAAAAATTGATTATTTTAGTATCAAAAGTGTATTACTCTGCTGTATTTCAGAACACCTCTAAATTACTGCCGTTGGTATTTTAAAATAATAGCAAATAATAAAATTGGGGCGTGCTGTAAGGCCGCGTTCACATTATCATGTAGCGCCGCAGGGGCGTTGCTAGATCTACAAAAGATCTGGGGCTAGAGCCCATAGCAACGTAGTAAAGAAAGTCGTACGCTTGGGCGGGCATACACATGTATATAATATACTATACGTGTGTGTGTGTGTGTGTGTGTGTGTATATTCCCAGAGAGTCCCCCCCTTGCATCAGGGTTCCCAGAGAGCCTCCCCCTTAAATCAGGGTCCCCAGAGAGCCTCCCCTTTAAATCAGGGTCCCAGAGAGCCTCTCCCTTAGATCAGGGTCCCCAGAGAGCCTCCCCCCTGCATCAGGGTCCCCTAGAGAGCCCCCACTTACATCAGGGTCCCCAGAGAGCCCCCCTTACATTAGGATCCAAAGAGAGCCTCCCCCTTGCATCAGGGTCCCCAGAGAGCCTCCCCCCTGCATCAGGGTCCCCAGAGAGCCCCCACTTACATCAGGGTCCCCAGAGAGCCTCCCCCTTAAATCAGGGTCCCAGAGAGCCTCCCCTTTAGATCAGGGTCCCCAGAGAGCCTCCCCCCTGCATCAGGGTCCCCAGAGAGCCCCCACTTACATCAGGGTCCCCAGAGAGCCTCCCCCTTAAATCAGGGTCCCAGAGAGCCTCCCCTTTAGATCAGGGTTCCCAGAGAGCCTAATATACTATACGTGTGTGTGTGTATATATTCCCAGAGAGTCCCCCCTTACATCAGGGTCCCCAGAGAGCCCCCCTTACATTAGGATCCATAGAGAGCCTCCCCCTTGCATCAGGGTCCCCAGAGAGCCTCCCCCCTGCATCAGGGTCCCCAGAGAGCCCCCACTTACATCAGGGTCCCCAGAGAGCCTCCCCCTTAAATCAGGGTCCCAGAGAGCCTCCCCTTTAGATCAGGGTCCCCAGAGAGCCTCCCCCCTGCATCAGGGTCCCTAGAGAGCCCCCACTTACATCAGGGTCCCCAGAGAGCCTCCCCCTGCATCAGGGTCCCTAGAGAGCCCCCACTTACATCAAGGTCCCCAGAGAGCCTCCCCCCTGCATCAGGGTCCCTAGAGAGCCCCCACTTACATCAGGGTCCCCAGAGAGCCTCCCCCCTGCATCAGGGTCCCTAGAGAGCCCCCACTTACATCAGGGTTCCCAGAGAGCCTCCTCTCCCCTTGGGGACCCCTGCAGAGACTCGGGTCTATGGGCCCCAGATTCGGGGCTATAGCCCAAAAAGCCACCCCCTAGAGATGCCACTGTGTAGCGGGAATGAGCAGTCCTGCTACACAATTTTTACATGCGCTACTGTGTGTCGTATAGGGCAGCACATTCACTTGAATGGGCTGCCCAATGTGTGTTTGTCACCCGAAAAGAAGCTCCCGCCTCTTTTTGACAAGCTTCACACGATTTTTGAATCACCATTTGCCGTGATTGCCGCTCGTTCCTGACATGCAACAATTGCGGCAGATTCTTATCACGTTTGGGGTGCCACTGAAGGATAATGGCACCCAAATGTGAGCAGCGTGTTTTGCTGCAATTGCAACGCGATTTGGGATCGCAGGCAGAATCACAGTGATTTTGGCCGCAATCCCAAATCGCGACATGTAAACGGGGCCTTAGTAATTAACCACTTAAGCCCCTGACCATTTTGCTGGCCAATGACCAGAGCACATTTTGCGATTTGGCACTGCGTCGCTTTAACTGATAATTGCGTGGTCGTGCGACGTGGCTCCCAAACAAAATTGACGTCCTTTTTTTCCCACAAATAGAGCTTTTTACTTTTGGGGGTATTGTATCACCTCTGCGGTTTTTATTTTTTGCGCTATAAACTAAAATAGAGCGACAATTTTGAAAAAAACACATTATTTTTTAATTTTTGCTATAATAAATATCCCCAATAAATATATTAAAAATATATATTTTTCCTCAGTTTAGGCCAATAGGTATTCTTTTACATATTTTTGGTAAATAGGGGATGGTTTTATGCCATTTTTATTAATATTTTTTTTTTACTAGTAATGGCAGCGATCTGCGATTTTTATCATGACTGCGACATTGTGGCGGACACATCGGACACTTTTGGGACCATTGTCATTTTTTACAGCGATCAGTGCTATAAAATTGCACTGATTACTGTAAAAATTACACTGGCAGTGAATGGGGTTAACCACTTGGGGGCTAGGAAGGGGTTAAGTGTGTCCTAGGGGGTGTGTCTAACTGTTAGGGGGATGGGCTACAAATGACACTTCACTGATCATAGCTCCCGATCACAGGGAGCTATGATCAGTGACAGTGTCACTAGGCAGAACAGGGAGATGCTTGTGTACATTAGCATCTCCCCGTTCTTCAGCTCCGACCCACGATCCTGATCACGGTGCTCGCGGCAGGGTCGTGGGTGCTCCACCGGCGACGCGCACGTGACCACACTGCGGCAAATTCAAAGGGACGTACCTGTACACCCATTTGCCCAGCCGTGCCATTCTGCCGACGTATATGTACATGAGGCAGTCGGCAAGTGGCTAAAGAAGAATTCCTGGTATGGATATTTTTACATCCTGAGCATTCGTGCTTGTACTTGCAGGACGCCCCAAATTTGCAGGTACACTCGTTATATTGCCAGCACACCCCCTTTTTTCTTGTGGCCGATTGTCCGGGGTTGGATGAGTCACCGCCCCCCCCCCCCCCCCCCCTGGAAAAAACGGACTCGTTGTCCTCGCCGACATCATAAGTCGCATCCACAGGCTAATATCCTTGTGATCCCACCGCAATGACGGGCGTATTGCCCTCCTTTGCTGGAACTGTTCATCATAGCGCAACCACGTCGTTCCCCCGTAGACTCTTTGTGCCTCACCCACCCAAATAGCAGAACAGCGCCGAACAATGTTCTGGGTTCTTCTCTCCAATTACACTAGCCAATTCTGGAAAGTCCGCGAAAATAAGCCTGTATCTCCTCTTCTCCTCATCCTCCTCCTTATGATCCTCAGGCATCACCATGTCTAAATTTAATTTCTCCAGCAGCAGTAGTGTGATTATCTCCACGTACTCACCTTTCCATATCTTCTCCCACACCTACTGTTTAAGGTGCGCCCCAAGAGGCCCCTCAAAACACACATTAACCTCACACTTAGCAGCGTCTGCCAGCCTGACCAGATCCTGTTTCTTAGCTGCCTCCCCTGCCGTGTCCCCCGCCGCCGTCTTGGGAGACTCATCCTGTCCTACTACCGCCATTACAGCCAACCTGAGAGTGTTGACGCTGCTGTGGGAGGCATGGGCGCAACCCCTGTTACGGGATTCCCCGATACCGGGCTTCTCTGCAGTGAAGTTTTCTACAAAATCCAGCATTGGACGTACTTCTAGGGCTCACCTCCCAGGGGGCCCCTGAGAATATACCCAGGTGATTAGGAGAAATACGATTAAAGGGTAGCCCAATGAACCTGCCCTTGAACACTGGTGGAGCACTGAAAAGAGGAGGAAGCCTGCATGGACAAGGGATAAGTACTTTTCAAATGTGGAGCAAGTTGTCTTCATTTGGATATCTGCAAAATATGGATCAAGCAATATCTACGGTGTATTAGAATTCTGGCACATATGCTTTGTTATGATTGGTATCTATGAAAAAGTGAAAATTGATACTATTGGAGGCTTATTTACTTTACATGTGGATTGTAACCAGTGATGTAAGTAACTGAGTTAAAATAAACTGAGTTACCTAACGCAGTTACTTTAGAGGGTAACGAGTAATCTAACTGATTACTTTCCCCCTCATGGTAACTCAGTTCCCATTACTTTGGCTTAGTTACCCCAATTACATCTACCGCCACTAGATGGCAGTAGTGTAATTCCGGTGTCCTGCTGAAAAAGTTCCCCCGCCGGATAAGGACCCCCTGTACTGCGCAGGCACAGCGCTTGCGCAGTACGAAGGACTACGGAGCTTCCGAGAATTGCCGAACCTAAACAGCTCTGAGTGAACTCTACACCGCGCAGGTGCAGTTAACATGTAATTGTACGAAGTGATGCCACACGCTCCTGATGCTCGTGCTACTCTGCAAGGGGCGTCTATCTTGTAAGTAAGGGGCGGGTCTAGTATTACTGCAACCAAGGGGCGCATTTATTATTATTGTTATATATCGAGCTCTGCCCATTAATTTAACATTCACCCTCTTCTGTAGCCATCCGCCCCTTACACGATATAATAATAATAGACCCGCCCCTTACACGATATAATAATAATAGACCCGCCCCTTACACGATATAATAATAATAGACCCGCCTCTTACGCGATATAATAATAATAGACCCGCCCCTTACACGATATAATAATAATAGACCCGCCCTTTACACGATATAATAATAATAGACCCGCCCCTTGCTTACACGCTATAACAGATCTGCCCCTTGGTTAGAGTAATAATAGAGCAGCCCCTTGGTTACACGATATATAACAATAATAATAAATGCGCCCCTTGGTTACAGTAATACTAGACCCGCCCCTTAGTTACACGCATAGAATACAAAAAAGAAAGTCAGTTACTTTGCTGCGTAACTAATTACTTTTCCAATGTAGTAACTGAGTTACTAACGCAATTACTTTTTGGGAGAAGTAATTTGTAACTAATTACTTTTTTAAAGTAAGATGATCAACACTGATCGTAACATCGGTTATGAGGGGTGGAACCTTTTAATTTATAACATCTTGCTGGATCTTGGAATCGAGACCATTCCCAGTGGATTTACAAAGGCATTTTATCTATGCCCATGAGGTGAGTGTTCTGTGAGCACATTGGTGTGGTGTCAGCGGTTTCACTCATCGGATTAACTGTCAAGTTTTTGAAATTTCATCCACATAACAGTTTGAATCACTGGATCATTTTTGTTTATGGACTTTTTTTGCACTCATTCAGTTATTATGTCACTATTTTTTATGAACATTTATTGAACGTTATATCACACTATTGTTATATTTTCACTATTTGGCTGATGGATTGCTAGGTTATGCGCAAGATCACCTTAATTTTAATTAGGAGGGGGCGTATCCCCATCAGATCACCTTTAGTGCAGCTGAGCCTGGAAACCCAAAGCGGTTAATCCCCACAGTACCAGAAGTTCAGAAGCGGGAAAAGGAGAGGGCGGCACTGCAGTGAAGTTTTCTACAGAATTAAGCATGGGACGTACTTCTAGGGCTCACCTCCCAGGGGGCCCCTGCATGGGCGTCCACAGAACTTTTTTCAGGGGGGGTGGATCATTTTAGGGTCACCCATGCGCCGCCCTTTTTCGACAACCTCCTTATCACATTATCATGGTCAGAGACTGCAGACGTAGTACAGTCCCTAGGACAAGTAATGGATAATGGCCAACAGGCCCTCTTACCAGACCCAGCAAAACTACAGCAGTAATG
The DNA here is from genome assembly GCA_028564925.1 of Lithobates sylvaticus. Taxonomy (NCBI): domain Eukaryota; kingdom Metazoa; phylum Chordata; class Amphibia; order Anura; family Ranidae; genus Lithobates; species Lithobates sylvaticus. Next base: position 585,751,495 of record CM053029.1, read on the forward strand.
CCTCGGGCTGGACAATCGCTCACTCTGGGTTCCCCGGGAGCGACTCTGGTCAGTAGTGTAGCATTTTTGTACCCTGGCAGTGGCTCAGTCTTTCTCTCTCTGGTGGTGCTGGGCAGCGTGGCTCTCTTTGGTGGTGCTGGGCAGTGTGGCTCTCTCTTTGGTTTAGCTGAGCAGCGTGGCTCTCTCTCTGGTAGTGCTGGGCAGCAAGGCTCTCTGTCTGGTGGCACTGGGCAGCATGGCTCTCTCTCTGGTGGCGCTGGGCAGCGTGTCTCTCTCTCTGGTGGTGCTGGGCAACATGGCTCTCTCTGGTGGCACTGGGTAGCGTGGCTCTCTCTCTGGTGGCGCCGGGCAGCGCGGCTCTCTCGCTGGTGACACTGGGCAGCGTGGCTCTCTCGCTGGTGACACTGGGCAGCGTGGCTCTCTCGCTGGCTTCCGCCCAGCACATTCCTCATTCTTGACTTTTAATAAGCACTTACCTTTCTAGGGTGCCCGCGATGTCGGCCGCCCAAGGCCGACCCGTCCCTCGGCTCTCAGGTCCCGGGGCCGCCATTCAAAGTAAGGGAAACAGGCAGTTGAGCCTTGCGGCTTCACTGCCCGTTTCATACTGCCCATGCGCGGGTCGCGCAGCGCTTTGTGATTGGGGCGCGCTGTGTTGTGAATGAATGAATGAATAATTTGTATAGCACTGCAAATGCGAACTGAATGGCCTCAAGGCGCTAGATTCGACCTGTGTTGTCAAGCTTCTAGAAGAGGTGGGTCTTGAGTTTTTTCCTGAAGGCCCGATGGTTTTCTTCCATACGGATGTGAGTCGGTAGAGCGTTCCATAGCCGTGGTCCTTGGACTGCGAATCTCCGTTCTCCCTTTGATTTGTAACGGGATTTGGGAATGAGGAGAAGGTTTTGGTTAGATGATCGAAGACTGCGATTGGGTGTATGGCGTTTTATTTTCTCGAGTAGGTATTGAGGGGCGTTGCCTTGTGTGCATTTGTGGGTGAGGCAGAGGGCCTTAAATGTGACCAGATTCTTTACGGTAAGCCAATGTAGGTTCCTCAGGGAAGGGGAGATGGATTCCCAGGGACACACACAGTTCCCACAACACGCCGCCCCCCATTCACCAGAAGGCAACGTGAGGAGGAGAAGACCGAAGATCACCGCGGAATAGGAAGAGGCAGATTAGGACGATCTGCCTAGCAACAGGCATTTCTGGTAAGTGTAAAAAATAATGTTTTATTTTTTTTATTTATTTTTTTATGCATTTTTTTTTTTTTTAGGGTGGACCGCCCCTTTAATTAATGCAAAAAAGTAAACATCCCTCCCACCCCTCCCCCCAAACCATCACCACTAGACATGTGCACAATAGAAAAATTTGTTTAGTTTCGTTTCCTTGTTTTTTTATTTTTAGTCTGTTTTGTTTCTTTTTTTTTCGTTGATTCCTAACGATTCGTAATTTCGTAAGTCGTCGGTATTCGTATTCGGACTCGTTCGTATTTTCGTAGAGTTATTTTTTTGTTGTTTCGTTTTTCCGTTAGTCTAATTTTCATTTATTCGAAATTCGCATTTTCGTATTTTCGTTATATTTTGTATTCGGACGCATTCGTATTTTCGTAGATTTAGTTACATTTGTGCTTTCGTAAGATTGATTTATTCGTACTTTCGTAACATTGTTTTCGTAGATTCGTAATCGGAGCATAATTCATAATTTTATGTAATGTGTATGCTATTATTACATTGTAAGAGACACGGAAAATTACGAATCAAAAAAAAAAAAAAAGTTACGAATGTACAAATTTTTTCGTTCAATCCATTCGAAGCACGTTAAGCAGCACCATTGTAAGAGACACGGAAAATTACGAATCGACAAACAAAAAAAAAAAAGTTACGAATGTACGAATTTTTTCGTTCAATCCATTCGAAGCACGTTAAGCAGCGCCATTGTAAGAGACACGGAAAATTACGAATCGACAAACAAAAAAACAAAAGTTACGAATGTACAAATTTTTCCGTTCAATCCATTCGAAGCACGTTAAGCAGCGCCATTGTAAGAGACACGGAAAATTACGAATCAACAAAAAAAAAAGTTACGAATGTACGATTTTTTCGTTCATTTTGATTTTCGAAAAACGAAAACAGAAACGTTTTCGTTTTTCGGATTTTCATTCTTTCGTAGTTTCGTTGTTTCTAATTTAATTATTTCGTATTTTCGTTGTTTTTCATATTCGTTCGTTCCGATAGTTTGTCATTCGTTAGAATTTTTAGCGAATCATTCGTTCATTCGTACGATAACGAATGAACGAATATAACGAATTTGAACGGAAAACTAATTAAAACTAAACAAATTGCACATGTCTAATCACCACCATTTTCTTGGGAGCCAAGGCCAGTTTGCTGCTGTTGCTATATGACTTGTTGTGGACAATTACAATTTTTTAATTGGGTATCATAACAAAAACATTTGAACGCCGTATTCTGAGTCGTTTTTTTTTTTTTTTATGCATATAAGAATCTATCCGCTTGATCTGAGCAGACTCGGATTTGATGTCAGTCATTTGTTGGTCATCGGGCAGAGCACTGACTCGGTGGTGACCTGATCATGAGTTGTAATTCACTCTATATCTGCCACCACGCCGCACGGGAACCTGCTCCTGAGTTCAGTGACAACAGATTGACTGCAGCTTTGATTAAACTGATATTGAGAGACAACACTCTCTTCTTACGTCCTCGGCGGTAATACGGAGGGACAAGTGTGAGGGAAATGTCACAACGTGGAGAGCTATGGAGTGGAAAGAGCGGCCTTTGGACCAGAAGCTCAAAGCCCCTGGTAAAATGATCTAAGTGGTTTTGGAACGTGGCCATAAGCCTCCTCCTCTGATTTATGCATGATGGAAGTGTGAAAGGGTTACAGACAATGTGCTGCCTGAGCTCAACATGCAGCTCCTTGCTTTTCCTAAAGTGAATTAATTATTATTATTATCATCATTATTATACAGAATTTATAAAGCACCAACATTAACCATTTGCCGCACGAATATATACAGTACAGTGGGGGAAAATTATTATTTGATCCCCTGCAGATTTTGTAGGTTTTCCCACTTACAAAGAAATGAAGGGTCTATCGTTTTTATCATAGGTGATTTTTAAATGATAGAGACAGAATATCAACCAAAAATCCAGAAAAAAAAAAAAAACACATAAACCAAATCTTATAAATTAAGTTGCAGTTCAGTGATATAGGAAAGAAGGGGCAAATGGGACTTTGAATGAAGCATGTCAATTGAAAAAATAAAAATAGTAAATACCGTATTTATCGGCGTATAACACGCACCGGCGTATAACACGCACCCCAAGTTTAGGAGGGAATTTTAAGGAAAAAAAGTTTTAGGAGAGAAGTTTAGGGAAAAAAAAAAAACTTACATTTAAGCGTCATTTGCAGCTTGCCCAGCGTCATTTGCAGCTTGCCCAGCGTCATTTGCAGCTTGCCCAGCGTCATTTGCAGCCTTGCCCAGCGTCATTTGCAGCCTGCCCAGCGTCATTTGCAGCTTGCCCAGCGTCATTTGCAGCCTGCCCAGCGTCATTTGCAGCTTGCCCAGCGTCATTTGCAGCCTGCCCAGCGTCATTTGCAGCTTGCCCAGCGTCATTTGCAGCTTGCCCAGCGTCATTTGCAGCTTGCCCAGCGTCATTTGCAGCTTGCCCAGCGTCATTTGCGGCTTGCCCAGCGTCATTTTCAGCCTTGCCCAGCATCATTTGCAACCTGCCCAGCGTCATTTGCAGCCTGCCCAGCGTCATTTGTAGCTTGCCCAGTGTCATCTGCAGCTTGCCAGAGTCATTTGTAGCTTGCCAGGTGTCATTTGCAGTTTGCCAGCGTCATTTGCAGTCTTGCCGACGTTTAAATTTCCCGCTGCGAGACAAACCGCGCATGCGCGGCCGAAAAAGACCGAACCGCGGCCGAAAAAGGCCGATGCGCGGCCGAAAAAGACCAAGCCGACTGTTCGGCTCCACTCGGAGTTCCGCCCCCCTGCTGTTTCGGGAGCGAGCGCAGGGAGGCAGGACTACGAGCGGAGCTGAACAGTCGGCTCGGTCTTTTTCGGCCGCGCTTCGGCCTTTTTCGGCCGCGGTTCGGTCTTTTTCGGCTGCGGTCGCCATTTTTCGCACCGCAACCAATTTTTGTGGGGGGTATCGGCGTATAACACGCACCCACGACTTTCCCACGATTTTTAGGGGGAAAAAGTGCGTGTTATACGCCGATAAATACGGTACATGTGGGTAGGTAAACTGAATTGGATTTAATTTAAAGTCAATGACCCCTAGGGGTAGTCCATGATTTTGAAGCATAAAGTAGTAAAAATATATATATAGTCAAAAAAGAATTGATATATATTGTAGTCATAATCATCAGAAAATATGGGTGCAGACAAATCAATGGACATACATAGATGCAGTTCATAATAGAAATACATGAATTAAAATTACCAATCAGAATAACAAAATCACATGAAATGAGTACAGACTCGATAGAAAAAAATTAATAATGTCAGGGATTAAAAAATATAGACTTGATTGGGCATCCTTAGTTTGAAAACCTGACGCGTTTCTTGGCTTCATGCCAGTCATCAGGGGTGGGATGCATGTTTATTACTACAAGAACAAAGGGATATAACAAATATTAAATATATGTGGAACCTCAGTTAAATAGAGAAAGGATATCAGCGTGATCTGCTTGGTTGGAAAAATTACTTACAAAATAGCCCAAAGATTGGGCAGAACTACCAGCAATGGGATCTGTTATGGTCTGGGATGCAACTGTCTTATCCGGGGTTGAGGCAGGATTCCGACCAACCCCCCAACAATTGACATTAGTCAAGAGCCAACCGATCCAGACGCCCTCAACACTGGTCCACTAAGTTCAGAATATACATGTGTAGACCCAATCTGTGAAAAAATAATAAAAATGAAGTAAAAATTACTAAAATAAATAAAGAATGGTGTGTGCCTAAAAAGTGAGTGTTGGACTGAATGTATTGAATGAGTGTGAACTAATTGCTAATAAATATGTGTAATGAGCACATAGGGGTTAATGAAATATAAAAATGAGTTGAAAAAAGGAAAAAATAGAATATATGTAGAGCAAGTGAAATGGATAGACAAAGAAAATCCAAACTCGCCCAATGGGAACAGTTGAACTGCAGTTCAGTGAGTAAAAGAAGTGTTTGATCCCCAAGCAAAACATGACTTAGTACTTAGTGGAGGAACCCTTGTTGGGAAGCACAGAGGTAAGACATTTCTTGTAGGTGGTGACCAGGTTTGCACATCTCAGGAGGGATTTTGGTCCACTCTTCTTTACAGATCTTCTCTAAATCCTTAATCTCCTCCCGCCTGCCGGCCGGCCGTCAAATAACGGCTGGGCGGCGCGGCTCTCATTCTGGTTGGACGTCATATGATGGCCTTCCAGAACGTCCGCTCTTGCGCACCCCCAGGGCCGCGCCGTGTTGCTAGGACACGGCGTGACCCCGATCTGTGTAAAGGGCCGCATCTGCGGCTCTTTATTCATGTGATCGGCTGTGTCCAATCACAGCCAGTCACATGTAAACACAGAGATGCCGGTAATCGGCGCACCTCAGCTCACACTGACAGAGTGTGAGGAGAGGAGAGCCGATCAGCGGCATCTCCTCACAGAGCACATCTAGGTCCCTGATTACAATTAAGTGCCAAACAGTGCCAGCAATGCCACTGCCAGCAATTAGTTCCCCATAATTGTCACCAATCGGTGCCCACAAGTGCCAGCAATCAGTGGCCATCAGTGATGCCAATCAGTGCTGGCTATCAGTGATGCCAATCAGTGCTGGCTATCAGTGATGCCAATCAGTTCTGGCTATCAGTGATGCCCATCAATGCTCATCACTGCTGCCCCTAAGTGCCACCTATCAATGCCCATCAGTGACATCCATCAGTGCCACCCAACAGTGCCGTCTATCCATGCCGCCTATCTGTGCCCACCAGTGCCGCCTATCTGTGCCCACCAGTGCTGCCTATCTGTGCCCAGTGCCCACCAGTGCCACCCATCAGTGTCGCCTATCAGTGCCACATATCAGTGCCCATAAGTGCAGTATATTCGTGCCTCCTCATCAGTGCCACCTAATCAGTGCCCAAAAGTGCCACCTTATCAGTGCCCATCAGTGCTGCCTTATCAGAGCCCATCAGCGAAGGAGAAAAATTACTTATTTACAAAATTTACTGACAGAAACTAAGAAAAACTTTTTTTTTTCAAAAATTCTTTTTTTTTTTTTTAGGAAAAAATGAAAAACCCAGGAGTGATTAAATACCACCAAGAGAAAGCTCTATTTGTGAGAAGAAAATTATAAAAATGTCACATGGTTACAGTGTAGCATGACCGCGCAATTGTCATTCAAAGTGTGACAGCGCTGAAAGCTGAAAAATGGCCTGGGCAGGAAGGGGGTGTAAGTGCCCGGTATTGAGGTGGTTAAAGTGGATGTAAACCCTAAAATATTTTTTTCAATTAAGGCTTGTAACTTGTACGGTATAGGATTTCATATCATCTGTGTCCAATCTTGCCACGAAGAGTAATCCAGCTCTGAGCAATCCTCTAATCCTTTTTCAGTGAGATAAAAATGGACAGACAGAGAAATAGGAGTCAGTTCTTCCCCCCTTGCTGTGAGTGACAGGTGATTTACATATCTCATGCACGAGCCTTATGGCCTGTACACACGATCCGAAAATCGGACGAAAAATACCAAATGACGGCTACAGCGCGGACCTACATTGTGCTCCCAATGAGACTCGGGTGATCACATATCAGAGTAAGGGGCCGATCCCAACTTACCACATGTTCAGCTGTCAGCCAATGACAACAGAAAAAAAAGCCGATCTGTAAAAGGGACATCGGTCCTGAACAGGAAGAGGCGCAGCCACCTCAAATGTGCCGACTGCCAGTGCCACCTGCCAGTTCCCACCAGTGCATATCAGTGCCATCTGCCAGTGCCTAACAGCCACCTATCAATGCCCACCAGTGTCACCTATCAATGTCCACTAGTGGTGCCAATCAGTGCCTCATCAGTGCCAGCTAGCAGTGCTGCCTGTCAGTCTCACCTACCAGTGCCCTATCTGTGCCCATCACTATCACCCATCAGTGCCCATCACTGCCACCCATTACTGCCACCCATCACTGCCACCCAGCAGTGCCACCTATCAGTGCCACCTATCAATGCCCTTCAGTGCCACCTATCAATGCCTATCAGTGCCACCCATCAATACCACCTCTCAGTGCCACCTCATCAGTGCCCCCCCAATGCCACCTATCAGTGCCATCTATCAGTGCCCATTAGTGCCACCTTATCAGTGCAGCCTATTGGAGCCCATCAGTGCCACCTATAAATGCCCATCAGTGCAGCCCATTAGTGCCAATCAGTGCAGCCTCATCACCGTTCATCAATGAAGGAGTAAAATTACCTGTTTGCAAAATTTTATAACAAAAAATAAAAAACGCAGAGGTGATCAAAGTCCAGCAAAATGAAAGCTCTATTTGTGTGAAAAAAATGATAAAAATGTCATCTGGGTACAGTGTTGCATGACCACGCAATTATCATTCATATGCCACGTACACACGATCGGACATTCCGACAACAAAATCCTGGATTTATTTCCGACGGATGTTGGCTCAAATTTGTCTTGCATACACACGGTCACACAAATGTAGAAAGAAAGTGCAGCGCTGGATAATAAACAAATAAGTGATAAAACTCCTAGAAAAGTGCTATAGATGTGAAAATAATCATTCACAATGAACTAAACAATGTATCCTTAGTACTCCTGACGTGATAAAGTTGCTATATAGATCAGCAAACGTGCTTAACCGCTTCCCGAGCGCCTACTGTAGATATATGTCTACAGAATGGCACGGCTAGGCAAAGGCACGTATATATACGTCCCCTTTAATTGCCTAGCTGTGGGGACGTCAGACGTACAGCCACACACCCCCTACTGTAAAAAAAAAAACACAACACGTCACACTGACTCCTCCCCGCCCCCTAGTGGTTAGCTCCTTCACTGCCATTGTCATTTACATAGGAATCAATGCATTTAAATAGCACTGATTTCTATATAAATGACAATGGTCCCAAAAATGTTTTAAAAAATGTCCGATGTGTCCGCCATAATGTCGCAGTCACAATAATAATCGCTGACCGCCGCCATTACTAGTAAAAAAAAAAAATATTAATAAAAAAATGCTATAAAACTATCCCCTATTTTGTAAACGCTATAACTTTTGCAAAATAGAGTGAAACCAGAATATCCGCCCTTATGGCCCACCCCTCCGCGCTATTTGGATAAAAATTTCTTAAATACTGGATACAAGATAAATACAAGTCAAAAGTTAAAAAACTGATGATATAAATATATAAATATATAAATCCAGTCCACCTTCTGGTGCTAGCAGCTGCTTAAAATCTGTGAACCTGTGAAATAAGGCAATAATATGAAAAAGGTGGTCAATTAAACCCAGTCTCTATATCATTGCAGCAGCGCTTTGTCCTTATTAACACCCAGGACTATATGGTGCGTAAACAGTCTGGTCTGATAGAGACGTCCCCACGTAGTGATTCCTTGTATACAATAGTGACAGCTTCCACCGTATATTCCAACAAATTCTTCACCACGTGCGGAATAAACTCCCCTATGGGGATGCACTCACCAGACCAATGGTCAAAACAAGCCTTATAGTAAAACCAACATGCATCAGCGTTCCTCCCACGTTCCGTCCACTTTGCGGCAAAATGGCAGGATCATGCACCAAATCTCCTCATAAAAACAAATGGGCATGCAATAGTGTGATACCGTTTTTAAAAAAGACTTTATTCTGATGCAACAACTCCCCCCCTAATACATTATGCGTACCATGAATGAATAAATCATAAGCATTTTAAAAAATGTGTGTCACTGTGCCTGATACTGTGCGTTTTTCCTCCGGAAATGATGTCACACTGCTGTATAGAACAGCGCTTCGATATCCTGTATTGCCCGGAGCGCACGTCTGAGGCGCACACACGTCACTTCCGGTCTGTAGGTCACCGCCCTGACGTTTCGTCGTTCTGACTTCCTCTGAGGGCGGAAACAAATGCGCAAACAAATCAATAATCGCTAATTGCAATTTTTTTTTACCAAAAATATGTAGAAGAATACGTATCGGCCTAAACTGAGGAAAAAAAAAAGTTTTTTTTATATATTTTTGGGGGATATTTATTATAGCAAAAAGTAAAAAATATTGCATTTTTTTCAAAATTGTCGCTCTATATTTTTGTTTATAGCGCAAAAAATAAAAACCGCAGGGGCGATCAAATACCACCAAAAGAAAGCTCTATTTGTGGAAAAAAAAGGACGCCAATTTTGTTTGGGAGCCATGTCGCACGACCGCGCAATTGTCAGTTAAAGCGACGCAGTGCCGAATCGCAAAAAGGGGCCTGGTCCTTTGGCTGCAAATTGGTCTGGGGCTGAAGTGGTTAATAACACAAAAAAACAAATAAAACGTCCAAACAGTTCATATGTGTAACATCCAGAAGATATCCAGAGTGCAGTTGTCATAGGTATTCGTTTTCACCGCTTGTGCTGCCCGTCACCATACAGTAAAACAATGGAGGCTTACCAGAAAGCCAGCGACCGCCCTTATTCAGGGGGGTCAAACTAGGCTTAGTCAAACAGCAGAAAAGCTTCCTCTCTGGTGATCAGCTTGCCTCTAGGGAGACCCCTTCCAAAGCGCACTTCTGGGATGGACTGTGACCAGGCGTTCCGTTCTCACGGATTGGGTGTAAACGTCCAATGGGTAAGTGAACACAATGGGAGAAAAAAGGAGACTCCAATAGTGTAGACGTTCCTTATGGTAAATTTATTTGAATAAAAACGATCCAGTACATAAAAAATTTGCCTTGCAAGGTAAAAAAGCTCTGTGTGTCTACGAGAACGGTTCGCGCATGCGCAGTGCGTGCGATGGCGTCAGTTGTAACGAAGCGGTCGTGGGGACGTTGCGCACACATGCACTGCGCATGCGCGAACCGTTCTTGTAGACACACAGAGCTTTTTTACCTTGCAAGGCAAATTTTTTAAATAATGATACTTGGTTCTGTATGCTCTAAAAGGGGTGGTACAGGCATAGCTACCAACTTTCTGAGATGGGAAAGAGGGACACCTATTAGCAAAAGTATGTGGCACTAGGACACACCCCCTGCCACGCCCCCCATTAAAGGAGAATTGTACAAAAAATTTAAAATGATTGGTTAAACCCACAAGTTTTTTTATATTGGCTTTTGGCAATTACAAATGCAACCATTTAGAAATTGGAAATTGGGAATTGGAAAACGCTTTTTGAAAGATAAAAAGTGCATTTTATATACAACTATATAGATCAGACCAAAATGAGGGACAAATGAGGAGGAAAGAGGGACTTTGTTCCAAATCAGGGACAGTCCCTTGAAATCAGCTATGGATACAGGGAGTTGCATAGCTTCCAACTGTCCCTGATTTGGAGTAAAGTTCCTCTGTCTCTCATTCCTCCTCATTTGTCCCTCATTTTGGTCTGATCTATATAGATGTATATAAAATTCACTTTTTATCTTTCAAAAAGTGTTTCCCAGTACTAAACTTTTCATCCAAATTCTAAATTGCTGCATTTGTAAACTTTAATAGCCAATATAAAGGAATAGTAGTGGTAAAAAAAAAAAAGCCCTTGTGTATTTAATTAACCTTTTTTTTGTTAATTCTCCTTTAACCACTTCAATACCCGCGTATAGTCATATGACGCCCACAAGGTGGATCTACCATCCTGGGTGGGCGTCATATGACGTCCTCGGATTCCCGGCCGCCTGGGGGGCGCGCGCGCGTCGCCGGCGGCACGCGCGCGCGCCCGCGGCATCGCTCGGGACCCGGTGCGAGTGCCCGGCGGCCGCGATGTCCGCCGGGCACCCGCGATTGCCCGTTAAAACAACGGGACCGGGCGGGACCGTGGAGCTGTGTGTGTAAACACACAGCTCCACGTCCTGTCAGCGGGGAGGAGACCGATCATGTGATCCCAGTACAGAGGAACACATGATCAGTCTCCTCCCCTTGAGTCCCCTCCCCCTACAGTTAGAATCACTCCTATCAGGGAACACATTAACCCCTCCAGCGCCCTCTAGTGTTAACCCCTTCCCTGCCAGTCACATTTACACAGTAATCATTGCAATTTTATAGCAACGATCGCTGTGTAAATGTGAATGGTTCCAAAAATGTGTCAAAAGTGTCCGAAGTGTCCGCCGCAATGTCGCAGTCACGAAAAAAAAATCGCAGATCGCCGCCATTACTAGTAAAAAAAAAAAAAAAAAAATTCAATAAATCTATCCCCTATTTTGTAGACGCTATAACTTTTGCGCAAACCGATCAATATACGCTTATTGCGATTTTTTTTACCAAAAATATGTAGAAGAATACGTATCGGCCTAAACTGAGGAAAAAATTTTTTTTTTTTTTAAAAAAAAAATTTTTTTTAAAAAAATGGTATATTTATTATAGCAAAAAGTAAAAAATATTGTGTTTTTTTTCAAAATTGTCGCTCTTCTTTTGTTTATAGCGCAAAAAATAAAAACCGCAGGGGCGATCAAATACCACCAAAAGAAAGCTCTATTTGTGGGAAAAAAAGGACGTCAATTTTGTTTGGGTGTAACGTCGCACGACCGCGCAATTGTTAGTTAAAGCGACGCAGTGCCGAATCGCAAAAAGTGCTCTGGTAAGGAAGGGTGTTTAAAAGCCCTGTATTGAAGCGGTTAAGGGGGTGTGGCAGGGGGCGTGTCTTATACCTACATACATTTTCTAGTAGGTGTCCCTCATTCTCATCTCAAAATGTTGTGAGGTATGGAGGTGGATATGGGTGGACACAAGGGACGCTGTCAGGGCTGAGCGATCACGTGGTAAACGGCCACTATCAGCGGCCATTTACCATGATCCGTGATGCGACCCGGCGGTCGCGGATGTTCCCGGGTGCGTGCCCCAGGGGCCGCACGGGATCGCTATTCTGTGAGGACGTCCCATGGACGTCCACCCAGAATAAGCCGACCGTGCTGTAGCCATCTTTCGGGCTATGGCCTGGTTCGGCATGTGGTTAAAGACTTGCTTTGCTGAAATGCCTTCTGGCTCCAGATCCTGCTTGCTGTTCCACTACATTGATCCCTGACTTCTGGCTTGGCTGACTATCCGTTCCGGTTACTGAACTTTGGCTATGTTTTGACTACGTTTGTTCTTTTTACTTTTATTATTAAACAAGTGTGATTTAACTGTACTTCTGTCTCGGTCTGATTACATGGTTTCTGACAGACGCTGCTCAGAGGTGGGTAGGGGGGCGGAGACAAGGGGTTACTAGGGGGAGAGGTGAGTGGGGGAGTACCTGCACCTGTTCTCTGAGAAAATAAAAACCTGTATAAAATGTAATGTCAAACATGAAAAAAAAAAAAGCATTCCATGTTAACCGCTTCCCGTCCGCCTCCTGCACATATACATCGGCAGAATGGCACAGCTGGGCAGATCCTATTTTGTAAACGCTATAACTTTTGCGCAAACCAATCAATAATCGCTAATTGCATTTTTTTTTACCAAAAATATGTAGAAGAATATGTATCGGCCTAAACTGAGGAAAAAAAAAGTTTTTTTTATATATTTTTTGGGGATATTTATTATAGCAAAAAGTAAAAAATTTTGAATTTTTTTCAAAATTGTCGCTATATTTTTGTTTATAGCGCAAAAAATAAAAACCGCAGGGGCGATCAAATACCACCAAAAGAAAGCTCTATTTGTGGGAAAAAAAGGACGCCAATTTTGTCAGGGAGCCACGTCGCACGACCGCGCAATTGTCAGTTAAAGCGACACAGTGCCGAATCGCAAAAAGGGGCCTGGTCCTTTGGCTGCAAATTGATCCGGGGCTGAAGTGGTTAAAGTGGAGAGCCACCCTAAAAAAAAAAAAAAAAACAGCATTAATATTCTTAAAAAAATAAAAAATAAACATTTGAAAAAAAAAATTGTTTTACCTTACAAGAAATCCCTGTTGCTTGGCAGTCTTCCTATTCTGCCTCCTTCCTACTCCGTGGTGATCTTCGGTCTTCCCTCCTCCTCTGCGTTGTCTTCTGGGTAATGGGGTGCGCTGTGTTCTGGGAACTGTGCGTTTCCTAACACAGCGCGTCCCATTCACAAAGCGCAGCGCGACTCGCGCATGCGCAGTAGGAAACGGGCAGTGAAGCCGCGGGGCTCCACTGCCTGTTTACCTCAGTGAGGATGGCGGCCCTGGGACCCGAGACCCGAGGGACGTGTCAGCCTCGGCGGCCGACACCGCGGGCGCCCTGAAAATGTAAGTGTCCTTATTAAAAGTCAGCAGCTACTTTTTTTTTAGCTACTGACTTTAAAAAAATAATTTTTTACCACTGGATCACCCCTTTAAATGTAGAAGCATAAATGGGCCCTGAATAAGCATTTTATAACCTCGTTTTCTGCATCCTTCCAAGGCACAATCTCATTCACTGTGCTTTACCCAATTAAATAAAGCAATCGAGTGTCCCCAAAAATCACCCTACGATACCGGCAGCTATAAATGTAGACCCTCCCTTAAAATCCAGTTCTCAAACAATGTGCGTGATGAAAAGTTGCAGTTGCAAATGTGAACTTTCTACAAAGCACCGCCGCTAATCAGCAGGTCACATCCAGATAATTGAGCTGGTTGTCAGCGTGTGATGACTGTACGCCGCGTTTCTGTTCCCTAACAACTGCTTGCGTGTGTAAGAAGGCGAGCGGATCTCCGCAGTGTACGGGTGGAAGGTGTGACATTTCCCCTGCAGGTACACAGCTGACTCACTATTTGCTCTTCTTCATCTCTGTTTTCTCCTATATAGTATATGACAGTCAGGGTACAAACAGCCATTTAACTCCTTCGGGCCCAGAGGGCATAGAGCTCTGGGAGGGATCGCACTTCTCGTTTATCAATTAGCCGAATCACTAAAGTGTATGTGAGCTCCAGCAATACATTTCTCTTTTTTTTTGGTCTGTTAAATACTCTCACCGCTGGCCACTTTATTAGGTACACCTCTTCAATTGCTTGGTAACACAAATTGCTAATCAGCCAATCACATGACAGCAACTCAATGCATTTAGCGTAGCTTCCAACTGTCCCTGATTTCGAGGGACTGTCCCTGATTTGGAGCAATTTCCCTCTGTCCCTCATTCCTCCTCATTTTGGTCTGATCTATATAGTCGTATATAAAAATGCACTTTTAAGCACTTCCCGACCGCTCACTGTATATATACGTCATTTTTTTTGAAGAGGGATATCTCGGTAACGGCAGCAGCTGCTGCCACAACCGAGGTATCCCTCTTCACAGTAAGCGGTCCCCTTTCCGATAATGGTGGTCATCGCGGCGGGTTCACCGGGAGATCACCGTTATCGGCGGCGGGAGAGGTGCCCCCCCTCCCTCCGCTCTCCCGTGCCTTCCGCTGCTTACCGGAACCGTCGGCAGCGGCGGAGGCGATCGTGTCCTTTCCCTGCCTGTGTATAGAGATGAGTGAGGCTAAGATGGCCCCCACTCATCTCTATACCATAGGAGGGCGGAAGCGACGTCAAAAACGTCACTTCCGCCCATACGTCTTAAAGGGGAATTTACAAATGTCATTTTTTTTTTTTTTTTTTCATTGAAGTGCAAATATGAGATCTGAGGACTTTTTGACTCCCAGATCTCATATTTAAGAGGACCTGTCATGCTTTTTTCTATTACAAGGGATGTTTACATTCCTTGTAAAAGGAGTAAAAGTGATCAATTTTATTATTTTTTTTTAAAACAGTGTAAAAAATAATAAAATTAAGTAAAATAAATAAGAAAAAACAAAAAAACATTTTTTAAAACACCCCGTCCTGACGAGCTCGCGCGCAGAAGCGAACGCATACGTGAGCAACGCCCGCGTATGAAAACGGTAGTCAAACCACACATGTGATGTATCGCCGCGATCGGTAGAGCGAGAGCAATAATTCTAGCTATAGACCTCCTCTGTAACTCAAAAAATGCAACCTGTAGAATTTTTTAAATGTCGCTTATGGAGATTTTTGAGGGTAAAAGTTTGACGCCATTCCACGAGCGGCCGCAATTTTTAAGCGTGACGTATTGGGTATCAATTTACTCGGCGTAATATTATCTTTCACAATCCAAAAAAAAATTGGGCTAATTTTACTGTTGTCTTATTTTTTTATTCAAAAAAGTGACTTTTTCCCGAAAAAAGTGCGCTTGTAAGACCGCTGCGCAAATACGGTGTGAGAAAAAGTATTGCAATGACCGCCATGTTATTCTCGACGGTGTTATAAAAAAAAAAAATATATAATGTTTGGGGGTTCTAAGTCATTTTCTAGCAAAAAAAACTGTTTTAAACATGTAAACACCTAAAATCCAAAACGAGGCTGGTCTGGAAGTGGTTAACCTATCAAAAAGTGTTTTCCAGCGCTAAGCCTTTCATCTGATTTCTAAATTCCTTCATTTGTAAATTCCGAAAGCCAATATAAAGGAATAGTAGTGGTAAAAAAAGCACTTGTGGATTTAACCAATCTTGTTTTTTGTACAATTCGCCTTTAAGGGGGCGTGGCAAGGGGTGTGTTCTATGCCAGCATTCTTTTGCTGATAGGTGTCCCTCATTCCCATCTCAAAAAGTTGGGGAGGTATGCATTTAGGCATCTAGACGTGGGGGAGGACGACTTGCTAAAGTTCAAACAGAGCATCAGAATGGGGGAAGAAAGGGGATTTAAGTGACTTTGAACGTGACATGGGACATGGTTGTTGGTGCCGGACGGGCTAGTCTGAGTATTTCAAAAACTGCTGATCTACTGGGATTTTCATGCACAATCATCTCTCGGGTTTACAGAGAATGGTCCGAAAAGGAGAAAATATCCAGTGAGCGGCAGTTGTGTGAAGGAAAATGCCTTGTTGATGTCAGAGGTCAGAGAAGAATGGGTAGACTGTTTTGAGATGATAGAAAGGCAACTGTAACTCAAATAGCCACTGGTTACCATCAAGGTATGCAGAATACCATCTCTGAATGCACAACACATCGAACCTTCAAGCAGATGGGCTACAACAACAGAATACCACACCAGGTGCCACTCCTGTCAGCTAAGAATGAGGCTACAATTCACACAGGCTCACCAAAATTGGACAATAGAAGATTGGAAAAACGCCTGGTCTGATGAGTCTCGGTTTCAGCTGTGACATTCAGATGGTGGGGTCAGAATTTGGCGTAAACAACATATAATCATGGATCCATCCTGCCTTGTATCACCGGTTCAGGCTGGTGGTGGTGTAATGGTGGGGAGGATATTTTCTTGGCACACTTTGGGCCCCTTAGTACCAATTGAGCATCGTTTAAACGCCACAGCCTACCTGAGTATTGTTGCTGACCATGTCCATCCCTTTATGACTACAGTGTCCCCATCTTCTGATGGCTCCTTCCAGCAGGATAATGCACCATGTCACAAAGCTCCAATCATCTCACCACTGGACAATGAGGTCACTGTACTCCAATGGCCTCCACACTCACCACATCTCATCCAATGGCCTCCACACTCACCAGATCTCATCCAATGGCCTCCACACTCACCAGATCTCATCCAATGGCCTCCACACTCACCAGATCTCATCCAATGGCCTCCACACTCACCAGATCTCATCCAATGGCCTCCACACTCACCAGATCTCATCCAATAGAGCACCTTTGGGATGTGGTAGAACTGAGATCGGCATCATGGATGTGCAGCCGACAAATATGCAGCAACTGTGTGATGCTATCGTGTCACTATGGACCAAAATCTCTCAGGAATGTTTCCAACACCTTGTTGAATCTATACCACAAAGAACAAAGGCAGTTCTGAAGGCAAAAGGAGGTCCAACCCGGTACTAGCAAGGTGTACCTAATAAAGTGGCCGGTGAGTGTATAACATTGAAAGCTTTTTGTTTTATCTGTTGCAAAAAAAAAAGTAGCTGGTTATCCAACCAGAAACCTTGTGAGCTGATAACTTCCTTCACTCTCTACCGCTGCCTATCTCCATGGACTACACCTCCCCCTATGTTATTGGAAAGAGAGGGAGGTATTATATAATCGTTCCTAAGGTGACAACCATAGTTCCCCCTTTAAACAGTATGGTTGTCACCCTAGGGCAGAAAGTGTGTTCCTAGCAGGATCGCCAGGTGAAAGTAAAGAGGAAATAGGTGTGAAAAAAAGAAAATGAATGCAGCCACCATATCTAAGGAACAGTCAGCTGAAATACGTTCCGTTTTTGTTCTTGGGTTTAGATACACTTTAATCATTTAACAGATTGTCTATAGATGCAAACATATACAAAAAAAAATTATTTATTGAAATCATTAAACCATTCGCCGACCGCATGACATAGTTATATGGCGGCAGACTGGCTCTCCTGCACCAGATCACCTACCAGGTACATGATCCGGCACTTCCAGGTAGGGGGCGTGTCGGCTATGGTATGATTAGTCACAGCACAAGCCGATCAGCGGGTGTTGGCCATTTTTTGTCCTCCGCACCCGCTGATTGGTGAAGGAAGGCAGGACAGAGCTCTGTGGTTTTTTTTTTCATCAGGGTGCCTTCAGGTTTCTTCAGGGGTGCATTGCCAAAATGCCTAAAAACTACCCAAAAATTGTATACAAGCCAGTGTGTGGATGAATGCTGCATTTTAGTTACAGAAAGCCACAGGTTATCATTGTGCACCATTACAACCTTCTAGCTGCCGGCATCCTAACGACCAATGGCATCATCAGTTGATATAGATGTAGCACCTTCTACTTTAGGTAGGTGCAAGAAGTAGGATTTATTTGTCAGTATAGTTAAATTTAATCAGGCCTAGCTAGGGTTGCCACCTGTCCAGGATTCACCCGGACAGTTCGGGTTTGGAATCATGTGTCCGGGTTTCAGACTGTCTGAAACCCGGACACATTATTCAGACTGGACTATGGCTTCCCAGCAGGGTTGCTGGCTGCAGTTGTCTCAGCTGAGAATGTCTGTTACACTCTTTCACACTGCCCAAAGCCAGCACTAACAATCCCCCCCCCCTAAACACATACAGATGGGAGAAGAGAGAGGGCTCGATCTGCACCACCACCTCTCTTTGTCTGCCCACACTCCAATCTCTGGCGCTGTGCCTCCAAAAAGGATAGTGGGGGGGGGCGGTAATTTGAAGTCCAGCATCCTCAGATCCATCTGGATGAGAGGTGCTGACTGTTAAGGGGTGAGTGAGCTCACCATCCATCCCTGTCTGTGATTGAAGTCTCCCTCTTCTCTCTCCTGCCTCTGAGTGAGTACAGTAGGTAAATCAGGGTTCTCAGAGCACCCCTTACATCAGAGTTCCCCTATACACCAGAGACCACAGTGTTCCCCCTTACATCAGAGTCATCTCCGTACATCAGAGTTCTCAGTGTACCCCCTTAAATCAGGGTTCCCAGAGCATCCCTTATGTTAGAGGCCCCAGAGTTCTCTCTTACATCAGAGTCTGAAGAGTCCCCCCTTACTTACAATGAAAGGGAACTCTGCAAGTTCAGATGTAAAAGGGGAACTCTGTGGACTCTGATGTAAAGGGGGACTCCTGTTATTAACTTCATATGATTAGAAATTGTATTTAGTAGCAAAATATATGTATAGCTTATACTATAAAAAAAAAAAAAAAAAAAAAAAAAAAAAAAAAATAGCTATGAGCCAGAAAAGTGTTCGGTTTTGACTTGAAGAAAAGGTGGCAACCCTAGGCCTAGCTAATGGCTAGGCCTGTTTGTTTTGATCTGTGGGGCTGGGAGTGGCTTAGAGTAGGCCATAGCTCCCAACTGTCCCTGATTTCGAGGACTGTCCCTGATTTGGAGCAATGTCCCTCTGTCCCTCTTTCCCCCTCATTTTTACCTCATTTTGGTTTGATCCACATAGTTGTATATAAAATGCACTTTTTATCTTTCAAAAGGTGTTTCTAAATTCTAAATTGCTGCATTTGTAAATGTTGAAAGCCAAAATAAAGGGATAGGAGTGGCAAAAAAAAGTCCTTGTGGATTTAATTAACCTTTTTATTGGGTTAATTCTCCTTTAAGGGGGTGTGTCATGGGGCATGTCCTTTACCTACATAAGTTTGCAAGTAGGTGTCCCTCATTCCCATCTCAAAATGTTGAGCTGTATGGAGTAGGCTGGTGACTCACAGCTAGTTTCATCTTTCAGCTACCTCCCTTCTGCTTCTAGAGGCTTCTAGAAGAAAGGTGGAGCTGTCTGGGGTGTTCTAAGGAGCCCTGACCAATCCCCAACCTGGATTGGCAGGGGGCAGGCCTTCTTAAATACCTAGAGTCAGCCCAGCTGGGGAGGAGTTGTTGGAGTGGAAGAACTGAAGATGGAGTATTAGGCTGTAGGGGCCTTTGAGGAAGCTCCCCAGTCTGGGGGAGGGAGGGGGGGGGTGACCTTGGGCCAGGGGCTCAGAGCTGTACAGGAACCCCATACAACCCAAGGGTGTCCTGAACAGGAGCAGGAGAGGACAGCGGGGAATACTGCCGGGCAAGTCTCCAGGAGGGATCCACCAGGTGTCGGTGAGAGTTGGGAGGCATGCCGGAGAGGACTGGGGGTGTGCAGTCTGAGGTGGATGTAGAGCCAGCGGAAGAGACTGTGATGTCATGGGCAGTGGAGTCGGGAGCTGCAGCCAGGAGGGCTGGCAGGGCCTGAAGAGGACTGACTGGCAGTAGTCCACCAAGGACAGGTAGTAGCACTAAAGACTTGTCCTATTTTGTTGCTACACTAAAGGGTCCCTGCCTGCAAATGGCAGTTGCTAGGGCCTGGCTGGAACCATAGTCAACCAAGTATTGTACAGGAGAGAGAGGAACAGTCTACAAATAAGAGTTGTGCTGGAGGAGACTGGAAATCTAGAAGTGTAGATAGAGGTTCCAGCTGATCACCTTATTGATTACATTGTTTATTATGGGCATCCCATCATTTTCCTTGCCCTATCCAAGTTCAAAATCCCTCAATAAAATACAAAGCAAACATACGGACTGTTCATTGTCTCAAGAGTGACCGGGAAGTGAATGCCGGGCAGGGGCAGGGTGACAGGTGGGTCACATCACAGCAGCCCCTACAGGGGTACCGCTACATGGGGGATGTCAGTTGCCTGCATTGCATCCTCATTTGACCCTCCCCTGCCCCTCTCCATCAGCTTTGGGGTCACATTAGCTGAGTGATGGAGAAAAACTGAAGGAGAAGGTAAATATCGGAATACTAGTCAGTACCAGTTTGCAAAAGTGTATTTGCTTTAACAATTTGTGTTACCAAGCAATTGAACAGGTGTACCTAATAAAGTGGCCGGTGAGTATATATTGCAATGGTAAATCATTTTACAGTTTAGCGCCTTTGTTGGGAATGATACGTCGCTTGATAGAGGCCTTTGACCCCATGGCTTGTCCTCTATTTGAGTAACAAGTGACTATTTGTGTATTTTTCTGATTTATACTCCCTCAGCTATGTCTGAGTTACCAATAGCTGATAATACTCTGGACATTGCGAGTGTTAACATTAGTAATTCCGTAAACAAAGAATTAAAAAAATAATAACTAATAATCTCTAATTATGAATAACCAAAGATAACCTATATTCGGGGGGGGGGGGGTACTGTTTGCCTCCCCCTCCAGAAAAATGTCCACCACTGGTAGAAATCAATAGCTTTTGTTAATACCTTAGGGCAGGGGTGCCCAACCTTTTGCCCAACACAGCCCACTCTACTCTATGGGCCCTCTGATCCAATCTGATTCGCCCAGATGGAAGGGGCAGATTTTTTTTTTTTGGGTAGGCGGGTGTAAACAGACACAAGTCTGTTTACATCTACTGCTCCATAGAGGTGACTAGTAAGTCCGATTGGGTCGGAACAATCATGTGAAAGGGGCCTAAGGCTGCTTTTACACTGATGCACTGCGATTTGCCCAAACCGCGGGTGCAGAGCAGTGAACCTGTGGATTTTCTGCGGGTTTTCTGCACTTTGCCTTAACTTCCATTATTTCCTGCAGGTGTGGCGCACTTTCTGAAGGCGCAACAGACCCGCAGCTGCACTGCACCTGCGGATCAGTTTGAAAGCAGCCCAGTAACCACTGCAAAACAGATATATCCATATATACTGTGAATTTAGTAGTAAAGTTACCTTTAATAACCGTCTTCTATTCTGGTTTTGCTGGCTGTCCCAGGCGGAGTGCATTTGGTATCACTCCGCCTGTGACGGGAGCGGGCACTATAGGAGGAAGCATTGGCTTACGTGGCTCTGCTCCGCAGCCACTTGCTTCCACTACCAGCGGCTTCATTCAAAAAACTGCTGGTCTGGGATGGCGGGTCGGCAACCCGTGATCTGGGCTTGCCAACCTGCCACCTTAGAGCAGGAGGTCGAGGGCCACATCAGAGGGCTCCGCGGGCCACATGTGGCCCCCGGGCCACTGGTTGGGCACCCCTGCCTTAGGGTCTCTCTGAAATTAAACTGGAGACCTTGTGGTAAAGTAACAAAGTATATTACTAAATAATGTTCAGACAAGCAGAATTTTTGCACAATACGATATAATAAGGCTTCACTTGACATAGTTAGAGCACTACCTTAAGTTCAAGCCAAACCAGCATAAACTGTAGCTCGTCTCACTAAATGAGCACTGCAGCATAGGGCAACAACAAACCGGCACCGGACCCGCGCCTGCCCCCCCCCCTCACACCGCGTGCACAAAATCACATACAGGTACGTGATTTTGCGCAGCTGGGCCGCCCTGCCACAGTATATATGTGGTGGGCGATCCGGAAGCGGTTAAGGTTAGTCTTCTGCCGGCTTCATAGGGGCCCTTGAAGATGTTGACGTTGGTCGTTGGTCCTGAAACCGATGCAGAACTAAGCGTCTAACCGGACTTCCCAGCTCTATTTTTCTCTCTCTAATGCCACGTACACACAGTCAGAATTTTAGCCAGCAAAAGACAGATGAGAGCTTTTTGTCGTAAAATGCGACCGTGTATATGCTCCATCGGACTTTTGCTGGCCGAATTTCCGCCAGCAAAAGTTTGAGAGCAGGTTCTCCATTTTTCTGGAAATTCCAATCGTATGTGGCAATTCCGACATGGAAAAATTCCGATGCATGCTCGGAAACAATTCGATGCATGCTCGGAAGCATTGAACTTAATTTTCGTGGCTTGTCGTAGTGTTGCACATCACCGTGTTATTGGCGGTCGGAATTGGTGTGACCGTGTGTAGGCAACACAAGCTTGAGCAGAATTCCGTCGGAATTCCGTCAGAAAAAACATCCAAGGCTTTTCCGACGAGAATTCTGATCGCGTGTATAATACAAGACTTTCCCTTCTTCATACACCGGCGGATACCTCCCAACTGCCCAGCAGCTTTCCCCTGACTTTTTTTATTTATCTCATCCCCCACACCTCTAGGCAAATTGGATCTTGTAGTTTTTCTTGCTTGCACATCTTGACATCTCTTCTGGCCCACACTACATCTCCCAGCATTCAGTGCTCCAGGCTAAAAAGGATCAAAAGTTTTTTTCTTAGTATATAAGATATAGGACTGCGAAGAACCTCAGATGCCTTTGGGTGCCTCAAGGAGAGTAGTAATGGTGAACAGTGGTAACATTGCAGGTAACAGGTAACAGGTAACATTGCATTAACAGTGGGAGGGGCCTAAAGGGCAATAGTTAAATAAAACAAAAGCATTCCTTTACACATAAAACTAAAAATACTTAGACTATACTATACTATACTTAGAATACTAAAACAGTCAGTGTAAAAACATGAACTTAGTCTACCTTACGAGTGGACAGTGTCAGTCAGTATAGCAGTGGACAATGTCAGTAGGGTAGTGGATGGTATCAGTAGGGCAGAGGTTAGTGTTAGTAGGGTGGAGCAGGGCTGTCTTTAAGGCAGGGCAAAAGGGGCAGCTGTCCTGGGCCCTGTCATTGTTGTGTGGCCCAAAGCAGCTGCCTCATACTTGCCAACTATCCCAGTTTAAATTTCCTTGTCCCTTGAAGTTTTAGTCCTGTGCTGTGTCCCGATATCTCAGTGTGAAGTGGAGGTACGAATGCTGCCCAGCTCTGCCCTATTGTTGTGTACAGATGACTCACCTGCAAACCCTGTGTTTACATGTAAATAACCGGCATTCATATGTAAATAGCGGCGGCATTACTAAGTAAATAGCTGTTGCCGGCGGCATTGATATGTAAATAAAGGCGGCATTCATATGTATATAATTCTCCCCTGCAGAGAGGAGATGATGTGCTGTAACCTCTAGCAACCAAGCAGTGAGCATTATTACTGTACAGTAATCTCAAGCAACCAATTAACAAGCAGAAATAATTTGCTGTAACCTCTAGCAACTAATCAGTGAGCCGAAATGTGTGCTGTAACCTCTAGCAACCAGTCAGTAAGCAGTAATGATATGCTGTAACCGCTGGCAACCAATCACAATTGCTGCCTGATTTGATACAGTAAACTGATCTTAAGGGCTCTTTCACACGGACGGTCCGTATGTCCGTTTTTCATCCTTCCGTTTTCGGATGAGAAACGGACATACATGTATCCCTATGGGATAGCGGGTGTCAGCGGATGAGCATCTGCTGACACCCGCTCTCGTCCGTGCCCGCTATGCTCCGTTTCTGCAGACGGAGGAAAACCCTATTTTTTCATCCGTCTGCAGAGCGGATCGGATGACGACGGACTCTACGGTCCGTCGTCACCCGATCTCCCATAGGGGAGAGCGGCGCTCTGACAGGTCCGTCCCTGCACGGAGTGCAGAGACGGACCTGTCATCTTCCTGCTCAGCGGAGATCGCTCCGGCGATCCCCGCTGAGCAAGCGGCTATCCACGGGGCAGATCTGCACTGATCCGCCCCGTGTGAAAGAGCCCTAAGTCTTGCTGCTATTTATTGTATGTCTCGGAGCAGGTGGAGAGTGAAATTGTATGGGGGGGGGCAAAAAAAATTTGCCTAGGGTCCAATCAATACTAAAGACGGCCCTGGGAGGAGGATGGTGTCAGTAGGGCAGTTAATGGTATCAGTAGGGCAGAGGTTGGTGTCAGTAGGGCAGTGGATGGTATCAGTAAGGCAGAGGTTGGTGTCAGTAGGGCAGTGGATGGTATCAGTAAGGCAGAGGTTGGTGTCAGTAGGGCAGTGGATGGTATCAGTAGGGCAGAGGTTGGTGTCAGTAGGGCAGAGGTTGGTGTCAGTAGGGCAGAGGATGGTGTCAGTAGGGTAGTGGATGGTATCAGTAGGACAGAGGTTGGTGTTAGTAGGGAGGAGGATGGTGTCAGTAGAGCAGTGGATGGTATGAGTAGGGCAGAGGTTGGTGTCAGTAGGGAGAAGGATGGTGTCAGTAGGGTAGTGGATGGTATTAGTAGGGCAGAGGTTGGTGCCAGTAGGGAGGAGGATGGTGTCAGTAGGGTGGAGGTTGGTGTCAGTAGGGCAGAGGTTGGTATCAGTAGGGCAGAGGTTGGTATCAGTAGGAAGGAGGATGGTGTCAGTAGGGCAGTGGACACTATCAGTAGAGCAGTGTAGAGTGTCAGTAGGGCAGTGGACAGTGTCAGTAGAGTAGTGGGCTTGCCAGTAAGGCAGAGATTGGCGTGAGTAGGGCAGTGGAATTTGTTAGTAGGGCAGAGGTTGGTGTCAGTAGGGAGGAGGTTGGTGTCAGTAGGGCAGAGGTTGGTGTCAGTAGGGCAGAGGTTGGTATCAGTAGGGCAGAGGTTGGTATCAGTAGGGCAGAGGTTGGTATCAGTAGGGCAGAGGTTGGTATCAGTAGGGCAGAGGTTGGTATCAGTAGGGAGGAGGTTGGTGTCAGTAGGGAGGAGGATGGTGTCAGTAGGGAGGAGGATGGTGTCAGTAGGCCAGAGGTTGGTGTCAGTAGGGCAGAGGTTGGTGTCAGTAGGGAGGAGGATGGTGTCAGTAGGGCAGTGGGCGCTATCAGTAGAGAAGTGAAGAGTGTCGGTAGGGCAGCGGACAGTGTCATTAGAGTAGTGGGCTTGCCAGTAAGGCAGAGATTGGTGTGAGTAGGGCAGTGGAATTTGTTAGTAGGGCAGAGGACAGTGTCAGTAAAGCAAAAAAAAAAAAAAAAGTATTTTTTTTTTACAATTTTTAAATGCCCTGTTGGGGGGCTTTGGTGAAATGTCAGGGATCAAAACAGACTCATGTCTCACTTTTGAGGCTGAGAAAGGGACAGAAGACAGCGATTCCCAAATCCCTTTCTCTGCAGCCTTAGCATCACTGGACAGTGAATGGATGTAAGTGCTCTGTGCTAAGCGGCTTCCTGTTCATTCACAAACTGAAGCATAGTAAACACAGTTTACTGTGCTTCAGTTATGAATGGACACAGGAGATATCAGTGCCAATCACTCACTGTGTTTATTCAGAAAAGGAAGGGGCTGGTAAATTACATATTAACCGGCCCCTTTCCCTGCTTTCAAATCCTGAAGATCCCCTGCAGCAGCCGACAGGAGAGGAAGGAAGCCAGAAGCGCTAGGTGTGGGGGGTGGTGGGGCTGGGCAGGAGAAAGAAGTGAGCATGGGGAGCCACAGTCTGGTCTGAATAATGTGTCCGGGTTTCAGGAAAACTAAAACCCAGATCCCGGACAGGTGGCAACCTTATTCACCAGATGGACATGGACCTCTTATGTAAATACAGTAAGTAGTTAAACAGCACCTTGTTTAACCACCTCAGTACAGGGAATTTTCACCCCCTTCCAGCCCAAGCCATTTTTCAGCTTTCAGCGCTGTCACACTTTGAATGACAATTGCGCGGTCAAACAACACTGTACCCAAATGAAATTGTTATCATTTTGTCCCCACAAATAGAGATTTCTTTTGGTGGTATACCTCTGTGGTTTTTATTTTTTGCGCTATAAACAAAAGAAGAGGGACAAGTTTAAAAAAAAAAATATATATTTTTTACTTTTTGCTATACTAAATATCCTCAAAAAATATAAAAAAACGTTTAGTTTAGTTTAGGCCGATACGTATTCTTCTAAATATTTTTGGTATAAAAAAATCGCAATAAGCGTATATTGATTGGTTTGCTCAAAAGTTATAGCATCTAAAAAATAGAGGATAGATTTATAGCATTTTTATTATTTATTTCTTTTTAACTAGTAATGGCGGTGATCTGTGATTTTTATCATGACTGCGATATTGCGGCGGACATATCGGACACTTTTGACACATTTTTGGGACCATTTACATTTATACAGCGATCCACGCTATAAAAATGCATTGATTACTGTATAAATGTGACTGGCAGGGAAGGGGTTAACCACTAGGGGGCGCTGAAGGGGTTAATATGTTCCCTGGGAGTGATTCTTACTGTGGGGGGAGGGGATTCACAAGGGGAGGAGACCCACGAGGGGTTATTTGAGTTACTGTTGCCTTACTATCATCTGTAGACATGTGCACACACACAGATCCACAGTCCCGCTGTGTTACCGGGCAATCGCGGGTGCCCAGCGGACATCGCGGCCGCTGGGCACGCGCATCGGGTGCCCAGTGACAAGGTGGGGTGCGCGCGTGCGCAGCTGGAGGACCGGCAAAGGGGAGGATGTCATATGACGCCCTCCCACCCTGAGAGCTGCGCCGCCTGGCCGTCAATAGACAGCCGGCGGTCAGCTACTGGTTAAAGGAGACGTATGAAGGTTCCCCATTGATGACGTCACTTGTGACGAAACACGCAGCAACGCCACCACGCATGTTCTGAAGGGAGGACGGGTTACAACTGGCCGGCAGTGTATTTGTCTATGCGATCGAAAAACTTTTATGCATGAAAGTCTTTTTAATCTATATTTTGGAAATAAATTTGTGATGCCAGTATTACACTATGGGCGGCCCCTTTTTATTTCTGAGCAATTAGTGGGAATCTTCTTGGTGGAGTGGACAGAGTAGAGGGACTGTTCCTTTGCGGATGATCGCTTTCTGCCCGACTAGTTACATCAATTGATCCCCGTTCAGGAAGCCGCCTATTATACAGCCTATGTGCCTATACAGCTTGGCCATCCGGTAAGCGTGTTTTTCATCCAGTGGTCGGGCTCCACAACCTTTTATGTCACAATCTAAGTGAAGGACAGTCACTGTGGTGTTTCTTCCTCTATTTATTTTGGAATACTCTATATGGAAGCCAATAATTAGGACTTAACAGGACTATATGTACTAGATTCCAATTAGACTGTGGACTGTTTGGATTTATTTTACTTTTCAGGTTGTTATCTATGTGCTCCTCCACGGCCATAGACTATATTGTAAGAACTGTAATTTTTGGTTATACAATATTTTTATTTTTACATTTTTATTTTTTTATATATATTTTTTAATATTTTATTTTAATTTTTTTAATATTTACTGGCGCAGCTTTATACAATTCCCTATCAATCTATGTGTGTGTATCCCACTTTTAGCAGCTGCCTTTTATAGATTGGTTCTTATCCCTAGCGCGGTCTAATTATTTGCATTTAAAGGAGAAGTATGGCCAAAGCTTTTTTGGCCATACATCTCCTATGGATCACAGGAGTGCAGTTCGTTCTGCACTCCTGTAACCCGTTTTCAGCCAAGATCCTGACCATATGGCCATCCCCATTTCAAAATAGCCACATTGAAGACAAAAAGTACAGTAGATATCCCAAATGAAGGAGATGGTAACCCTACTTGCAAATGCAACTTGGAGAGACATCCCAAGCTGCTCTCAGTATGAAGTCATCGGGTTCGGTGATCTGTTGCAATTGCCAAGGTGAAGACCACTTGAATCTTGTTGAAAGCATTCTAAAATGTGCTAGCAGATTATTTAGGCCTCATATATACCATCTTTAGCTTATATAATAGAGCACAGTACAGCGAGTTTTTACACAATAAATTTCAGGAAGCTTCAAGTGGCTTAAGCATTAAGGCCTCATTCACATGGTCATACTGATCCCTACACCCATGCGAAGGACCGCCTTCACTCACAAGCAGTGGCGGCTGGTGCTCAAAATTGTTGGGGGGGCGCAAACAAACAGCCTCACTGTGCCATCAAATGCTGCCACTGTGCCCATTTAACGCTGCCACTGTGCCCATTTAACGCTGCCACTGTGCCCATTTAACGCTGCCACTGTGCCCATTTAACGCTGCCACTGTGCCCATCTAACGCTGCCACTGTGCCCATCTAATGCTGCCACTGTGCCCATCTAACGCTGCCACTGTGCCCATCTAACGCTGCCACTGTGCCCATTAAATGCTGCCACTGTGTCCATCTAACGCGGCCACTGTGCCCATCTAATGCTGCCACTGTGCCCCAAGTGCTGCCATTGTGCCTCAAATGCTGCCACTGTGCCCATTAAATACTGCCACTGTGCTCCAAACACTGCCACTGTGCCCCAAGTGCTGCCACTGTGCCCATCTAGCGCTGCCACTGTGCCCCAAGTGCCGCCACTGTGCCCATCTAACGCTGCCACTGTGCCCCAAGTGCTGTCACTGTGCCCATCTAATGCTGCCACTGTGCCCCAAGTGCTGCCACTGTGCCCCAAGTGCTGCCGATGTGCCCATCTAATGCTGCCACTGTGCCCCAAGTGCTGTCACTGTGCCCATTAAATGCTGCCAATGTGCCCTCTGCCCGCCATCTACCGGCACTTACCTTGTCTCAGTGTGCAGCTGGTGACGGCATCAGGCAGCGAGCAGTGTCTCCTCATTGCGACCCAATATCTTCCTCCTGTCTTCTGCAATGATTGGACGCCTAGACGTCCAATCACAGCGCCTGTGACTTCAGCCAATCAGGTGACAGGTAACACAGACCTGGCAACCTGATTGGCTGAGAGGCGGGTCAGTGTTAGGGAAGTGATGTATTCGCTTCTCTAACACAACACTGTGTAAACAGTGAACGCACAGCATTGCGCCCACTGTTTACACTTATGGAAGCCTATTAGAGCTGACAGCTCTAATAGGGCGCTTCCAAAAACACCCCCCCCCCCCCCACTGTAATTCAGATGCCCGGCGCCTGACAAGGGGTCGGACACCTGAATAGGGGGGGCGGCAGCGGTGACAATAGATAGATTCATGCAATGCATGAATCTATCTATATGTGATAGAGCGGTGCAGGAGAGTGGGGGCGGCGCTCCTGCGCCCTCTATGCACGCACCGCTACTGCTCACAAGAGATGCACAGGTGTTATGTGCATCCCCATGCAGGCAATCCCATTTATGTCTATGCAGCAATATGGACACAGCCACTGTCCCCAATTTGACAGCCGTGCAGGTGCACACTTGTGCATCCTGGGCATGAAGACAACCCTTGCACGAGTGTACAGATCAGTACGCCTTTGTGAACCAGGCCTAAAAGCAACCTTTAGCTCCAGTTTGAGGATTTTAAATCCAGATGATATTGGGAGTGCTGGCTGTTACTAGTGGTTTCCAAACTGGGTCTCATTGTTGGTGTCATTGGGAGGAATAGTGCCCCAAGGGCCAGAAAGGTCAACCCTTTGATTGACCTTTCTGGCCCTTGGGGCACTATTCCTCCCACTGACACCAATGAGGTACCATTCCTTCCACTGACACCAACAGTGGGGTATTATTCCTCCCATTGACACCAATGATGGGGCATAATTCCCCCTACTGACATCAACAATGAGGTACTATTTTCCCCACTTATACCAATGATGGGGCCCTATTTCCCATCCCACTGACCATAGGTGTACTTTTTTTACTCCCACTGACCACCAAATCTGTGGCATTTTATACTCCCACTGGGCACAGCCCAGCCCCTGTAAAGTTTAAAGGACGGTAGACTGGCCCTTTATTTAGAAAGTCTGGGGAACCCTGCTTTAAACAAGCTGCTTGCAGACTGTCTACAAGTTTTCAGCAGTGCTGATTCCTGCTGTTGCCTGCTAGCAGCTTGTCTAAAGTGACAGTCAGCATTCCTATTAGGATCTGTGTTCAACGTACCAGAACTGAAGCTGAAAGATGCTTACAATGCTTAAAGAAAGATGCCTAAAGCTATCCGGAAATGTTTTTTAAAGCTTTCCATACCCGCTGTCCTCATAAAAGTTGAAGCCCGTGTGTACAGTACAAGGCCTTATATTGACAGTCAACATTATTTTTTTAGATTGTGTTTGACGGCTCCAAACTGGTGCTTAAAAAGTCTTTAAGGCCTCTGTAGCGGCCATAACCCTTGATGGGGCGGCCGTGACTTTTGGGCTTACCGGTTACCTCCGCTTGGCTTGTTCCTCCAGGTCTAGGGGTTCCCAGAGTTAGTACCCAACGGCTTTGGATGCTGACATCATAAAAGTCCTTTTTGAAAGGTTTTTATTTGCAGGGGTAACATCCAACAGACACAGTCTCATGTGAGAACAGAGGGCAAGGGTGAGGAAAACTCAGGCACCTTGAATTGCTAAGTATACGAAAGTCTCTATTCGCCAACCCAGAGAGTAGCCACTCGCAGCTGGGCGCTTCCAAGCTGAACAAATCTCTAGCCAGAGATTATGGCAGTCAGCACTTGAATTACGAAATTTACAAAGTCTCTAACCTTGAGCCAAAATGGCACTTAGAAACAGAACAGGAACCTTTCCTCAGTACCTGGAACGTTATCCGTCTCCTTGACAGTATTGGGTAAGCGTGGATTCTCTAGTGTCCTTGACAACCCAGCAACCAGGCACTTCTCAGGATGCCAGCTTGTTGGCCCTCCTCCAAAGAGTCCTCCCCCGGTCGCTTACATGAGCTGCGGTGCCCCTCCAGGTTGAGAGCACACCCAGACGCCTTGAATCCTCCCTCAGTCACTGCGCCTCGGACCAGCCGGTTTCCGAGACTCGGGAACAGATGGATCCTTGCCCCAGACCAAGCGGGTCTGTGGGGCTTGTCAAACCAAACATGTTGCGGGGCGGCACACACTCCCCTGACCAGGACCCCTCGCGGGGCTAGATCCAGGAACAGGCAGCTCTGGCCTAATGAACCCCCGAACACGTGACTCCAGCATCTTAAGTACCCTTCCCCAGACTCCTCAGCAGGGCCAAACGCACCCACTGATTGGCTCAGAGGAATGCCAGTACTCAAACGTCCAACCAGGCCTGGTTCTGAGCCTGTCATATGTACCTCACCGCACACATGATCAGGCAGAACCCCAACACACCCCAGCCAAACTGATGCCAAAGCTTCCCTATCCAATTAGCTCTCAGAACCCCTTTACTGTTCTGAGAGACAAAAAATAACTAAATTTACACATAGCGGACACCTTGAAAAGGTTTTACCGCTACACCTCATTTACACTTGCGATTGGTAGGCAGTAAATATACGGGGTTGAGCCCAACTAGGCAGTTGCAAAGACATTTGTATTATACGGACCTAGACTGGAGGTACGGGAGGAGAGAGAGAAGTGAATCCAAGCAAAGTAGAAGGCTTGTTAGCAACAGAGGTCTGCGCTGTGTGAATGGTGGGATTCTCACCTTGTCACCGGGAGTGAGGAGGTGGCAACCATGGCTGTGCTGGTGGAGCGGGACAGAGGCTTTGTGGTGTCCCCTCAGAAATATTGTGTATGGTTACATGAGAGCTTTACAAAGAAGTTCTCAGAGTACTAAGTCCAAGAGTTCAAGGCAAATGGCTCGCTTTTAAGTTGTGGTGTTGCCTTAATGCTGATTTTTGCATGGCGGTGGCCCCTGTGCCTGTGTCCCGGGCATTAGCAAGCGCATTTGCGAGGGTGTCCCCATCGAGCGATGAGCCCTGCCCACAGCGACAGTTATGTGTAGTGCTGGACTAGTTCTTGGAAGCAGAGATATCACCAACCTGGATGTGGAGACTCAGGAGAGTATAACTTACTTCACCAGGTAAAGAAAACTTAAAATGGAACTAAAGTTAGAAAAGAAGAATTGTGAGCAGGCAGATTTTTATTGCAGAAGAGGCATGTCTTCTCTGCAATAAAACAAACTTACTTGTCTCTTCGCAATCTTCTATTGCATGTACACTGAGCTTCGCATGCGCAGATCAGCATATGCTCTTGGCATAGTGCCGGTGTGGCCTGGATATAGGACTCCTATGCACATATGTGGGAGTCCCGTCATCCCCCATTGGCCAATTAAGAGGCCAAAGACCCGACACCCAGGAGAAGCCCATGGCCAGCCGAAGTGGGATTCAATGGATGGAGGTGAGTTTTCAGTGGACTTCAATTCTGCTTCAACACTTGGCAGGAAGGCTTAAGCCTCATACACACAATCAGACTTTGTACAAACCTTAAATGCAGCGCTGGATAGTGGAAAAACTGTAAATTACCAGTTAACGTGACCCAAATTAATTGGTGAAAATAATAATAATTCAAACAAAATGCATAATCGGTTAATATGAATAACCCAAAATAATTAGTGAAATAAATGTTCAAACAAAGTTCATACTCAATCTATGAAAAAAACCCCAGATGGGGGAAGTGAATAAATGAATACTCAAATGAAGTTCATATGTGAATACAAAAAATTCCGAAAAATCCAAAGTGATTAAAAAATGAACAAATGAATTCATTTGTTCATTTTTTAATCATTTTTTAATCACTTTGGATTTTTCGGAATTTTTTGTATTCACATATGAACTTCATTTGAGTATTCATTTATTCACTTCCCCCATCTGGGGTTTTTTTCATAGATTGAGTATGAACTTTGTTTGAACATTTATTTCACTAATTATTTTGGGTTATTCATATTAACCGATTATGCATTTTGTTTGAATTATTATTATTTTCACCAATTAATTTGGGTCACGTTAACTGGTAATTTACAGTTTTTCCACTATCCAGCGCTGCATTTTCTGTTTACATATATCTTGTTTGTGCCCTATACCGGGGTTATTAATGTTCAGCTGCAGGATTTACCTTCACGGTTTTTTGGTTTAATTTTTTTTGTACAAACCTTCCCTGTGGATTTTTGTACAAAGGGCGTCGGCCGTGAACTTGTATTGCATACACACGGCAGGACTTTTTTAGCCAACTTTCACCAAATCACATGTTTTTTCTGCTCTTTACCACCACCTTTGATCAACTTCTGTATTGTTGTCTGATCTTTTGCATTGGTTCTGAGCATGCGTGTTTGTACTTTGTACAAAAGTCCTATGGTTTTCTGTACACACCATCAGAATTTGCCCCACCTGACTTTTGTTGCCGGAAAGTTTGTCCGTTCACACAGTCAACAAAAGTCAGATGAAAACCGAAAAAGTTTGTCCGATGGAGCGTACACACGGTCAGATGTTGCCTTAAAACAGCTAATTTGCATGTTTGTTGTCCAAAAGTCTGATCGTGTGTACGGGCCTTTAGAGAGGAGGGGGAGGCATAGGAAACAAATTGATAAGTTTGTAGGCAGGACCAAAGTACTATACCAGACTTGTGGAAGAACCATGAGACAGAATGGCCTGGCACTGCTTCCTTTATGATGAAGAGATTGACACATTCAGTAGTCAACTATAATGGCCCCTACACACGATTGGACTTTCCGACAACAAAACCGTGGAATTTTGTTCGAAGGTTGTTGGCTCCAACTTGTCTTGCATACACACGCTCACACAAATGTTGGCCAACAATTACGAACATAGTGACGTACAAGACATACGGCAAGCCGATAAAAAGGAAGTTCAATAGTCATGTGATATCTCCATTACGAACGCTAGTTTATAC